>CAUYUJ010015651.1:199656-320214 GCA_963575745.1 Prorocentrum cordatum
GCGTGTGTGCGTGTGTGCGTGTGTGCGTGTGTGTGTGTGCGTGTGCGTGTGTGTGTGTGTGTGCGTGTGTGCGTGTGTGTGTGTGTGTGTGGGTGTGTGAGTGCGTGGGTGTGTGTGTGGGTGCGTGCGTGCGTGGGTGCGTGTGTGTGTGCGTGCGTGCGTGCGTGCGCGCGTGCGTGCGTGTGTGCGTGTGTGTGCGTGTGTTTAGACGTGCTAGTGCGCACAGCCAAGCTGTACACACGGCAGCCACCAGGGCCGCCCCGACAGAGCCCCACGGCCCGATCGAACCATGCAACGCGACGGCAGGACCCAAGTCCACGCCACAGCAGGGGCACGGCGGCGCTCGCCCCTTAGGGCAAACGGTGCGCGAAGCGCGCAAAACTCACACACCCGTAGTCAAGCCGCGCGATGCGTGCGAGAAATGGCATGACACCAAACTCGCCTTGGAGGATATCACGCGAAGCGTGCAGAACACAATCAACTGCAGGACCGTTGAAGTGAGCAGCACTGTCACACGCTCGGGGTGATGCCACGCGGAGCGTGAGAATGGAAAAACGAACTCCGAAGCACAAGTGCACAGCGCCAAAAGCCGAGACTCAGAAGCAACCGCGCACATTGCCTCAGAGAATTAAGAATGCGAGATGAGCTTCCGAGACTTGGGATCTTTGCCCAAGAGGCTCAGGTCCCTGCGCTGCTGGCGAACCCGACCAGCATTATCACCTTTGCGAGGGTGTCCTGCGCAATCCTTCCCAAGGTCACGGACGAGCCCCTCACGTTCACGAACAAAGTAGCAACATTTCATACATACACGGTAGCCGTGGGCAATGCGGATATCATGTCTTCTCGCCATGTCGGCATGCCCCACGGCTGTCTCGCCAGCACTGCATGACGAGGCAGCTGCCACCTGCGGATCGTCAACTCTGTGCCGTGCAGCACCGCCACCGTCGTCGCTGCCAGCATCACTGCCGCTGGCCTGCGAAACAGCAGCCGCGGCAGCCGCTGCTGCCACAATCCCAGCCGCTGCTGCAGGTCGTTTCACCCCCGACGTGTCATACGAGCGCGGGGCACTGGACACAGGCCGTGGGATGCAGGGCGGGCAGAACAGCTTGTGCTTGGAGTGCTCGGTTGCAGCATATCGCCCGCACTTGGAACATCTCCAGCAGCTTTCTTCGACCACGAACTCGTGCTCCGTGAGGCTGAGCTGAATCTTCGGCGGGGACTTGATAACCACATCCGTGTCAATGTCATCACGGGCAGCCGACGCTGGGGCACCAGCACAGGAAACCCAAGCCACAACACCGTCCACCATCAGTTGTGAGCGCCTGATCCTCATCCTGTCGGCTTCGCCCAGGGCGCACGGGCGAGTGACGTGCTTGGCCCAATCGTCGGCCTCGAGGTTACCCCGACGCTCCCATCGAGACAAGCGACCTGCTTCTACATCCCGCAGAGTGCCGTGCCCCTTCACTTTGAGCACGGTGAGCCCGTCGGGCCCAAGCCCACCAAAGTCTTCAATAGCACTCCAAACCATACGCCACAAGAAAGCCAAGCTGTGATAGGCACCACACGTGCCCTCAGGTCCACGCACCAGAAGACCGTCAACCACGCAACCGGCATCAATCCTCACAGTGATGGGCGCCAGGCTGCGACGAAGAAGAATGAGCACCGCGAGGAGCTCAGCACCTTCAATAGATTGATGCATCCACATCAGCGGCGACCCCAAGGCACGAATGGCACACTTCGGACCAGGGTCGTACCAGCCTGGCCCGAGGGGTATCTGCACCACCGCACAGCCAGCCATGCCGTAGTCGAGGTCGAGGTCGAAGGCCGAGCCATCGGTGAACAGCTCGACGTTGTGGAAAGGCATAGCACCGTTCCCCAGCATCCACTTGACAGACGAAAGAATCTCGTCCTGGGGTGGCTGCCACACCACCTGCGGTCGTACCAGCAACAACCGTTCGACCAACGTGACGATGTTGGGGTGGTCCGCCTGCCTCTGGAGCGTGGCGATGGCGGCTGGCAACTCCGCCTGCGGCCAGTGGTGAGCACACTCCATGTGTCGATGCCAGAGCGTACCGACATGCCCTGGGCACAACTTGCACTCTTCCGAACGAGCATACCGAGGTTCATTGTGAAAGCGGCGATGGTTGGTCCACTGGCCGCCGACGATGAGCGACCTGGCATAACGTCGCTCCTCTGCACCAAGGATGGGCCACACACGCCCTTCCGACGTCGTCGGCCGTCCTCGATGGATCCACTTCCTCACTTGTGCGATATTGAACTCGTTGTCCAAATGCGGCAGCTCGTCAGCAACCCTCTGGAACTGCCACCAACGAACTGCTTTCCGCAACACTTGCTTCGTATACCACGGCGAGAAATCCAGCGGCTTATACACTGCGCCAGTCGCCGAATTGATCCAGGTGCCGATGCTGGCCGCCGCCCAACCGACGCGCAGCAGGGACATGAACGCTGCGCTGATGGGCCCACGAACTTGAGCCCAAGACTTCACATGGGTAGATGCCCACGCCATCACAGATGACAGAATGGATTGCGGCAGCCACTTGTCCCAGACTGCACGATGCAACATGCAAGCTGGATCGAGTGTGGCCCGAAAGATGGGGTCGAGCTCGCGCACAGGCGATAACATGAGACTGAGCGCGCGACTCTTGCCGTCCACTCGCGCCTCCGTGGAACGGAAGGCAACCGAACGAGCAGACTGAAGGTCGGCGTCGCTGGGCCCCGTGCAGTTCACACTGCACGCGTAACCTGCCTCGAGGCCCTGCTTGGCGATGCGGGCAGCTATACCCCGTCGTCCTCCATTTCCCAAGAGTCGCCGTACTCTAGGTACCCGTCGCTCAGCAGCACGGAGGCGCGCTCGTCGCACCTGTCGCCCCAGCGCGCGCCCTTGAGCGAAGTCCGTGCCGAGGTTCCTCGCGCGTCTGGCGGCTCGGTCACCAGTGATCGCGATCAACTTGGCCTTCAGAGTTCGGGCGAGGGCCGTGCTCGAAGCAAGAACCTGCGACTTCTTGGTAGCGATGCGGATGCTGTCCCTGCTGAGACCGTTCACCAGCACCTGCGCTGCCATGATGATGTCTCGGCTCACCCTATGCTCGCCACCGTGCCGCTGGAGGACCAGGTCGTCGACCACGATGGCAGGCGACACCGTGGGCACAGCCCGCTGCATGTGATCCACACTTTCAATCAGCTGCAGCTGCATGAAGGTGGTGGCGAAAGAATCGCCTGCAAGCACGGTCTGGTGCACGTAGACCAGGTCGGAGACGGCGCCATCCAAAACAAGAGCACGTGCCTTGGTATAAATATCCAACTGCAGTTTCAACAACCACAAGGGAAAAGAAAACTTCTGAGCCAATCTCAACAAATTGTCATGCCTGATCTGCTCGAACGCCCTCCACAAATCCAGCAGCAAAGTTGCAGTGGCCCAGTCAGCGCTGGGATCCTCATCAATCCTCATAGAAACCCACTCGCTCCAGACCAGCTGTTGCCACACCGCACGATCACAGCTCTTGCCAGCCGACGCCCACCAGTAGCCGCGATCGTGGGCGGCCTCCCACACTGCGGCTAAGGGCCGTCGCAGCCGCCCATGCACTCGAACAAGCGCGGCAAGAAGGGCGATAGGCCGCACTCCACCTTCGCGCTTGGGAATAAACGCAAGCTTATTGATAAAATCTGGCCAGCGGCATTGCTGTTCGACCATCGCGAGGAGATCAGCGAGCGCCTCCAGGCCGACATCATCCAGCACGCCGAAATCGCGCGGGTTAAAGCTGTCAAAGCTCCGCCCGCCTTGGACCTTGAACGTCGAACAAACCCGTCGCAGCTGATCTGGGGTCGGTCGCCTGGGACGCTCGCCGAGGTCGTCAGGCCAAACCAAAATCGGAGGCGTAGCCGAAGTCCGCCAGTACTCGGACCATTCACGCACCAGCGCCTTGACTGCCTCCATCTTGCCGGGCGGCACCTCGACCCCTTGGATCGCAGAGGCGTTGACCGCAGGCTCCTTCGTGAAGGTATGCAGCGCCGCCCCCCCCATCAGCAGAGTGCACATCGATCCAGTCCCCGAAGCGAGTCTTCGACTCCTGCACGTCGGTGGTGATGGCGTGTGCGTGTGTGCGTGTGTGCGTGTGTGCGTGTGTGCGTGTGTGCGTGTGTGCGTCTGCGTGTGCGTCTGCGTCTGCGTCTGGGTGTGTGTGCGTGCGTGTGCATGTGTGTGCGTGTGCGTGCGCGTGTGCCTGTGCGTGTGCGTGTGCGTGTGCCTGTGCGTGCGCGTGCGTGTGCGTGTGCGTGCGCGTGCGTGTGCGTGTGCGCGTGCGCGTGCGCGTGCGCGTGTGCGTGTGCGTGTGCGTGTGCGTGTGCGTGTGCGTGTGTGCGTGTGCGTGTGTGCGTGTGTGCGTGTGTTCGTGTGTGCGCGTGTGCGCGTGTGCGTGTGTGCGTCTGCGTCTGCGTCTGCGTTTGCGTTTGCGTCTGCGTCTGCGTCTGCGTCTGCGTCTGCGTCTGCGTCTGCGTCTGCGTCTGCGCGTGCATGTGCGTGCGCGTGTGCGTGTGCGTGTGCGTGTGCGTGTGCGTGTGCGTGTGTGTGTTCGTGTGTGCGTCTGCGTCTGCGTCTGCGTCTGCGTCTGCGTCTGCGTCTGCGTGTGCGCGTGCGTGTGCGCGTGTGTGTTTGTGTTTGTGTGTGCGCGTGTGTGTCCGTAACCATTTGGGCTCAAGCCGCCTTGGCTCGAGGGGAGGTGCAGCGGTTGGCGCCGCGGGGCCAGCGGTCGCTTGACCGCAGGTTTGCATGGGGTGGGAATGTGAAGGAGTTTGCTCCCGTCATGGCCCCCCCCCCATGCCCATGGAGCCCCACTCTGCACTGCGCCGCCGCCAGCGGCGCGCGGCTTCTGGCAGGGCCGCTTCCACGGCAGCCAGCGCCGCGCCGCCTGGCCTCGCGGCCGACCGGCTGGAAAGGGGGAGGCAAAGGAGAATTTGCGCCGATCGGTGGGAGGGAGTGTTACACATGCGGCGAAAAGAGTCACGTCGTGGCCCGCTGCCCCAATAATGCCAACGAGGTCGCCACGGGTCAAGGGGGGGTAGAAGGCCCAGGAGAGCCCACGCACATGTCGGGACAACCCCGACTTGGACCGGGATGCTACAGCGTCGAAACGGGCGAGGCCATTGGCAACGGCGGAGTTACCGGCGACATCAAAGCACTGGAGCCGGTCAAAGGGGCCCAGGAGTGGTGGACGCAGTACCAGGCAACGAAGAGGGGGAAAAGGGAGGCGAGATTAGGGATCCAGAGGAAGTGCGCATCACATGAATGCAGCGTTAACTTCGACCAGGGCACCAACAGGGGCAACCGAGTCACAGAGTGCATCGAGCAGGACGCAATTTTGCCTTACACAAGTACGCGGGACTGCAGCTACTGGAGATGGAAGGACCCGACGAGGAAGTTAATGAAGTATCAGTGAGGGGCCAGGAGAGCGACATGGAGACAATATAAACGTTCACGGTAGATTTTCGGGCAAGGGAGTGAGTGGGTTGATCGATAGTCGGTTTATCTTGGTTTCCATAGCAGTTGTTTCGGATTCGAGACGAGGGGCCCTCGAAGAGCGCATGTCTGGCCATCCCCCGGCGGCCTACCGCGGGCCTCCTGGCGCCCTCGCGGCGGCCGTGGCGGCGGCGGGCCCCGCGGCTCTTCCTGCGGGCTCGCGGGAGGAGGGCCTGCCGAGCGCGGGCAGCAGGGCTGGCGTCGCGGCGCCCAGCTGCCGCGGGAGGCTTCGACGCGGCGCTGGTCGCGGCGCTCGGTGCTGGCGGCGGCGCGGCTGCAGCGGCGGCACCTGGTGCGCCCCTGGCGGCGGGCGCGCCCCCTGCCGCTCCCGCTGCTCCTCTTGGGCCAGGCGCGGGCCTCCCTCCAGCTCTGGGCCCGGCGGCAGGGCTCGACGGTCTGGTCAGTGGCCCGCGGACCCAGGCAGGCCTGGCCAAGGGTGTTTGGCGGCGGGGGCTGACGCTCGAAGTGCCCGCGCGCGCCAGCGACGGGGCCATCGACAGCACCGCGCAATTCGAGGTCGAGGTCGAGGACGTCGGGCAGCCTGGGCCCCCGGAGCTCTACCTGGGAGCCCAGTTCCACGGCGCGTCGGTGGCCGCCGAAGCCCTGGCCCTCGACGCCCACTTCCCTCCTCGCGGGGGCGGGCCCTGCGGGCTCCTTCACTTCTGTTCGGGCGGCTACGCGAGGTGCCGCAGCAGCTTGGGCGAGGGCCCTGCACCTGGACTGGTTGCCGATCCGCTCGGCTGCCTCCCTGGCGGAGCCCCGGGGGCGGCCGGCAGTCTTCGGCGGCGGGGCAGGCGATGGGCCAGGCTGAGGAGGCGCTGGAGCCGAGCCCGCGGGCGCGGCAGCTCGGCTTGCGGCCGCGGCAGCTGCCCGCCATCGCGCCACGACCGGCGGCGCCGTGGGGGCTGCTGCGGGACGGGGCCGCCGCCGTCGACGCATCCCCCCTGCCAAGCACGATGGCGATGACGATGATGATGACGACGATGATGACGCCGATGGACTGGTACATTTTCGCGACGCCCCCTCCCGCGGCAACAGCGCCAGGCCGTTGACGGAGTCGCGCCCTGGCGGGCTGCTCGACGAGGCGACGAGGAACATTGCGCGCATCATGGGCCTGCGGGAGGGGGCGGGCGGCAGCGAGCCTCGGGCCATGGTCATGGCCCACCTGGCGGCGATCGTCTTCGGCCACTACCCTATCCGCACCCTGCGGGTTTCGGTGGTCAGATGGCCGCAGGCGCAGGCGACGTCCCTGGACCTGCTCGAGGGCGGCAGCTTGGCGGAGCTCTCCGACGTCCTTATTCAGCGCTCGGGGGCTCAGCCTCGGGGGCGCGAGCTGGCAGGTGGCGCGAGCTGGCCTCGGAGGTCGCGGGGGGCGCGCGCCCGACCCTCGCGTCGCTGGCTGAGCAGGGCGCGGCGCGGCGGGCGGCCATGCTTTAGCGTCGGCTGAACGACCTGCGTGGCCGCGGGGCCGGAGGTCGGGGCCCCGGCTCGAGCTGGCCCTCGCCGCGGCTCGCGCTCAGCTCAGGCCGACGAGCCAGCGAGCCCAGCGCAGGTGCAGAGGTGGAAGCGACGCGGGGGCGGCAGCCCCTCGCAGGAGCGCCGCTCGCCGAGTCGGCCCCCGATCCCGCGGCCAGCCGACGGGGCGGCGGCGGCCGCGGCCGCTCCCGCCAGCCCCCGCGGCGGAGCGCTCTCCGACAGCCCGGGGCGCGCAGGCGCGGCGGATCGCCCGGGGGGCGGCTCGCTGCGACAGCCCGCGACCAGCGGCCGCGCGGCCCCCGGGCCGGGCGCGGATCGCGCCAACGGCGGAGTGGCGAGCCTTCCGGCTGGGGGAGCCAGCCGCGGGAAGGGGCGCCCCTCGCGGCGGGCGGGGCCCGAGGCGCCCGCGACTTCCCCCCCGGCGCCGCGGGCTGCGGCCGCGGCCGCGGGCCCCGCTAGCCGCTAGAGCTGGCGGCCGAGGACGGCGAGGCTGATGACGTTGCTGCTGTCTGGCTCGGCATGCTCCGGGCCGAAGTGGGCGCGGATTGCTCCGCTGGCCCCGGCAGCCCTTCGAATCAGCGGCTCTGCCGGAGGTCGCCACCGCCCCAGGGGTGGCAGCGGCCCCCCCCGAGCGCCCCCTGGTCGGGTGGAGCCGCAGGCGGCGGGGGCCCATGGCCCGACTGGCGGCCTGCACGGCGACCCACCAAGACGACGGGCTCGTTCGAGGAGGGCCTGGAAGCACCAGGGCCCCCCCCCGAGCGCCCCCCGGCCGACCCTCCGGGAGGAGTCGCGCGAGGTGGGGGCCCGCTGGGAGACAGGAGGGGCCTCGCCGGCGCCGCCGGCGACCTCCTGCGCTTGCCGCTCGACGCGGGCCCGATCCTGAAGCACCTCATTCCCAGAGCCCCCATGGGCCCCCTGGTCGCTATGCTCGCGATTTCCTCGACCTGACGCCCTGCGAACTTGCGGCCGTCAAGGGCGGTCGGCTTCAGCGCGATCTGTCGCCGACACCGCGCCCTCGTTCGCGCGTCGCCGAGGCCATCCTCAACGACGATAGCATCGGCGACAGGAGCTGGGCGGGCCCCTCAGCAGGTTGGAGGTGGCGACCATCGGGCTGAACTGGGAGGCCGGCCATCGCAGCTTGAAGTTTGCCAATCGGTGTCTTGGTCGAGCTAACGCAGCCCAAACCGCCACCATTCGAGCCTTGGCGCGGATGATCTACCTGGCGACTTTGGCCGAGGTGGCGCTGCCGGCGGAGCTCGACTGGACCGAGCGCATGAAGGACAAACGGATCGCCTACGACGGGTCCGATGTCTCCACGCCGCCGAGGCTCACGCTGGAGCAGGCGCTGGACGGGCTGCCGCCGCCTGGAGTCGCCCGCGGCCCCCATCGAGGCCGCCGACCTGGCAACCGGCTTCGCCGGGGCCGCCCTGCTGGATCCATCGCTCGTCACGTTCGCGCCCGCTGAGCGGCGGGTTGCCACCGCCTCGGCTCGCGCCTGGGCCGCGATGGAGGAGTGGCACCGCATCGTCGCTGCCCCCCATGCTCGCGGGATGCTCGGCCCCATCGAGCAGTCTGAGATCGCGACGAGGGACGGGGGGACACTGCTCAACGGAGCTTTTGGCGTCGTCAAGCCGCATGACCCCCTTGCGCGCTGCCAGGGCGGGGCCGGCCGGCCCGCGACGAGGCCGATCGCGAACCTGATCCCGCCCCGCGCTTGCCAGGCCGCGGTCCAAGGTGGCGCCCCCCAGCTGCCGAGAATGAGCCAGCTGAACGGCCCGGCCCTGACCGAGACGGAAGATCCCTTAAGAGCGGCGCCGACCCGAAGGCTTTCTATTACGTCTTCCGCGCGCCTGCTCCGCGGTGGCCGCGCATGGCGATCGGCGGCCCCGCCGGCGGGCGGGCCGCCCGGCACCTCCGCCTACGTCTGCCTGAAGGTCGCCGGGATGGGGCGGATCACCGCGGTCGGGGCCGCGACCCACCTGCGCCGCAACATGATCCGCCGCAGCCGCGAGATACCGCGAGGCCTGTGGCCCAGCGACGACATCACCCGCCGCCTGCGCCGCCTGCCGCTTGGGGCGGGGCGCCCTCGCCCAGCCGCCGGGGCGGTCTGCGTCAACAACCTCGAGATCGCTGAGGTCGTCTTCAAGAGCGAGGCGGCCGAGCTGAAGGGGGCCGCCCCGTCGCTGCTGATCGAGGCCCGCGCCAGCTACGAGCAGGCAGGCCGGCCCCCCGGGCTCGCCGGGCAAGGACATGTGCCGAGCCGCGCGGGCAACGACCCTCGACGAGCTCGCGGACGGCATCGAGGGCGCCCGCCGGCCCCCCGAGGGCTACCTGACGGAGATGACCAGTCTCGCGTTCTGCGTGCTGGGCAAGCGCCGCGCCAGCAGGAGGCTCATGCATATTCTGCTCGGTTGCTGGGCGCGGGCCCATTGATTCCTCCGCCCGCTGGCCTCGAGCTTCGCTCGCGCCTGGCGCTGGCTGGTGGACGCGCTGACTGGGGGCCGCGTCGGCCTGGGCGTCGCCAAGAACCCGCTGCTCTCCTCGGCGCTACCTCCGGCTGAAGATCGACCACCTCGTCGCGGCCCCGGGCGCCTCGGAGACGGCGGGCGAGGCGGCCCACGCCGCGGGGCCCCCCGCGGGGGGCCCAGCCGGCCGCTCACCGACACGGCCATGCAACGCCGCCTGCGAGGAGGAGACGGCCCTCATCACCCTGTTCGATGGCATCGGCGGGGAGCGCCGCGCCTTGGATATCTCGGGCCTCGCACCCCGCCTTCCGCGTGGCCATGCGCGCTTGCCCGAGCGCTGTCCATCTTGGGGGCGCGAGCGCCGCTGACCCGCAGGTCGACCTTGCCGAGCGCCTGAGAGAGCGCGGCCGCATCTCGCGGGCCTCGGTCACGGGCGACCCCCCTTGCCAGGCGCACGCCGCGCTAAACGTCGAGCGGAAAGGCCCGGGGAACCCTCGCGCGGGCCCGGTGCAGCACCTGAGGCGGATCGCTGACGACCTCGAGAAGCACCCCCCGAGGCTCGCATCGACTTCCCGGGCGAGAACATTGCCTCGATGATGGAGCGCGACGCGATGGTCCTCAACGGGTACTTCAAGAGGGCCCCCTACCTGATCGAGGCTGGTGACATCGGCTGGGACAAGCGCCCCAGCTCTACCGGCGCTCGCGGGACCTGCTGCCGAGCCACGAGTCCAGTTCCGAGGTCGCGATGTCGAAGCTGTTGGACAGGACTGCGACGCATCGCGCCGGCTTGTCACGGGGCTGATCATGGCGCCCCACCGCAACGGAGCCGACCTGAGAACTGACGGCAGCTCCGAGGCGATGGGAATGGTCTTCCCACGGCAAGAGATTGATTCAAGTATGTGGCAGCGGCGAAAGGCGAGGCGAGTGATCTGGGAGAGCGCAGAGCACATCAATGTTTTGGAGTGCCTAGGCGCGCTGATGATGATTCGATGGCGAGCTCGAGCCGCGGCGCGCCACGAGTCTGTCTTCTTGCATCTCCTCGATCCCATGGTCAGCATCGGCGCGTTGCCAAAGTACTGGCCCAGCAGCAGGCAGCTCAACAAGGTGGTGCGCAGCTTCTCCGCTTCGGAGCTGGCGATGGGGACGCGGGCAGTGTTCGGCTTCGCGAGCTCATCCCGCAACCCCGCTGACGCCCCGTCACGCTCGAAAGATGATTAAGCGTACGGGGCCTGCCGATCGCCGTGCCACCAAAGCTGGCCTTGGACGTCTGAGCGATGCTAGAACTGGCGCCAATACATTGACGCGCTACCTCACGGCCGCTCGACAGCTTGCTGACTATGCAGCCGCCGCCCACATGCCGCTGCCGATAAATCGGGATGAGATGGACCTGGCCCTTCAAGAGTATCTTCTATATTTGGGGGCGTACGGCCCCACGAAGGGTCAGGCCAATGACGCGTTGAGCGGCACTCAGGACCTCCTGGAGACCAGGACGCAGACGCCCGGAGCCTGGCATCTCTTCAGCGTCTGGGGGCGTTTCGAGGCCCCCTCTCGAGCCCCGCCCGCGCCGCCTCTCGCGCGCGTGGCGCTCGCGAGCTGGGCCCTGGCAGCGGATGTGCTGGCCCTCGCGTCAGTTGTGATGGTCGCCTTCCACCTCTGCCTCCGCACTGGGGAGGCCCTCAACCTTTGCGGTGCCGCTCTTGTTCATTGGCAGTTGCGTCAGGACCCACCCGCTCGCCCGTGGACCCTGCCCATCAGTTGCTCCGCCGAGCCTCGCACGAGATCGGACGCGGTCACCTCAAGCTCTCGCCTTGCACAGCCTTCGGCGAGGAGGGGCCACCCATGTGTTTTTGCCCCCGGGTGACCTCTCTAAAGTCATGGTGAGAGGCCGCTGGCCGCCCCACCGAACAGCGCGCATCTATGTTCAAGATGGCGCTGAAGTATTAGCTGAGATGAAGTTCTCATCTCGGCTGCGCGGGACTCTCGAGCGCTGCGGTGCCACCTGTTCGGCCCGCGTGCGGCAGCACTGTCGACAATGCCGAGAATTCCTAGGGGCTTTCTCTGTCCGAAGGACCTACGTATACATCATTGACCAAAGTCGCGGCGGCTAGAAGCCAGAGAAGAAAACCGAAATACGCGCGAAGCTCGCGTAACTTGGCGTCTCGGAGATGGTTGGAGCAAGCCCTTCTGGGCAACGCCGCGATCGGCCTCGGCCCCTCTCTCGCGCCCCCCCATCGCCCCCCCGCATCTACGGCCCCCTGGCCTGGGAGGCGGCAGAGCGCCCCCCGGACAGGCGGCGATGCACCTCGCTGGGCGCGGGGGGGCGCGCGGGGGGTGGCTCGCGGGGCGGGCGGTCGAGGGGCCGCGAGGAGTGTGACCCGGGCTTTCCGGCGTTCGGCTAGCTCTGCCTAAATTATGGCCGACTGAATCAGAGAAAGAGAAGTAAGGAGCTCGGCCCAGTCTCCGATCGGCCCCGCCTGCCCCGCCTGCCCTCACATAGAAACGTTTGACGTAGATAGTTGGGCGAGGGGGTGAGCGGGTTGATCGATGGTCGGCCGATCTTGGATTGCACGGCAGCCGTTTCGCCCCCCCCCCCCCCCCGACACGTTTCAGAGACCCCATGAGGGCTCGCAGGAGCTAGCCCGCCCTCCAGGGTTACACCCCGATCAGCCTTGGCCCCCCTCTCGCGCCACCGCTCGCCCCCCGCGCCCGCGGCTTCCCGGCCTGGGAGGCGGCAGAGCGCTACCCGGACAGGCGGTAGCGCACCTCGCAGAACGCGGGGGGTAGCTCGCGATGGGGGGGGGTCGAGGGGCCGCGAGGGGGGTGGCCCGGGCTTTTCGGCTTTCGGCTAGCTTTACAAAAGCTATGGCCGACAGGAACAGGGAAAGGGAAAAAAGGAGCTCGGCCCAGTCTCCTATCGGCCCCGCCACCCCCGCGCCTGCCCTAACATAGCGGCCACCGTGGACTCAACAGCCTGCAACGCGACTGGGCCTCCAAACCTGGGAACCCATTTCCCAGTCAAACCCATGGAGGCCTCCAAGAACGGTGAACACTACAGTGCAGCCAATGGGTCGGGCAACGGGTCACCGTGGCACAAACGAAAAGGTATCCACGGTAAGCATGCCTATCCAGGTAGCGGATGTTGATAAGCATGCGGGTCTGTTCGCGACATGGCCGAAGCGGGGAATCGCATACTGTTAGATCGAGAACGATGGGCGATCGATCCCGCGGCAACCTCGAGCACGATGCAACTGGGCAGAAGACGCCGTTCTAATAGGAACATTGAATCACTCGGTCACCATCCGGGCCCCGAGAGGAGCTACTAGTCGAGAGGGGGGCGAGAGAGGTTGAAGAGGTCAGCGAAGAGAGACGCAGGGGCGTTCCGGGCAGGGGGCCCCCATGGCGGACCCGTTCACGTGAGTCCAGCTGGGCCCGCGTGCATTCGTCAAACTCCAGTCTTCAGGAGTTTGAAGAGCGACCAAGATAATCGGGATGGGGGCATCGAGTTAGGCAATGTCGGGGACGCGCCGGTGGGAGACGAGGGCGAAGTACGCGGGAAAATCGCATGCGACTCGAGGCCGAGCGAGGAGATAGTCGAGTCACATTAGATAATTCAGCCACCATGCCGAAGCCGGCGCCCGCGCTGCATTAGAAGGGCGGCAAGGCGGAGAGCGCGCGAACGAAGGATGGAATCGCGGATGCAAGGGGCGCCAGTGATCTCGATCGACCACGCGTGGCTGACAGAGAAAGAGAATAGTGAAGAGGAAGGAGAAGGACGTCCCAGTGCAGTCGCGCGCTGCCGCGGTGCCAAGTGAGCCAGGAGCCGCGCTCGACTTGGGAAAGGGAGTGGTCCCTGATTCGATAAAGGTGGTTTGTGACACGATCTTGCCCACTGGCAATGGGAGAGTAATTTTCAAACGCGATGGTGAGTCATCCATCCCAGCACTCGATGAGGCCACCGAAGCTTCGTGCGACCTAGCTCTAGGAGCGGAGGTTAGCCCGACCAAAGCTTGCCAAGTAAGCGGAGAAGTCGAAACGGCGATGGTAACCATAACATGACAAACCCGAGCGTTTGAGAGCGCTTTGGGCGACAAATGCAAAGAGCCTTGGTCGGTTGCTCGTGCATCTTCTCCCGGCAACGAGTTCGCAAGTAACGCCGATGGGAAGACGGCCCGCAAGAGGCGCCGAGGCGCACATTCAACGGGACGCGACCCGAGTTTGGGGAGTGCGCCATGCAACTGAAGATTCCATTTTCAGATGGAAAAAGTGACCTCGAAGCAAGATGGGGCAGTGAAATATTTCTAGGAGTACATGAGGCAAGCCATGGGGCTGATCATCGGCAGTCGGAACAGGGCCATTCAATCCCGCGACCGCAGGCATAGAGGATGCGAGGATGAGATGGAAGCTAGAAGAGGTTACTTACATGAGGATTTCCTTGGCAAGGAAGTCCCAGCGCAATTGGGCGGGCGTCAAAGCCGCGGCGATTTCACCCATGGCGGCGCCGAGCCAAGATTCGATTGTCGACGCCAGGCTGTAAGTGGCCCGAAGGACTGCTGTAAAGAGGTCGGAGTACACAGTTACGGGGCCTTCGCCAGGGCAGCACGGTTGCAGAGCTGCAGCCGGGGCAGACGCCGCGCATGAACCGCGGAGTCCAGAATGTCGAGAGAGACATACCGCATTGCTTAAAGGGCAAGACGAACCCAAACATTCAGGAGACGCTAGCGGTGGCCCAAATGACGATGGAGCCCGACAGCGCAAGGCGAGACAATAATGATAATCCGAACGCCGGAATTAGGTGATCTGTTGGCCCTTCCGTGACAGAAGGGGTCTTTTTTTTTCGGAGGCCCTCTGCGACAGAAGGGGTCGTCATCTTTGTCCTCGTCACCCTGCTTCTCGCATTTCTACCTCTCGCGATGAGTCTGCGCTCATCATCTTCGCGCTTGTGAGCACTGTCGCGTTTTTTCCGTGCTACCGTTGACAAGAATCACCACAGTTTTCTCAGTTGCCACTGTGCCGCGCCATCCACTTCGTCGCCATCCTTCGCTTGTATGTCCTCCTTCTCTTCCGTTATATTTTTCCTTGCTAGTTCGCTTTCCATTCTGCATTCACGTGATGTTTCTTAGTCCGTCCTACTTTCAATTTCTCAGACATCCAATCACATCGCGCCGTCTGCCGCCGTTATTCTCAAACCCTCCCGCGCGCGCGGGATCGGCCGCCAGCGACGGCGCAGTCGGGCCGTTCGCGGCCTCACGCGGGCCAACGCAATCGTCTTCCAATGGGCGACGCAAGAGGCAACACATGGGGTGGCGCGGAAGAGCGGTGGTCCAGCCGCAGCAGCGGGCGGGGAGGTTGGGACGGAGGAGACTACATGGCGCGATGGCCCTGCCGCCGCAGCAGCGGCGGCGGTCGCGCCTACACGGCCGCCTCGCTTCGCCGCGCTACAGCAGGGGGTGAGCCCTGTCGCTCCTGGTCTCGGCAAGCCCGAATGGGATGATTTCGTGAGGGCTGCTTGCAGCTTCGCCCCGCGACCTGGGGATGTTCCAGAGGAGGGCTCGGGGTCCTCAGGATCCAAAACCGCGCCCGGCGTCGACGACGGCCGACGCGTCGCCGAAGAGCATTTTGGAGTCCGAAAACACCAGCAGCCCCTTTCACGCAAGTGAGCACGCCAAAATATTCGCGCCGCGCGTCGTCTGCCATGTCGTAGCCCCAGTCTTCTCGCAAGGACTTCGCACGTGCCCTGGTGACCTCCTCCACCATAGCGGCGCGCGTCTTGCCCTACATGATCGCAGGCGCGAAGACGCCGCTGATGAAGGCCCCCCTGAAAGCTCCGGTGGCAAAGTCGCCGGTCACGCCCGGCTCACTCACCGCAAGTTTCAAAAAATCGAACGCTTGTGGGTCGCCGCTCTGCCGCGGGGCCGCCGTCGCCAACGCCTCGACGCACCGGTCCTCGGCGGTTGTCTTGGGCGCGCCCCCTTCCAGCTTTCTGACGAGGCGGAAAAGAAACTGCGCCTTCACATGAACGGGCATGTCCAGCCCTAAACCAACCACTTCGTTCACTATGTCCTGGAGGTCGGGAACGTTCAACAGCTCGACCCCCTCCTTCCCAGCTCGACCCCCTCCTTCCCAGGCGCCAAGAGTTTTGCGCGGTCCGCGCGCCTGACGCGCAGGGCGGGGGCGGGCGCGGCGGCGGCCTCGTGGCCATTGAGGTTCGCGCGCTTCGCTGCGAGGCCACTCCCGCGCCGCACAGCGCGCCCTTCTTGGCGCCTCTCATGATCTTGTCCAACGGGGCCTTTCTGATCCAGCGCTGGCACGCGCCCCCCAAATCGGCGGAGACACCACCCGGGCCCTCCGAGGCGCCATCGCCCGTGGCAGCGCCACTTGCGAGCGAGCAAATATCCACGGCAGACGTTATTCTGCGCGGCCCTTGCCCTGGCCCGACGGGCGCCCAGCGCCGGCGGCGCGCGGCGGCGCATCCAGGGACTTCGCGGGCCCCCCACCTCCGCTCGCATCGCCTTCGGCGCAGTCGCTCAGACAAGCGAGCGAGCTCCAAATAACGACACGGCCGCCGATCAACGGCAAGAGGGGGCCGCCGCCATCTATTCCGACGCCCGCTTGGACAGCTAGATCCGATTGAATTGTTGTTTGAATTGATTGTCCGTCGCAGTCACCTCGGATGTTGCGCGGCCGCCGAAGTCTCCGGCAAAGCGACGGACTCGGTAGCCCAAGGGAACATTCGGCGAGTCGTCGTGGAGAAGATACAAGGTGACGTCAGGCCCACCATCCAGAGGCACTTCCACGGTGCGCCAGCGTTGAGCAGGGGGGCGATGCACCACAAACGTTGGTAGGTGCCCTCGGAATTCAAGTCGTTCTCGCGAGTGACAGCGTTGGGGAACTCGTCCTTGAGACAATCGGGCCCACCCCTCAATGCATCTGCGAGCCCCCTGCCACCCAGTAGCTTAAACAACCTGAATGGGCACGTCGTCGAAGGTTGCGCCATCAGCAAGTCCACGAGGGCGCCAGCACAGATAACCATATTGAATTCAGTCGCAGCGGTCTCCTCGCAATGGGCAGGCTCAGGGGCTGCTGGAAACAGATCAGCATTCTCGAACGGCGCGCTGAGATGGATGGAAAAAAGAAGGAATCCAGGAACTTCTGCGCCGCAGCCGCGACCCTGCCCGCGCGACCTTCAACCGAGGGGGCGCCAGCATATTCAGATCGAGCAGCTCGAACTTCAGCGAACAGTTGTTATCTCTCTCTCTCTCTCTCTCCCATTTGTCTCCCCCCACCATGCACCTCAAATCCATGCGCCGCTTGCGGGGCGGTTCCATGACGAGGCGGACTAGTATGGGGAATGTGTCGGGGTCGTTCTGTAGTGGCGTCGACCTACGCCTTCGGTGATTTGCGTTTCCCAGGGCTTCTCATTGTCTTCCGCTCCTGAAGTTCCTTCTGCCCTTGCAATATTTCGATTCTGCGACAATCGGCGAAGCCGAGCTGGACCTCGATCGGCATCTCAATCGCATCGCCAACGTCGGAGTCGCCGTCTCCCTCGCAAGCTCGACCGAGACCCTGCAGGTCAGGGGCGGCATCCAAGTCTCCATCGGCACCCCCGCCGCGCCTGCTATCACCGCTGGCGGACGAGGCGGCGCATTCAGGGTAGACGTTGTCGAGTAAGCCGTGCACGATTTGTAAACAGCGATATCATCAACAGCTTGCTCACACCCATCCCACCTGGATTTGGCGCATGCGAACGGCTGACGAGATGCCGAACCAAACGCCGATCCCTCTGCCATTTCTTTTGCTCGCTTGAGGTTCGCTGCTGGGCTCGCGAACGGCGCGGCGGCGCAGGGCTTCATGCGCGCGCGGTTCATCCAATCGCCGTTCGCGAAACATTCCAAGGCAGCGACCCTCTTCATTGCAGCCTTTCCGCCAAAGAACACGCGCACTGCGTTAGCTTTGTCACTGGGGCGCATCTGCTGGCGGGCTCCCCATTCGAAAATTAATGTTGCCAGGCTTCAAAGTCCATCTTTCTCAGGCACCCCCTAAACCTCTCGGGTTCGCCTCCGACCCCCGGCGATTTCGCCAGATGCGTCGCGTCTTCGATCGCGCCGCTGACGGTGGCAAAGGCAGACCCATGCGTCGCGGCGCTGATGTGCACGCGGCAATCCCACCTGAGTGATTTCCACGTGTCCCCTCGTTCTGAATCAATGCCTCGCCCTGCCCGCGCGCCGCCTGGAAACTTGGCGGCCTTCGCGGGCCGCGCGCGACGCCTGCGCCGCAAGCGCCCGAGCGACGCAGCTGAACTCTCGCCGAGCATGCGTTCGATCACTTCGCCCGTCATTCTGCCCCCAGCCTGCAACCAGGTCGAACATCCGCCCCTCGACAGTCCAACGCCACGTTAGATCTTGGCCAGCATGGCAAACCATGATTCGGTCTGCATCACTTTCAAACGGCCTTCGCCAGAACCCTGAACGAACAATCTGCGCCAGGGAATGCAAAATCTGAGCAAAACGGTTCAATCGATGTTGCAAGGGCACCCAGGTTCTCATCGCGCCTTCGTCGGAAGCGGGATCCCGCCATGTCTGGCCCACTCGAAATATCTCAGAAGTCCAACATCGCCGCAAAGTTGACAACGCTGCTTTTCAACACCTATTTGTTTGATTATGTCGCATAGGGTTCAGGCCGATCCCAATTCCCTACCTAGGCTCTGTCTAGAAGGGTTCTTACCCTGTGTGCTTAAAGGGCCGGGCCGTGTAACGCGCCCCGGGCGGTTCCCCTGGCATCCACCCCGCGGTTCCCCCAGTTGCGCCCCCTGGGTTCACCCAGTTTAGCTTAGCTAAGCTGAGCTAAGCTTAGCTTAGCGTAGCTTAGCTTAGCGTAGCTTATCTCATCTTAGCTCAGCTTAGCTTAGCTGTGCTTGGTTTAGCTTAGCCTAGCTTAGCTTAGCCTAGCTTAGCTTAGCTTAGCTTAGCATGGCTTAGCATGGCTTAGCTTACCTAGCTTAGCTCAGCGCAGCGCAGCATACCGCAGCGCAGCATTAGCACAGCATAGCATAGCATAGCATAGCATAGGATAGCCAAGCATAGCATAGCTCAGCACAGCATAGCATAGCATAACATAGCATAGCATAGCGCAGCATAGCACAGCATAGCATAGCATTGCTTAGCATAGCACAGCGCAGCATAGCATAACATAGCATAACATAGCATAGCATAGCACAGTTTCGCATAGCGCAGCATATCATAGCACATCATAGCATAGCACAGCACAGCATAACATAGCATAGCGCATCATAACATGCCACAGCATAGCCTAGCATAGCATAGCGCAGCATAGCATAGCATAGCTTAGCGTAGCATAGCATAGCACAGCATATCATAGCACATCATATCATAACATCGCATCGCCTAGCATAACACAGCGCAGCAACAGCAAAAGCAACAGCAAAAGCAAACACAGAAGCAAAGCAACAGCAACAGCAAAAGCAAAGGCAAAGGCAAGAGCAAAAGCAAAGGCAATGCAAAGCAAAAGCAAAACCGATGCGAAAGTGTAGATGTAGATGTAGATGTAGGTGTAGGTGTAGGTGTAGGTGTGGATGTAGCTGTAGGTGTAGATTTAGATGTAGATGCAGATGTAGATGTAGATGTAGATGTAAATGTAGATGTGAGTCTCGCTGTTGATGTTGATGTAGCTGTAGATGCAGGTGTAGATGTAAATGTAGCTGTCGGTGTAGATGTAGATGTTGCGTTCCTAAATGCTCCAACTCCTAGGTAGGGTCGCACTGGGATAATGTCATAACTGTCCGCGTTACTTGTTCCCTGGCGACACCTGTGGCATCGCCCAATGCAGGATCTGTGACGTGCGCGATCTGAAAACCCCGCAGTGGCATAATCGAAAGCTTGCCGCTGATGCGCGCAACTTCACCGTCAAATATGTCCTCGCCAGCAGGCGTCGACACAGCGCTGCGCGCACTGACGCGGTCCATGACTGGGCTGGCGACGCAAGGCGTTGGTTTGTTCAGCGTGAGCAACGCCATGGACAGATCGCCAGCAACGGGGGGCGCAGTTTTTGAGCCCATTCGATGTTCTTTCTGACCAAGCGGGGCAACGCAAATATCGTCAGGGGGCGGTCGCTTGGACGGTCGCCCCTTCGGCTTCGGCGCTGGAGGACCAGCCGCCGCAGCACGCGCGTGCATTGCATCGCGGGGAGACGCATCATCAACAGGAACCCGCCCAACTTCCATCGAGAGGAGCTCCCCCCACTCCCCTGCGCCGTCCGCGCGTATCGGCTGCGCCATGTCAGACGACAGACATTCCTCCTACTCTGCAGCGGCATCGCCAGGATTATGCGCAACCTCTTCTGCCAGAAGCTCATCCCATTCATTTCCGCCCATGCTCAGCGAAATTCAAACCACAGTCAATGCGTTGCACAGAAACAACAGAAGCATTGCCAACAACAACCCCAAATGGCTGCGGGACCGACGCGATTACGATGAAGGAACGGTGACGTCGATGTCAAAAGTGGCGAAACGCCCGTGTGCCAGCGACACGCGTAACCACTATAAGAGTGCATACAGAAGATGTGATACGAGTACATATGAGGATGCGTCTGGAGGCCCCAATGGAACATCCACAACTCGTGCTGACGTCCTGGTGCTTACTAGTGAACATAAGGCCACGCTGCATGTTGCCATGAACATGTCCTTAACTATATCAACGCAGACACATGCGATCACAACTATATACCCCCCTTGCCAATTTCAGAATCTCCGCGTCAGTATCAGATGAAGACTTGTGCGGAAGCATATAGCGAAACGCCATGTGGGGATCTGTTAGAATCCACATGCGCGCACACGTTTGTTCTAATAGTTTGCAGAACTATTTCCAGCCACGGTAAGCGTTCCGGATTAGTTCGAAGGACTATTTCGTATACTATTTTCATGTTGTTCACTTATTTTTCTGGAACTAGCTGCCCACGTAGCGCTGAACATCTGAATAGCGAGTGTCCATAAACAGCACCCAGGGCGCCGCCAGCAACCGGGGAGATTGCTTCGTGGGTTTTGCACGCGATATTGGCTGGGACAACGGGGAAGCGTCACCGCGTGTGTTTAAGTATAATGCAAGGCGAATTTGGCTAACGGTGCATGGGGGCGATTTCACATCATTGCGCAACGACGTTGAACTCGGCCGGCTCGAAAGAGAAATCAAACAGGACGTCGGAGCTAGAATCCGAGGCAGACTCGGACCAGGGCCGCAACATTCAAAGTCAACCAGCATGCTTAACTGAATTGTGGAGCGGAGTTGGGATGGCCGTCGGCACGAGGCGGGCCAACGGCGCGGGGATATGATACGCGAGGGGAAGCAGCCTTGCGAGGAAGATGAGCAAGGGCCCCTGCCAAGTCATGAAGTTCAGAAGTGCCAAGCGTGGGTGGCCAAGGCAAATTATCGAGCGCAGGACCGCTCCGATATGCAGTTCGCGTTCAAGGAGCTCGCGAGTTCTATGTCAGTCCCACCCCGAGGGGCGTGGGCAAGTTTTACTACGTCAAGCAAGTACCTCAAGGACCACGACAGGTGCGAGCACCAGCATCTGTGCCAAGAACGCCCTAGGGGAAACTGCGTGGACCGACGCCGATTATGCAGGTTGCACGAGAACGCTGAAAACAACGAATGGAGGTACCGTGATGCGGGGATAACATTGTCTTCTGGCGAGGGTGAGTATTACGGATTGGTTACAGGTGCATCAGTTGTGTTAGGGTGATTGGCGGGTCTCATTGATTTGGAAGTTCGTTCTGGCATCTTTGTGAAGAGCGATGCGAGCGCCGCCGGCGTCATTGCGAGCAGGCGCGAGTTAGGAAAACGCAGACACATCGAAGTCCGCCAGTTTTTCGCTACAAGGGAAGGTGAGACGAGGAGACACCAGAGTGATCAGCGTAGGAACTCATGAGACATTCGCAGATGCTTCCATTAACCATGAGAACAGGGAAACCAAGTCCGTGCACATGCGAGACATTAACCAACACCGTGCTGCGGAAAACACGGGCTGGCACCCGCTACGGAGCGTTGGCTTAATCAAAATCCGCGGCTCCATCGCGAGCCGTCTTCCTGGTGACTTGAGCTCAAGACCAGTAATCCAGGTGCTCGCCTGTGTGACTTCTAGCCCATTCTGCAAATTATATGCAACGTGTTGCGTGATTCGGTGCTTTGCGACACTTAAGAATAGCGCACCGCGTGCTCGAAGGCCGATGCACACTAACGCCAAAAACATAGTCGCCGTTTGTTTGCACCAGTGATGTGTTCAATTCCTCCACTGATCATGCTGATGGGTTAGGACGGAGTCATGGCTTCATTGCGTTGCCCACTTGTTTCACACTCACCCGTTACCCAGTGGCTTTTGTTGTTACTAGATCACCCGCATCCGCACCCAGGTTATCAGCCGAAGCGGGGGGGGGGTAGATCATAGCGTTCTCACTTGATTAACACGTGCATGATTGTTGCACAAAGCGCGGTGCAAATGTCACGGGCTTGGTGCGTGAGTTCCGGAACGGATGAGGGTCCGCACTCATTTGGTTCAAGCCCTATGTGCCCTCAGGGAAAAGGCTCCTATCAGATTTTCAGGAGATGGGCCGAGAGGGATGACGACAAAAGGAAGGAAGGAGGAGGAGGAGGAGGGGAGAAGAAGAGGTGGAAAAGGGAAAGGAGGGGAGAAACAGCAACGGGAGGGCGAGGGGAGAAGAAGGGGAGGAGGGCGAGAGGAGGAAAAGGGGAGGAGGAGAAGAAGAGGGGATAGGGAACACGGAGGAGGAGGAGGCCGAGGAGGAGGAGGAGGAGGAAGAGGTGGAGGAGGAGGGGAACGACGACAACGAGGACGACGACGACGATGACGACGACGACGACGGCGACGACGACGACGACGACGACGACGACGACGACGACGTCGACGACGACGACGACGACGACGACGACGACGACGAAGGGGTGCAAAGCACGCACTTGGCAGGTCGTCGGCCGTCCCTTAGGGTGGCGGGCGGGGCTGGTGTCTCCATGGGTCTCGGGGGGGCGCGTAACTGCAAGGCGAGGGAGCGTGATCGCCTACGCCGATTGAAATTGCGCCCTGAGAAGAAAGGCGAGCGCGCACGCGTGTATGCACCCCCCCCTGCCCGACGCAACAACAAAAATCGTGGCGGCTGGTTTCTCGTCGTTGTCGATTTCTGGAGGCCGTTTCCCGGCGCAGGAACCGCCAATCAAGGATTCGGGATGGGAATCCGGCCCTTGGGAAGTGGTCGAAACCCCAGGGGCGGACGTCACGAAAAAGTTGCACCGTCGCAGGAGGGGTCCGTCCTTCCTCCTCCTTCCCTCGTCGTCCATCCCGCTCGTCCCTCGCTCCTCGCCGTGGTGTTCCTCCCCGCCCTCTCCTCCTCTGCCTCCTGTGTCTTCATTAGTCGCGTTTCTCTGTTCCTGCTCCTGGTCGCCCCTCACTCATCATCACCCTCTTTATAACGATATGACTGCCATTATGTCTCCTCGTCCTCCATCCTTCTCCCCGCCCTCTTCCTGTTATTCTGATATATTATCCCTTCCCTTCATTATCCCTCTCTTGTTCGGCCTCTGCATCATCAGCATCATCAACAGCATCATAATCATCGTAAGCATCATCCGCATCACCACCATCACCATCATCGTCATCGTCATCATCATCATCATCATCATCATCATCAACATCATCATCATCACCATCATCATCGACATCATCAGCATCATCACCATCATCATCCACACCATCAGCAGCAGCATCATCATCCTCATCAGCAGTGTCATCATGTTCCTCGTCGCCGTCATCATCATCAGTACCATCATGATAACCATCATCATCTTCATCATCATAATCATCATCATCGTCATCATTATTATTATCAGCATCATCATCATCATCGTAATCGTCATCGTCATCATCGTCATCCTCACCATCACCATCTGCACACTTTCCCAGCAGAGGCCGTCTATCCTCTGACCAAGAAGTGCCGAACCGCTCGCCCCTTCTTTGCGGTTGCACGGACTCTGTCAGCGAACAGGACTGGGATGCAGCCTGGCCCCCAGCCGTTCTGAACGCGCAACGTGTTGAGGGTATCATACAACATGTCATGCACAAGGAACACATTACACAGCTTTCTGGCGTCGGCACAGGCGGAATTGCTGTACAGCACTCTAGCACATAGGCTCATACCGGGAAATTTGCTCGGGAGGTGAGGCAGGGCAGAGGAGAGGCATGTCAGCACAACAGGACAGTCGACACAATGTTGCCTCCGATCGCGCGGCACCCAAATGGGCCGGCAAATCTCCCTTGCCTAAGCCTGGCCGAAGTCGCCCACTAGTTTCAAACGCTAAAAAACACGGTTGCACAAAAGCGACCTTGGTGCAATGGAGCTTAAGCTTTGTTCCAACAAGGTCAACCACGCTATCGCAGGAGAAGGGATCGCAGGAAAGGGGAACAGCATGACGGACCCTCGGGCCGATCAGCTCTTGGGCACGGCGTCCAGGAAAATCAGCCCTTTAGTTTCTTCGAAACCGTTCTCTGCAACTCGCGAGTGTCTTCGTCAAACACACCAGGGCATCGCCGTCAACCGTTCGTAGTTTGCGACATGCTCGAATACCATATAATATCGTGACCATTCGAGGGGAATATGTGGCGGCAAGCACATCGAAGTCGTCCTGAATCGAGCGGGGGAATCTGTCTTTGATCTCGTGGAAGGCACTCGACCTCATGGCAACTCGGAACATGGCAGCCTGACTCTCCAATATCAGTTTCCTGGGGGTACATTGGCCAGCACAATTTATTACTATCGCGCAAGAGCTTGATAGGAATATTGTAAATGGGGCAAGCTGTCATCGCCTGAAGACCTCCGGTTTCGATCGCAACCACTTATGGCGGGGGCATACACATCTGCATGACGAAAGACTTCTTCGCTCGCAACCTGAGAAAGGCCCCACGGTCGCACGGTCGTCCTGGGGGCCAGGGGGTCCAGCGGCAGCCAGACATGCCGCGCCAGGCCCCATGAAAAAACGATACCGATGTGTGACGGATCATGTTTATTGATTTTTGGGGCGGGGCGGGTATGTCTGATTGTTCACAGGCCCCTTGGCTGGTGGGGCGGCGAAGTGTCCTCGGAGACAGGCTGGCATCCTCATGGGAGGGCTCCTCGGGGAGGACGACCACGAGGTGGAGGCTACCCCGCCTGGTGGGTGCCGGAAGGTCTACGACATCTGAGGCTTGCGCGAATCTCAGTCTCGTTGTGTTGCCCAGGAGGAGGGAGGAGCAGGAGGCCATCCCGCCTGGTGAGTGCCGGAAGGTCTATCTGAGGCTTGCGTGCATTCGCTGTGTTCTTGCTTCATTCCCTCGTCTCATCTTATTTATACTCCTCGTCCCTCCTGCTGGCCTGATTCGGCGCCGCGCCCAGGCTTCTGCAGCCAATTTTAGCTCCCGCAGCGACGGATGTGGCTCGCTCTGCCGAAAGGAGCGGGTGAGGCGCTGGCGTCGGCCACCGAGGCCGCACGGGCATCTCTTCTCGTCGTCTTCCTCCACTTGGCTCAAACGGCACAGCTCACAGAAAGCACTAAACATGTCGAGTCGGCCCAGGTGGGCCACTCGACGCCCGCGGGGAAGAACGGAACCGCGGACCCCAGAAAAGGCAGAGGAGCGGAGCACACCTTTTGCTGCGGACAGCTCGGCGGCGGCGTGCGCCGTCCTTGACGCCAACGCCTGGACCCCTGTGGCCTCAGGCGTTGGCCAGTGTGGCAGCGGAGCGCGACGCGGGCTCACGGTCACCTCTCCCGCGCCAAGGCCGGCGGCCGATGGCGGCGGCGTTGTGGTTCCCGGTTGCGCACGCTGCGCTAGCCAGCGCTGCAGCCGCGGGCCCCTCCGGCCCTGCTGCATCAGGTGCCCAGCCCTGGCTGATAGACACCCGGCCCTCCTCCCCGGCGGCGGCAGACCCCAAGCGGCGGGTGTGGCGGCGGCAGGGCTTGGCGCCGAGCGGCACTGGGTTGCGCCGCCGGCGCTGCAGCCGCGGGCCCCTTCGGCCCCGCTGCACTAGAGCCCAGCTCTGGCTGATGGGCACCCAGCTCTCTTCCCACGGCGGCGGGTCGCCCCCAGCGGCGGCGCCAGCGGCATCAGCGGTTAGCGCCAGGGGGGCGCGGATGGCCGCCTCCAGCGGCGCGGCCTCAGCGTCCTCTTCCTCGAAGCGGACTCCCGTCTGTCCTGTCGTCGCGGCTGTGCGGGTTTCCTCCTTCGCCGTGGCGGCGGTGGTGCTGGCGAGCTCTGGCAGACCAAGGGGGGTTGGAAAAAGTGCGCGTCCTTCCCCGCCCTGTCCACGCCGCCCCCCCTGGCGGGCGCGAGCAGTGGCCGTCCTGCTCCCCCGCTCCTCGGACCCGCCCCGAGGTTTGCTCCTGTCTTTCCCTGGTGCGGTTTGCCTCGGCGTCCTGCACCTTAGGCTGGTCCGTTGTCGTCAGGCAGTAGCCGACGTGCAGCGAGGTCGTATATCCTGCCATGCTGGCTGCCACGCCTTTCGCACCCTCGTTCGCCTCCCATAGAGACCAATGGAAGGAGGTGCTGCTCCAGCGCCCGAGCCTCTTGATCAGCTCCACGCCCAGGTAGACGTGGTAGAGGGTGGCGGCACCTCCGATGCGCAGCGAGTGGGAACGCATGCGCTCGGCGGGGAGGCCCCCTTCCCTCGCCACCTGCTCGAGCACCTCTTGCAGCTGCTCGCGCTTCACCGGTGCCCCGTCTCGCCAGCGGCGGGGCGGGAGGTGCCTAGCCGCGAATCGCTCGGGGAAGTGCTGCGGCATCCATTTCGCCGCCAGCGCCGGGAAGAGCCCATCGCATGTGCGGTAGTGTTTGCGCGCCTCTCCTGCCTGCAGTTGGTCCGCCTTGGGGCTCTTGAGCCACGCGATGACCTCGTCGGCCCCCCTCAAGCTCGACGCGAAACGGCCTTCGCAGCGCGCTGCCACGCCACCTCCAGTCAGCACGCGGTCGATGTCGCAGGCGCTGCTCCGGGCGCTTTCCCTGACGCGCATCAGGAAGAATCAGGCCGTGGCCAACGCGTGCCAGGCACCGCGTGGTCGGGCACCTCGGCTGGGCGGTACTTTGCCAGAATCAGCATCATCATGCGCGCCGCGGGGGCCTCCGAGGGCGCGCGAGCCCCCGCGGCGCCAGCCAGACCCGCGGCTTGCCCGCCAAAAGGTCGCCAGCGCCGATTGCAACGCGCTGGCGCTTGAAGCCAAAGATGCCCTGCTTCGCTGTCCCGAGGGCCTTCTTCATGGCCACGCTCAGGCGCGCGATGAAAAGCAGCAGCTCCTCTTCGTCTTCGCGCCCTTCGGCCGCAGAGGCGGCCTCTTCCCTCGGGGCCGGCGACCGATCCCTGACCCGGCGGGACAACGCCCGCTGCCTCCAGCCCAGCTCGCAGACCCAGCACGCGCTGCCAGCCAGGGGTTCCGACGACATCTGGACCCCGGCATTCTCGAGCTCCGCGAGGCAGCGCGTTCCGCCAATCGAGGCGCCCCTGCGCGGCGCGGCCAGGGCGCCCCCGGCAGGGCCCCCGCGCGCCTGCAGCGGCCACCTCATCATGGGGCGTCGTCAATGACAGGCCGAAGGGGTCGCTCCACGTCCGCGCGGGCGCGGCCTCCGCCAGCAGCTCCGCGGCCGCCGGCGGCGACCCTTGCCCCTCCTCGGCCCGCCCGTCGGGACTCGCGGGCACGGGCGCCGGCGGCGCCGCTAACAGCGGACACGGTGACGACCCTGGTGGTGATGATCCTGGTGGCGATGAGCTTGTCGCCCCTGATCCAGGCGGCGGTGATGGTCCTGGCGACCCTGATCCAGGCGGAGGCGACGGAGGCCCTCCTCCACCCCCGCCTCCGCCGCCAGCGGGGCCGCGAGGCGCTGTAGACCCCGCAGACATCACAGACGTCACACCCTACGGCATCATCCGATACTACGCGAAGAAGGCCGACCTAGCTGCCCATTGCCCCAGGCACGGGGCCACATGCAGATTGACCAGGACCGTGCGAGGATCACGTACACGTTGGAGGGCTGCTCAGGGCAGGCCTCTCGGCGCACTCATGCTGTGGCTGAAGAAGGCGTCGGGCGACGACTACGACATCCACTACGACCATGTCCACCACTGCGCTCTGCCCTTTGGCGACAGGCAGGCCGCCAGGGAGGAACTCAGGGCCATGCCAGGCAGCGGCGTGCTCTTCGCCGTTGAGCGCGACCGCAAGCCAGACGAGCCCGACGAGCCTGAGGGTGTTCCGTGAGAACTGTTATGCTGGCGCAGCGTTTGGCTGCTCAGCTTGAACAAAAACACAACAATCCATCGCAACACATCTAACCATCCTCCTCATCATCATCGTCATGTCCACTAGCACCCAAGAGGAGGGATGAGGACGAGGACGACGAGGTGGACGAGGAGCAGGAGCAGGGACAGGAGCAGGAGCAGGGGGTGAGGAGGTGCACAATGAGGAGGGGGGTCAGGAGAAGATCGGAGGAGGGGGAGGGGGACGAGGAGGGGGGATGAGGAGGAGTAGGAGGACCAGGATAGGGAGAATGAGGATCAGGCAAATGGGGCATGAGCAGGAGGGAGGAGGCGGAGGAGGTGGAGGATGACGAGGACGAGGGAATGGAGGAGGAGGAGGAGGCCCAAAAGAGGCACCACTAATGCCCAATATAGGCACACTTAAGCTCCAAGAGAGATTCCAACAATGCCCCAAGATGGCTCCAAGAGAGGCCCTAGACCCTAGATAGGCTCCAATGGGGGCCCCAATATGGCTCCACGAGAAACTCCACTAAGGCCCCAGGAGGGCCCCATCATGCCAAATAGAAGCACAACAGGGGCCCCAATTTGGAACCAAGGGGGGTCCCAATGAGGCCCCAAGATGGCTCAAACATACGCCCAGGAGATGCCCCAACAGAGGCTCCAATCTGGCTCCAAGAGGGGCTCCAATAAGGCACCAACGGGGGTCACTAGGACACAACATCGGCTCCAATAGAGGCTCCAATAATGCCCCTAGATGGCTCCAGGTGAGGCCCAGGAGAGGCCCCAATAGAGGCTCAAAGATGGCCCAAGAGAGGGCCCAATAAGGCCCCATGAGGCTCCAATCAGGCCCAGTAGAGGCACAATAGAGGCTCCAATATGGTATGGCTCCAACAGAGGCCCAAATAAGGTCCCAAGATGGCTCCAAGAGACTCCCAGGAGAGGCCCAATTGAGGCTCCAAGATGGCTCCAGGAGAGACCCCAATAAAGCCAAATTGGGGAGGGCACTAAGGCCCAATATCGGTTCCAAGAGAGGCTCCACATGCTCTGGAGGGATGTTCCTGCAAGGGGACGGTGGAGTTTCTGAGCTCCCAAACCCGCGTCCGTGCAGGAGCAGACAAGGAACATTGTTGTCATGTTTTTCCTCTCTGCGAAGTACACAGGCACACCAGGGAAATGTTGGTTCGTCTTTTCCCTCGTGCAAAAGGACCACAGCGCGCGGGTAAAAAAAGGAACGGGGAAAAAACACCTTCAGCTGGAAACCCTGAAATGAAAATTCCCCTCGCTGGAATCCACGAACGCACGAGGGGGAAATATGCAATAGAAAATTCCCCTCTCTGTAACTGACGAAAGTACACGGGGGGGATCTGATTTCCTCCCCAGTAACTGATGTTGGTACTTGGGTAGAGAAAATTTCCCTGGGGACTTCTTGACGGTTGCTGGGCTCTTTGGGGACTCGGGCCCCTTGGGGCCTGCGCTGACCTCTTGGGGGCCTCTTGGGGGCCTCTTGGGCCTCCCCGCTGATCTCTTGGGCCCCCCCGCTGGCCTCTTGGAACCTTTTGGCTTTGGGGCCCCCCTTGGGAAAAATGCAATCTTGGGGCCGGTGTGTTCCTTGGGGTGAGTTTCGGGCGATGTAGGGTTGGGCTGGTATATCGTATGCGTTTTCAAAGGCGGGGGCCCTACTGGTGCCCGTGGCGATCCCCCATGGACGTTCCTGGAGCGTGACGGGGCCTTCGGGGAACTCCAGTCTCCAGTGCGCCAGAAAATGCCCGGGATAGCCGACTATGTTTAAAGATTTTTGGGGTTTGCGTACTCGATCATGTCAGGGTCCTTGTAAGGGGTTTTACGAGGGCTCTCTCAAACGTCATCTCGTTGGAGCATACATAACGCTTGAAAGCTATGGCGTTATCTTCGGATTTGGGGCCAGGGTTATCTTAGGATTAGGAGTTAGAGGTTATCTTAGGATTAAGGTTAGGGGTAGGGTTAGGAGCCCTTAGGGATAGGGCTAGGGGCCCTTAGTGTTAGTGGTTATCTTAGGATTAGGGGTTATCTTAGGATCAGGGGCTATGGTTATCTTAGGATTAGGGTTAGGGGTAGGATTATGGTTAGGATTAGGGTTAGGGGTTAGTATTAGGGTTTGGGGTTATCTTAAGGTTAGGGCTAGGATTATCTTAGGATGATGTCACGCCCCCTTCTTCACCAGGGGGGGCGTGGCAAAAAGGGGGGTCCTTAGTGTTAGGGGTTATCTTAGGATTACGGTTAGGGGTAGGGCTAGGGGGCCTTAGGGTAAAAGGGTAGGGGTTGGGCTAGGGTTAGAGGTAGGGTTACGATTAGGATGAGTGTTAGGGTTAGGATTAGGGGTAGGAGTAGGGATCGGGTTGGGGATCGGGCTAGGGGCCCTTAGGGTTAGATTTAAGTTTGTACCAGGGGCGGGGGTGGTATATCTTGGAGCCCTTACGGTTCGAGTTTATATTAGAGACTAGGGGTAGGGTTAGAATACTTCAGGTTGGAGGTTATCATAGGGTTCGGGGTTGGGAATTATTTAAGGGCTAGGAGTATATTAGCGTTGAGGTTCAGGGTTCTCTCAGGGGCAGACTTATGGGGTTATCTTGAGGATAAGGTTCGGGTTAGGGTTATGGTTAGGGGTGTGTTGAGGTTAGGGTTGGGATTAGGGTTGGGGGTCGTATATCTCGGGGTTTGCAGGATTAGGGTTATCTACGAGTTACAAGGGGACACTACTTTCACCAAAAAATGTATCCTGAGGGCCGTCTGGGCTTTAGATCGTTCCGGAATAATGACAGCATTATGGGCAAGGGGCCCCTGATAAGTTCGAGCAGGAGTTGACGCGTGCATCGGCAATTTCGTCTGCTTTATAGAACCCATGAGAGGGGCAGCCCAACAAGTGTGATACTGTCTTCTGGTTGCTCGGGTGCCCCGACGGAGCGGCTTCCGTGACTCAGCGAGGTAGCTAAGAGGTAGCTCGGACATCGGTGCTGCTTCGCTGTTGTATAGCATGTTATATCAGGATCTAGGGCGAGCTAACGAGGTAGCTATGAGGAGCGGTGCTTTGATCCGCGGCACCCTCGTCGCCGCCCCTCCCCCCTTATATCCATGTCCGCAACCATTTTTGCGGAGCAAGTCCATAGTTTCAGGTGCACTCGCTACAATGTGACATACACTGAGTTTAGTGTACTGAGCGAGTGCACAGAGCAGCGACGGATGGTTGGCACTGCAGCGGGTACCGTTGCGAGGGCACCGCGTCGCGGTGCCAAGTGTGGGCGCTCGCTCTGCGAGGCGCAGGCGACGCTCTCCCAGTGCGGGAAGTTCGGAGACCTCTTCCTGTGCAAGGACTGCGGGCAGTTCGGCGAGCAGTCTGGATTCGAGCTGAAGGCGCTGGCATCGATGAAGTCGAAGTCGCCAGCAAAGTGGAAGGAGAGGAAGGCGCAGAAGGAGGAGTGGGCCCAGGGCAAGGCTGTCGCCGAGGGCGAGAGGGAGTTCCCCCAGGAGGAGGTCTACGAGGAGACGATTCAGGATAGCTCCTTGTCAGAGGAGTTCACCTTCCAGCCGCGCGACGACTTCAAGGATGAGCACGGCTGCCTGCCAGACCAGGCGAAGGTGATGACGTTGCGCGTGACGAACGCTAAAGGCGAGGAATCGTTCGGCGCGGCGCTGGCCATGGAGACGGATACACCTCCGAAGCTGACGGTGACCACGGCGAGGAGGCTCATCAGGAGGACGCCCATGCTCGTGAAGGGCCGCAGCTACTACAAAGCTCAAGCGAGCAACCTCTTTGAGAACTTGTCGGCTGACCGCTGACGCGCGCACGGGCAGAAGTTCGGGAACAAGTACAAGCCGAAGGCCAAGAAGTTCAGCACCTACAAGAGGGATGCGATCAAGCAGCTCGCGAAGAAGAACGTCGGCAGGCCCAAGGGGTTGCGTCGCATGGTGCGCGGCGGCGAAGTCGCTGAGGACTCTGGCTCGGAGGCGGGGGCCGCGTCGTCCGAGGCTGAGGCCGATGCCGAGCAGGAGGCAGCTGCAGGCGCAGCACAGCAGCAAGCTCCTCCAGCGACCGACGCTGGGCAGGCTCCGGCGTCGGCTGGGCCCCAGCCCTCAGACGCGCCAGAGACGCCCAGGGCACCGAGGACCTCAGCAGCGGCGGACAGCTCCAGGACCAAGGAGAAGCGCGCGCCCGACAACGCGAGCCCGACCCTCGCGTTGGCCCCAAGCTCCAAGAAGCTAAAGCCAAGCACGAACGTCGCGCCGTCGATCGCCGACGCGGCGGCCACGGGCTTGGACGGCGAGGGTGGCCGCCATTAGCCGCCCGAGCACTGGCACGAGACCATCGCCCCGTCGAGGGTGTTCGCGGGCTTCCCCCTGAAGAGGCACGTGGGCTGGGCAAGGGATTGCGTCAAGCGCGTCGCTGGTCTGGGCGAGTCGGCGAAGGCCAACCACTTGACCGAACACATCGACGCCATCGAGCTTTGCATGGAGCTGATGACTGAGCTAGCCAATGAGCAAGTGACCTGCGTTAGCGTTAGCACCATCTTGGGGAACATTGCGACGGTCAAGATGGACTTCGATTCGAACATCAAGAGCAAGCTCTTGGGGAAGAGATTGTTATCATCGGTTCTGGCCTTCTCGAATGGAGATACCGACGAAGCCTGCATCAAGGAGATCGTGGACACCGTCATGCCGTTCACGGTTGAGAACCTGGATGCGAGCCAGGAGGTGACCTGCGACGACGGCGACGAGAACATGGCCCAATCAACCCCCGAAGAGTTCGACCCCAGGAAGGTTAGCATGGCGACGGTCGACGGCTCGATGGAATCCAGGATGACATTGCTCCTGAGCGTGCTCCTGAAGGAGATCGTCCCTGCGGTGATGCAGGTGGATGAGGCTGGCCAGGTAGCAGCGTCGCGCCTGTGCGCTGCCGTGCTGAGTCGGTTTGAGGTAGGCGTCGCAGAGATGGAGGAGATCCCCTTCGCCGCGAGCGACACGTTGGCCGTGCTTCGCGTCATGTGCGCCCTCAGCGACAGCACTGCCGACATGGGCCTCGATGCCTTCGACGAGTTCTTCAGCCAGCAGTCCAAGACGACCAAGGGCGCCCTCGCGGACCTGGGAGTGATGATTCGCTTGAATGCGCACTGGAGGAAGATCTTCGAGGCGCTGCAGAGCACCATCCAGGATGCCAGGGAGTGGACGCCGAAGATCTTCAAGAGCGCTAGCCAGGTCAAGGCACTCAAGACCAACGAGGCCCCCATCAAGCTTCCCAGCGCTATCATCGACGAAGCTTTCGACACCCTGAAGTCCTGCCGAACGATCCTGAGGGCTGGGAGTACCCACACTTTGGAGATCGAGATCGCTGGGGTCCTCGGCGTGATCCAGCCGGAGATGTTCGACAAGAGCGGCGCGGTCAATGGCGGGGACGGCTGCAGCAAGGCCGAGCTGCTCGCAGCGGATAAGATGTTCAAGGACAGCCTGGACCTCAAGCGCTGGGTCGAGGAGTTCGGCATCAGCGCGAGGGGACACATCGGCGCCGTGATCGAGAAGGCAGGAGCGAAGGAGATCATGAGCGGGCTGAAGGAGATGATGGCGGGCAGCGCCAAGGACGAAGCGGGCAACATCGACATTGAGCAAGTTCGCGCCGTCAACGTCGCGCTGCACAACCTCACCGAGAGCTCGCTCGATGTCGAGGGCAAGGCAGCGGCCATGCCCTTCTGCAGCGGCGTGTGGGGCGCTATCAAGGACGCGGTGAACGCGAACAATGGCGAGATTGCAGGCGTCATGAAAGACATCGCAGCGGTGACGGGCGACGGCAGCAGCGACATCTTCAATCCACGCTGCAGGCGAGGCGAAGCTCAGCATTGCAGCGCACGTCTCGATGACCAGCGACAGCGAGGACGGCTCTGGAGTGACGGACGAGGAGCCCATGAAAAGTACGAAGGCCATCATCCTGAAAGAGATCGCGCTCGACCAGACCATGCAAAAGCATCCCCGAGTGCGACCGGAAGCAGGTCCTGGTCGCTGCCCACGCGACCACGAAGAACTGCATCCAGACCGCCGGAGCCCAGGCGATGGGGATATGCAAGGCCAGGCTCGACAACAGGGTGAACCTCGCTGCGAAGTGGGCCAAGGGCGGCGCTGACGGCGAATCGCGGTGGGAGGGAGCGGACGACGCGAACGACCTCAGCGAGGTGCTGCCCATGGCGAAGGAGACCGCGTGCAAGCACGCGTCGGACAGCTACAACATCGAGAAGGCCAAGATCCAGGAGCTGCTGGACTCGTACACGGAGGTGGCCAGCGTGTTCACTCGCGCGCCGCGCCCCGACTCCACCAAGGCGGCGAGCGACGCGACGAAGGCTCTGGCGCAGAGCCACATCGAGGGCATGGCGGCCGCGCTGTTCAACGCCAAGTACAGCAAAGAGAAGCTCAAGCGAAATGTGTTCGCTCTCAAGAGGCTCGCGAACAAGGAGGGTGCGACGTGGGACAAGATGCCGTCGGCACTCGTGGAGCGCGCACTGAAGGCGCCCAAGCTGCAGCAAGGCCGACAGCTGGGAAAGCTGCGACCTGGTTTGGTCAAAATGAAATGGAAACACACAATGCTCAGGGACTCGTCGTCGTCGTCGTCGTCGTCATCACCCCTGTCGTCGTCGTCGTCGTCGTCGTCGTCCGTCATCGCCGTTGTCGTCGTCGTCGTCGTCGTCGCCGTCGTCGTCGTCGTCGTCGTCGCCCTCGTCCTCGTCGTCGTCGTCGTCGTTTTCGTAGTCGTCGTCGATCGTCGATCGCCGATCGTCGTCGTCGTCGTCGGCGATCGGCGATCGTCGACCGTCGGTCGTCGATCGTCGTCGTCGTCCTCGGGACGGGGGCGGCGCCCGCCTGTCATCAGCTTCGGTCTCTTCCCAGGACAGCCCGCCAGCCGCCCGAGGGAGGATGAGGCATGGAGGGAAGAGGAGGGGGGGGGGACAGGGTGGGGTAGGGAGGTAGACGGCAGGCGGGAGGAAACGCATGGGAAGGGAAACCACCAGGAAAAAAGGGGGGGCGGCGGCGCGGGGGGGCGGTAGGACGAGGGGGAATGGATGAATGCGAAGACGGGTGGATGATAAGCCCTGGGAGTGGACAAGTTGGCTAGCCGCGATGGGTGCGAGGATGCGGTAGGACAAGGAGGAGGCGAAAGGCGAGGACGAGGTGAGTAATGTGGAGGCGCATGGAGGGCGGAACAGGAGGGCTCCAAGATATGTTGAGCCTAGCTCTAACCCCCACCCCAATTACCAGATAGCCGCTAGACCTAACGTTAAAACTACCTCTAAGATCGCACATAGACCTAACCCTGAGATAACCCTTAACCCTAACCATCATATAACCTCTAACCTGCGGTGGCCCCGAACCCCTCACCTTAAGATGACCCCTAACCCAAAGTATTCTAACATTAACCTCCAGACAACTCCTAACCCTAAGGGCCCAAGATATACGAACCTGACACCAACATATCTGTGACCCCAAACCCTAAAGGCCCCTAACCCAGAGGGCATGATGGGGGGGGGATGATAAGGAGGTGGAGGAGGAGGAGAAGGATGAAGAGGGGGAGGAGGAGAAGGAGGAGGAAGAAAAGGGGATAAGGAGGAGGATGGGTAGGATGTGTTGGAGGATGGCGAGGAGGAGGAAGAAAGGGGACGGGGGGAGGAGGAGAAGGAGAATGAGCAGGAGGAGGAGGAGGAGGTCGTCATTTGTGGATAGAATCACGGATGCGTCGCATGGCGCGAACAACTCGGGTATAGTTGCCCGTTATAGTGGTTGCCGAACTTAGTACGACCCCCCCCCCATGATTTGTTGCGCCAGCAACGGCTGCATCTTGCTAAGCAGCCTTCTTGGTAGCGGAGCTTAAGATTGCGCGGCGTGCCGTGGTACATTCGGCCTGTGTATTGATTTCATGTCGGGTGTGCGTGCGCATGAATGAAACTATGGTGTTGGCGCGCGAACCGCTCGCTATGGTGCGCCCAAGCACACGGAGATAAATAAAAAAAAAAAAAAAAAAAAAAAAAAAAAAAAAAAAAAAAAAAAAAAAAAAAAAAAAAAAAAAAAAAAAAAAAAACGACGCGGATAAGGAAAACATGCATATGACAAAAATGGGTTCGAGGAAAAAACATGAACCCTGACATAGCTCCTGCGGATGCTCTGCGGATGCTCTGCAGGCGCTGTCGGGCGGGCCTGCGGATGCGTCTGCGGAAGCCTGGCGGGGAAAAAAACAACGTGTCCCTGATGTGGCCCTCTAGGACGATTTGCCGACATAATTCTAGGATTCTTATGCGGCCCCCCAAACGGCCTCCAGGACCCGGGCGCTTTTTCGTATGAGATTCTCTGTGAGTCCACCTTTTGGGCGTCGCCCGAACGGCCTCCGCGTCTGGGTCGGTCCCTTAAGATTCCTTAGGGAGTGCTGAGGAGCCCGTGGAATGCCATAGGGTTTCTATGGATGGCTCCAGAATCGGCCCCACGAAGCGCCATCGCATGTACTGGGGCCTTCGGTGGAGCTCCTCATGGGGCCACGAAGCGTGTGCGGGGTGTGCCGAAACAGGGGGTGCCGCATACGAACGCATCCACGAGGGCCTTCGGTGGAGTTCCCTATGGGGCCACGAAACGTGTGAGGGGTGTGCCGAAATTGGGGCGGACCCGCATGCGAACGCAGCCATTGGGGCCTTCGGTGGAGCTCCATATGGTGCAACGAAACGTGTGAGGGGTGTCACGAAATAGGGTTGGAACAGCATGCGAACGCAGCCACTGGGGCCTTCGGTGGAGCTCCCTATGGGGCCACGAAGCGTGTGAGGGGCGTGCCGGAATAGGAGCGGAACCGCATGCGAACGCAGCCATTGGGGCCTTCGGTGGAGCTCCCCGTGGGGCCACGAAACGTGTGAAGGGTGTGCCGAAATGGGGGCGGAACCGCATGCGAGCGCAGCCACTGGGGCCTTCGGTGGAGCTCCATATGGTGCCACAAAACATACGAGAGATGTGTCGAAATGGGGGTGGAACCGCATGCGAAAGTAGCCACGGGGGCCTTCGGTGGAGCTCCATATGAGGCCACGAAACGTGTGAGGGCCGTGCCGAAATAGGGGCGGAATCGCATGCGAACGCAGCCACTTGGGTTTTCGGTGGAGTTCCCTATGGGGCCACGAAACGTGTGAGGGGTGTGCCGAAATGGGGGCGGAACCGCATGCGAACGCAGCCACTGGAGCCTTCGGTGGAGCTCCCTATGGGGCTACGAAGCGTGTGAGGGGCGTGCCGAAATAGGAGCGGAACCGCATGCGAACGCAGCCATTGGGGCCTTCGGTGGAGCTCCCTATCGGGCCACGAAGCGTGTGAGGGGTGTGCCGAAGTGGGGGTGGAACCGCATGCGAACGCAGCGACCCCCCGCCAGGACCCCAGGGGGGGGGGCGGGGCATTCTGACCGGGGATCACACCCCCCACCACAGCCGGGACCTCCCCCACGGATCCCCGCTGGCGACCCCCCCCGGGACCAGCCGGGACCCTGATGTGGGGCGACATTCTGACCGGGGACCCCCCCCCTCCTCCACGCCCCCCCCCCCCGCACCTTCTTTTTCCTTGTTCCTCAATTTCTTTGGGACCGACGACGACCGCGTATCTCACACGCCGAGAGGTCGGCGTATTTTAAGAACGAATGCGCATGGCGCCGAGGCGAGATTCCCATTTTGAGAACGACCAAAGTTCAAGTCTTGAGTATGTTGCAATAGTTTGAGACGGGTGTGCGCGGCGCTACTGCGAGGGCCCCACTTTGAAAACAAACCGCCGTCCATCCGCGAAACAATTGTAACATGTTAGCAGAAATAAGAGCGGCGCTATTGCGAGAGCGCTATTTGGAAAACGATGCACTTTTTACATTTTTGACGCAGATGCAGGCTTACAAGAGGAATGCTCGCGGCGCTAAGGAAAGAGCCACGGTTTGAAAATCGGCCCGCTCCATCCTTGAGAACACATTGCAAAGTTGTAAGACGAATGTGCGCGGCGCTAAGGCGAGAGGCACATGTTGAAGACGCCCCTTCTCCACTCTCGAAACTGTGTCGTATGTTCAAGACGATTGTGCGCGGCGCTTGGACGAGAGCCACAGTTCGAAAAGCAGCCACCTTCCATCCTTGAAGCTGCTGCAAGCGTGTAAGACAAATATGCGCGACGCTGAAAGTGATAGACACGTTTTGAAAAAGGTCCCGCGATCCATCCTTGAAACCTGTTCGAAATGTCCAAGACGAATGTGCGTGGCGTTAGGGCGACAGCTACATTTTGACCCCCCCTCTCCATCCTTGAAGCTGCTACAGAATTCAAGTCGCGGCGAAACACTGGTCTCAGGCGAAACGACCGGCCTGCCCTAGCGACACGTCTGGGAATGCCAATTCGTCACAAGTAAAGGAGATGGAGAAAGAGGAGGAGGGAAGCGGAAGGATGAAGGGGAGGAGGAGGAGGAGGAGGAAGAAAAAGGATGAGCACAAGCAGGACAGCGACGACGGGACGGCGCCATTCTTGCTCAAGTCTGGGCCTCTCTGTTGGGCTTCGGGGCTCCAGCTTTTCTAGGTCATCGACCTGCCCCCACAATCTGCTGATGAAGCTGCGACCTGGGCATAGGACAGCCTGATCCGTCGATCGGGGCCTGGTCGGGCCAACGATCCAGCACGTCCGCCTGTCGATCTGGATCGGGCAGGTCGATCGGGGTATCGATCGGGAGAGCGGTCCACGCTGGGAAACCCACCAGGCGCAAATATCTGCATCAGGCGGGTGTACGCTGTCCCGGCTTGGCCGGGGAGACGAGGACACCGATTCTGAGCCCAGGATCGGCCCGGTCAAGATCGATGCGGAGGTCATCGGGCGTTTAGTAAAGGGGGTGCGATCAGTCGGGGATCGAGGGCTGCAGGGAAGGGGCCCTAAAGGAAGGGGCCCCCTGGGCCCCCGAAGGCACGCAAGGTGTGTACCTTTCCTCGTCCCCCCGTTGATCGCCCCCCCGAAGCAACACTCAAGGTCAGTTGGTGTCCTCCGAGCCAAGATCAGATTCAGGATCGGGCCGTGGATCCGATGCTTTTTAAGGCCCTGGAGCCGCCCTCGCCGCTGCCTTGGTGGCCCTGCATTGCACTGCGCTCGTCGCCGCCTCGCGGCTGAAGGGCGCGGCGGGGGGCGCCTCGGCCTCACTTGCCGACTTTGACCACTTGCGCCAGAGCATTGTCCGCATCCAGGCGGCCTCCACCTCCTCCTCCTCCTCCTCCTCCTCCTCCTCCTCCTCTCCTTCCTCCTCCTCTCCTCCTCCCCCTCTTCCTCCTCCTCCTCCTTCTCCTCCTCCTCCTCCTCCTCCTCCTCCTCCTCCTCCTCCTCCTCCTCCTCCTCCTCCTCTTTGTTCCGTAGCCATTTTGGCTCAAGCCGTTTTGGTTCAAGATGATGGTGTCCTTCGGGCAGAGGGAGGACACCTCTGATCCGAGGCTAAACCGCCGTTTCCTTTTTCGGCTGACACGACACCTGCGCCGGCCCACGCGTGTTAAACTGAGGCGTTTCAAGTTCCTGTGTGGGGGGCAGCGCTCACACATCTCGCATGGCAGGTGGCCGCAAGTCTAAGAAGCGCGAGGGCAAACCCAGGCGCAAGGACGACAGGGAGTATCTAATATCGCCCATGTATTCGAGGAGTTCCTCGCGAGGGAGGAAGTCGCGTCGTCGCAGTCTTCCTCGACATCCTCCTTCCAGCTCTGCAGCAAGTGGTTTTCGGCGTTCAGAAGCCTGGGGAAGGGTTCGGATCGTGACCGACACGCCTCCGCCGCGGCAGCTCTCTTCGATGACAAGTTCGTGGAGTCCGGCCAGTCAGTAGGAACAGATCCGCCAGTACCATGAGGCCCAACGCGCCAGTGCAGCTGCTAAAGGTACGGGCTCTGCCACACCGGATGGCGGGCCTCCAACATCTACCGATGTGCATGGCATCTCCGTCTCTGGCACGCCGTGGCAGCAGGGGCGGGACCCTTGGGCGCAGCACCTTCGCGAGCGGGCTGGCACTACAGAGATTCCTGTGGCGATGTCTGATACGTTGGAACAGTTCAGGAAGGATGTCATCACGGAGTTGTCGAAGGCTTCGGCGGAAACGATCGCCAACATGGTTTTTGTCCACCTCCCCAAGACCCTCAACAGCACGGTCCAGCCCCTGGTTGCGGCGCTCGACAAGTCCACGCAGCAACGCTACCAGGCACATGAGGCGCGGTTGCAGCAGATCGAGTCCGGGGGGGCCTTTCAGAGCAGGCGCATCGCATGCTCGTGGAGGGGTCCGAGAGGTTGGAAAAGGAACTGCACTTGGTTCAGGCTGCTCCCAGGGAGCCCACCGACAGGACGTCTGGCTGGCAGCGGGCCACTGATCCAGGCATCCTCGCTGTCACTGCCGCGAGGATGTCGGCCGCAACCTTGTTGCCGAGGCGTTCGGCGACGGGGTGGCCGCAGCGCACTATGCCCAGGGCACGGACTGCAAGGTTGAGGGCGACGAGCTCGGCAAGCGCTTCATCGTGCGCTCCCAAGGCATCCCCGGCACTTGCATCTCGCGCGAGCGCCGGTCTCATGGTAGACGCTCAAGTGGCGTGGCGCACCTTCAGTGCACCTATGCCTGGTGGCAGACACGCGCCATGTCATGCCAGTGTCGACCGTGACAGATTCGAGATTGCTCGGGAGCCCGCTACCATGTGCTTGCGGGAAAAGGTGCAAGAGTTTCTGGGGGGCCGTATCAATATGGGAGGTGTTCGCGAGGGTGGTGGTCGATGTCTCGGAGCCGACTCATGTTCAGTGGAATCTCGGTGCTCTCATTGATTTGGGGCTCTCGCGGGTCGAGCTCGAGCGCGTCGCCGCGGCCGCCCTCCAGCCGCGGCAGGTCGGGCGGAGCGGGCAGAGCGTCCTTCTCGGGTGAGCAGATGACCTTTAGCAGTTGGAAGTGCGGTGCCCTGCCCCACTCCAATTCCTCCGCTCTCGCTAGCAAGGCTGAAGTGATCAAGTCGCTCCTCGCCCCTGTCTCTATCACAGCTCTTCGCGAAGTACACGGTCCTGGCGACGCGGTTGCTAAGCTCCTCGCGCGCGTTCGCGGGGATGCCCAGGTCTCCTCGTCGCCCGGCGAGCGCGGAGGTGTCTGCGCCATCGTTCCCACGCAGGTTTTGGAGCACGCCCGCATTTCGCTGCTGGAGATCGTCGCGGGCAGGGCTCGCTGCCTTCAGCGTCAGCACCGCGAGAGCGGTTCCATTGGAATGCCCACAATCACGATATTTCGTCTTCTGAATTCGCGCGCATTCGACGCTCTTTCGCCGACAGCAGCCTTGGTTAGGAAAGACCCCATAAAGTCCAGCCTGGTCATGAACGGAGATTTCAGCATTGCCGATCAAGAGGTCGACTGTTTTACCTCGCATCTGGTTTACGTTCGCGGGGGCCGCGCGGGGCCGGGCGCCTTCGTTCTGCCTGGGGCGGCCTCGCGAAAATCAACGCCATTGCGTAGCGCGTCTTCTGATTTCGCCTTCGCGCCTTGTTTTTTTTTGTCGCGGCGCCTGTTCAACGCGGCGACCAGGTGCATTCGTTGCGGGGTGAATCTAGGCGCCGGGCGAGTTTCGCTCGCTCCCGAGATCACCCGGCCATTCATTCGCCCAACCTTAACTCGCCCGGCCCGTGATTCGCCCGGCGCCTGGCTCACCCGACCCACCGCTCACCCGGCGCCCCCCAGCGCCTGCGCCACCCGGCCCCCGACTCGCCCAGCGAAGCGCCCGAGCGGCGGCAGCGGGCACGCGACCAAACGGCGCTTTTTGTTTGCAGCGCCCCCCCCCACCCCACCCACCCCGCGGCGCGCTGCGAAACGGTTTTGCAGCGGTCTCCCCGCGGCCCCGAGCCCCGCCTGAGGCGAGCCGAACGCGGCGGAGAGATCGGGGAAGCTATCGGCGCCGAGGCCAACCGAACGCCAGTTATCAGCAAGGGCGCCCGCCTTGGGGTCCAGGCTCGGGGGGCCCGTTGAATTGTTTGTAGCGGCGTCCAGGGCTGGCTTGAAAACGGCGCCCTTCGATGGCGCGCCGGGGGCTCGCGGCGGCGCGCCACCCGGGCGCCGTCGCTGACGCGCGGCCCGAGGCCGCGGAGGGCCGCTGCAAAACCAGAACTGCGCCGTTCTGTAGCGCGTCGCGGGTGGGGGCGCTGCAAACGAGAAGCGCCGTTTTGTCGCATGCCCGCTGCCGCCGCTTGGGCGCTTCACTGGGTGGGCCCGGGGCCGGGTGGCGCAGGCGCCGGGGGGCGCCGGGTGAGCGGCGGGCCGGGTGAGCCAGGCGCCGGGCGAGTCAAGGGCCGGGCGAGTTAAGGTTGGGCGAATGAATGACCGGGCGATCTCGGGAACGAGCGAAACTCGCCCGGCGCCTAGATTCACCTCGCAACGAATGCACCTGGTCGCCGCGTTGAACAGGCGCCGCGGAAAAAAAAACAAAGCCGTTAAGGTTGGGCGAATGAATGACCGGGCGATCTCGCGACGCGCGGGGCCATCTAAGGATCGAGTGAATTCAGGGACTTGGCGCGTTAAAGGGCGAGGCGGGTCGGGGGCGCCAGCGGGCGGAGCGCCGGCGCGCCGGCGGAGGTCGGCCCCGGGCGAGGCAGGCGCCAGGAGTTTGGGGCCGGGTGGGTCGAGGATTGGACGCGTCAGCGTCTGGCTCGGAGGCGCGGAGCCCAGTGGGGGGGGGGCGAAGGGAAGCTCGAGGGGAGCGGCGGGGGATGAGAAACATGAAGGGAGGATTGGGGGGAGGTTGATGCTGGCTCAGTGAGCTGTCTTCGCAGGGTTCGGGTTGTGGTCATCAGAAGAAGCGCCCGCTCTGGGTTTGAAACAGGGCCGCTATGTAGCGCGTTCGACGGCTTAGAGCTGCGCGTCGCGCGCGCCTCGCCACGCAGGCGCGGCGCTGGGACCGCGGGGGGTTGTTGCCAAAACAACGTCGTTTTGTAGCATGCGCGCTGCCGCTGCAGGGGCCCATGGCTCGGGGGGTCGGGAGGCGGGCGAGGCAGGCGCCGGGTGCGCGAAAATCTGGGTGAGTTAGTTGCTGGGTGAATCCAGGAGTGGTTGAATTAGGGACCAGGTGGATGAAGACCGGGCGAACAAAGGATCGGGTGAATTCACGCGCTGGGTGAGCATTGGGGGAAGGATCACCGGGTGAATTCGGGATCGGGTGAATCAGTACCGGGTGAACTAGTCGCCGCGCGAATCAGCACCGGGTGAATCAGTACTGGGCGAATTATGCATTGGGCGAATTCATCAATGGATGAATATGTGACGGGGTGAATCAGCGACGGGCGAATTAGTTGCAGGGTGCGTGAAGCGCCAGAGGAATTGAGGATGGAGTTAAATGTTAGATCGCGCAGGGTAAGCCAGGCACCGGAGTTCCGGGCGAATTGGTCACTGGGCGAATTTGTGGCCGGGTGAATTATGCGCAGGGCGCAGGCACGGGGTGAATTAGTCACCAGGTGCATCCGCACCAGGCGAACCAGTCATTGGGTGAATCAGAACCGGGTGAGTCAGTCGTCGGGTGAATTAGTCACTGGCTGAACTAAGAGATCAGTTGCTGGGTGAAACAGGACGGGTTCCTGAGGACCAGACTGCGGCTCTTCGCGAGTATTGGGGCCCGATGTTTGACGCACAGCCCCTTGTCCTTCGCGGGGCAAAAGGCACCTGTCGAAGTTCGCGTCGGAGAAGGATTTTCGCGAGAGCCCGCCTCCGACCTTGGCCACTCTTCGTAGATTCCTCAGGCGGACCCCCCACCTCTGCTCTGCGCCAGGCCTTGACGGGCTCTCCTATGCCTCTTGGCGCTCTTGTCAGGGGCCTCGGGCGCCCTTGAATGTCTTCCGCTGGCTTGCCCAAGGCCCGTTCGTGACCCGGTCGTTTTGTTCGCGCCTCAAGGTCTCGATCCCCCATGGGGTCCTGGGCGGGGGCGACGAGCGCACGGGGGGCGCGGTCCGACACGGTCGCGACGCTCGCCCCATAGGCCTGAAACACATCATGATGAAGTGGTCGCCGGGATTGCCAAGCTCGGGTCGTTCGAGGTCGTCGAAGTCATTGGCTCCATCATCCAGCGAGGCTTCATACTTGGCCGTAACTGTCAGCTAATGCCTATGAGTTAGATGCGCACGCTTGTCTAGTCAGCGCCCAGGCCATTCGGAATGCGTCGCTTCTTGCCTTCGACTTCTCACAAGATGCCCCGTCGGTTTGCCAGTAGTGGTTGATGACGGCTCTTGGTGAGATTCAGCCCCCGCGCGGCTGCAAGGTCGTCGCCCGAGGCTTTTACCATCTCAACCTTTGTCTCCGCTCTGCTCGAGGCCTCTGAGGTCTCGAGCACGGAGTACATTGGCCCGCGCCATCACTCCCAAGACTGAGAGCACCACGCAGCGCAACGCCGCTCGCTGGGAGTTTGAGGTCGCTTCCGAGGCGTTGTACTTGAAATTATGGCTGGGGTCGAACCTGGGTCAAGCCTGCTAGCTCTTCTTAAAAGTTGGCGGTGGGAGCCAGGGCCATCGCCGACGTTCGTCAGTCTCCAGCTGCATCAACAGCGGGCGCTTAGTGTGCCATCCTGCGTTTCCCAACTCGCCCCTGCCCCCCTGGCCCGTGGCAAAAATTGAAGGACAGCTTCTGGCCCAGATGTTCAAGTGGCCCGTGTCAGCTGTTCGGTACTCGGATCGTTTTTTTCTTGGACAGCCCCACTGCCGTCGTGTCCGCTCTCTGCTCATCACTGCCGCTGCTGCCATCACGCGCGCTGCCCTCATCGCCATCCCGCAGCGGCGGCACATTCTTCGCATGCTCCGCGATGGCCCGTTCGAGCACTGCCCTATGGCTCCCTGGCGCTCTCCTCTGTTCGCCCAATCCTTTTGGCAGTCTGCCCCGTTTGTGTTGCATCTGGAGGTGGCGGCCGACGGGTTCCCCGAGGATCGACAGCTCCGCGTTGGGGGCGCGAGAGTTGTGCTGTGTTTCTGCGCAGGGCCGTCGACCCCGAGGCCCAAATAGCAACGCATTTTCGAACGCGAATTGCATGCCGCCTGCTTGGGCAGCGCACCAAGAAATGGTGACGGCCTTCTCTGGGGGCGGGGCAGGTGGACTGGGACTCTCTCAGGGATGCGAGGGTTTCTCTCTTTCTCTCTCTCTCTCTCTCTCTCCCTCTCTCTCTCTCTCTTTCTCTCTCTCTCTCTCTCTCTCTTTCTCTCTCTCTCTCTCTCTCTCTCTCTCTCTCTCTCTCTCTCTCTCTCTCTCTCTCTCTCTCTCTCTCTCTCTCTCTCTCTCTCTCTCTCTCTCTCTCTCTCTCTCTCTATATATATATATATATATATTATATATATATATATAATATATAGATTACTCTCTCCCGCGTGGCCGCGCATCCTCCTCCGCGTCGGAGCGTGCGTCACGGGGGGCAGGGCGCAGAGAGCGCAGCAGTGCGCTTTGGGGTGCGATGCGTTCGGCAAAATCTCGCAGTATGCATGTGATTGGCGTCACCCGTCTTGGCCAGGCTTGGGCTGCAAGGCGATGTAATGTTCGCTGTCGCTCTGTATCACTCGTATCGTCTCGCTGCCATCAAGAGTGAGCGTCTCGGCCATCCTCTGGTCTTCGAGGAGGCCGACAGTCTCCTGGCCTCAGCCCGTTTGTCCATCGGGTTCCCTTTTGCGCGGCCGCCAGAAAGCGTGATTAGACGCGGGAGTACTGCGGCGGCGCGTGGTCGCTTTTCGAGGCCCGCCATGAGGAGGATGTCCCGATCCACGTTATGTGCCCTCTTTGCGCACGATGATGATTTCTTGGTCGGTGCCTGAAGCCCTCGGCGCCCCCGCCCCTGGCTTCCGCCAGGGGGACGGCAAAACAGCTCCTAGGCAAGCTCCAAGAGGCAAGGGGAAATGGGAAAACGATGGAACAAAACGACATGTTGGGAAAGGAGCATGGCGCATCATGCTGGAAAGGTGCGACGCGAGTCTCAAATCATGTTGTTGTTATGTTTCCTCCTCCTCTTCCTCCCCCTCCTCCTTGTCTCCCTCCTCTTTCTCATCGTCTGGCTTCCTCCCCTACTCCGACTACCACTGACACTTGTACGAGTAACACCGGTAACTGTGATACTCCTGCTCTCCTCCCATTACGCCACTTCCTGTTATGTTTCTCCTCCTCCTCCTCCTCCCCCGCTTCCTGCTTCTGATCCTGCTACTTACATATCGTTCCTCTTCCTCCTGGTATTCCTCGCTCTCTCCTGGTTTCCTCCTCGCTCCCTTTCCCCGCACTCCTCATCCTCGCTCCTTTTCATCATTCCCCGACAGCGACGACAAACCCAGGCGGTTGCCCAGACTTTCGATTGGTTGGCGCCCTTCCAGCCAGGGCAGGACCAGGTGGGCCTGGGCAGCGGCTTCGCCGTCCAGGCGGACCCGTACCCCTTGTTCGCCGCCAGCCCCAGAGGACCTGGATCCCCAGACGTTCAAGGCTTGAAGTGTTTGTACGTTTTCGCGGGTTCCCGGGGGCTCTCCCAGCGTCGGGGTGCTTTTCAACAGCTGCGCCTCGCCGAAAGCGTTCCGGGGGTGTCCAGATCGTCCCGAGCGGCCGACACCCGAGTTATGACCCGAAAGCCAGACCCCTTCGTCACGAAAAAACGATGTCAGCTTTTGGCACGTTTCGGTCTCTGGGGCCTCCACTGGGACCAAGGACCGCCAAGGGACCAGTTGGGATAAGAAGCCAGTCCCAGGGGAGGTCAGGGACAACGTTAGGGGGGGGGTAGGCTCAGGGGAGAGCGCATCGACCCTCAATCGCCCATTCATCGCCGATAGGGAGCTGAGAGCCCACCCCGCCCAGGAACGCGCGGGTTCGCTATCGGGGGCATGTCGCCGCTCTATCGGCGATGCATCGCCGATTCCAGGGTGACGTTCCCCCCCTGAGCTGGTCCACACCGATCGTTGCTCCTCAGGGGGGTCAAGACCTCTGGGAGCCCACCTTACGCTAAAAAACAACGTCGGGGGCCTGGGCCCGTCGGCCAGGGCTCGATCGAGGGTGGTCGGTGCCACAGAGATGGGTGCACGGCATTGGGATGCTTTTTGTTGCGGCGCCCACAAACGGTGTGGTGCGAGAGGTGGGGCACTGAGAAGGCGGAGAGCTTCTAAGAAGGCCAGGGGCCTTCGCCAGAGGCGGCCCGACCGACCCCTGGCAGACCGACCCCTTCCGTGACGACCCCCTCGCCTTGCTCCAAGACGCGGCAGGGCGGCCCAGAAGGAAGCTTCGAGGGGAACAAGCTCATAACGGAGGGAGCCCGTCACGGAAGAGGTCGGTCAGGCCGCCGCCGAGAGAGCGGGAGGGCGGCCCGAGCTCGCCCCAAAATTGGCGCAGGAAAGCGGCAGGAGAGCGCCGCCCTCTTGCATCGGTGCGGGCGTGGGCCCATGGAGTACCTGTCGCGGTTGCGTTGGAGGCCGCGGCGACAGATCGCCCTCCGTACAGGCCGATCGGCCGTTCTTGGATCTTGATCGGTCGAGCAGTGATCTTTGGCGATCGGCCGAGGGTCGTGAGCCGCTGGAAAAGTAGGACGAGGATGAGGGGAGGAGAAGGAGGAAGAGGAGGAGGACGACGACGACGACGACGAGAAAGAGGAGGGAGCAAGGGAAGCAGGAGGACGAGAAGATCTGGTCTGGGAGCAGTTTGTATCGGGGGAAGACCGAGGTCACCAACCAGCACGTCGTTAACGACGCCAAACAGGTGACGCTCCAGCTCCTGCTCTACGGCGAACAAATGTGGGAGGCCGAGGTAGTCATGTCCTCCTCTTTTTAAATCTAGCACGCCACACTCCCCCTCCTTCCCCCTCTCTCATGTGTCCACTTCCTTATTATTATTGTTCTTATTATTATTAGTAGTACTAGTTTTCTTTTTCTTCGTCTTATTCTTCTCATCCTTCTCCTCCTCCCCCTCCTGCTCCTCCTGTTCGTCGCGTCCTCATCTCTTCCCTTTCTGGTATTGAAGCCACCTGGCGAGTGTCTGCGAGGATCTTGGCTGGATCCTGGTCCGATTGCCCATGAAGCACAAGTCGTCTTCATCCTCTTCGCGCGACAGGGCGCACGAGATGGGCACAGTAGTTTGCGGAGCGGCGACTCCTCCTCTTCCTCCTCCTTCTCCTCCTCCTCCTTCTCCTCCTCCTCCTCTTCATTATCCTCCTCACCGATCGCCATTTGGCTCAAGATCTTTGCCTTGGGTCCTCCCATGGAAGTGCATACCGCTAGTCCGCGGCCAATCCTCGATTTCTCGCAGCCACACCAAAGGACGCGTTGCCGTCCGTTCCTGCTTTCGTTTCTGGCGTTGCAGGCCGCCTTCCATATTCTAGTCTCGTCGAGCGCCGCTCCGAACTTCCATATCGCCTCATCGAGCCACGCTCCGAGCTTCCAGATCTCCGTCGAGCCCGAGCCGCCACCGACACGTTCTGGCAGCGCGTTGCACCTGGTCGCTGGCGCGCAGCAGCCCGATTCGAAGCGCAATTAATTCTCGTTCCACGTGTTCACCCCGCCACCATGGATCGCAGCTACAGCTCCAGAGGCAACGAGCGTTCGGCATCCCGCAGTCTTCCGTCATCACAAGCCTCTCGCCGCCGCCGCCAGACAGCAGAACATCGAAACCCAGCCGGACATCGTGACCATTTTCACCGCCAAGAAGATCGCCCCCGCTCCGATGCCGCCCGCAGCCCGCGGGACCTCGGCACGTCAAGATATTGGCATGGCTGGCCGCTCTTCTGGCCGCCCTGCCCACGCTCCTCTCGTATGGGGTACGATCGGCTGCTCGCACCGCCTCCGCTGGCCCATTAGGCGACGGAGTCTGGCACGATGCACTCGCTCCAAAGGCAAGACCCATGGAAGTTGGCTGCCGACATGCAACATTATCCACCTTCTCATCGCAAGAGCTTGCAGAAGGAGCCGCTCGCTCAACCGCGCACTCCCTCCAGGACGAAGTACACCTTACTCCTGGCACCCCTGCGGGTGTGCATGGAGCAGCACGTGCCGCACGTCACCTGCCCAAGTTCAGCAAGCTCTCCCAAGGTTTCCGCCAGTGCTCGACACCGCGGTGCAACAGCTCATGCAGCAGCAGGCACAGTACGCCGCCAGCACCTCCCAGGCGCAGGTCAACAACTTCCTAAACGAATCGCGGGAAAGTTCCCGTCAGTTTCTTCAGCAGCGAGTGTTTCAAATTGAGCACCGAGTGGACACTTCACGAAATCGTCACTCGAGTTCGTCGTGACCAGGACCGCCAATCTTCAGAGCAGCAGCGCATGTTGGAGCAAATCGACCAGATGCCCGACACCCTCGCCCTCGCCGAGGCGCAGGCCCCGATCGCGGACCTCACCAGGCTCGCCGAGCGGGACATATTTCCCGACCCGACGATCCTCGCCATCGGCTGCCAGCGCCTCCTCTCGCCAGAGGTTATCTCAATGACCTGCAAGAGTGGATCGCCTCGGCCAACAAGTCCCTCGCGCCGTCGAAATCTGCGGAGATGAGCCCTCGCGCAGATTCGCATGACAAGTCAAAGGTGATAAAGCTGTTTCTTCCAAGGGCCATGGCCCTGTCTCGAGCGCTTCGTGATGCAGCAGGTAAATGGATGCGATTCGAGCCTACGGATACCACCGGCGGCCGCGTCGCCATCTATCTCAACCCCGACAGGTCGCCCAAACAGATCCGCGCGGAGATCCAGCGCGAGAAACTTCCGCAGCTTCTTCTGCATCAATACCCTGACCGACAAGCGCGAGCCACCCGCGCGAAGGCAGAGATCTACAGCAATGGCATGCCCATCGTGCGCCTCGACGTAAAGGGACAAGCTGGCCCGACCATCCCCGAGTGGAACGGGAAGGTGCTTGAGCTCCAGCAGTTCCAGCGCATCGACCGCGGCGGCATTCCACCGTCGTTCCGGGCGCTCTTCGCAGACACCGGGTCGGCCACGCGGCGTTCCAAACCGCCCGTGGGCTCCGTCTTGTCTCGACAGAAGAAAGCGAGCCAGCCGCGTTCGCCATTTGGAACGCCCGCGCCCTCATGCGCCACAGGCGGAAGCGCCGCGAGAAGAAGCAGCTCGCCCTCTCCAAGCTCGCGAGGCGCAGGTTCGTCATCTCGCCTCCAGAAGTCCACGGCGACGACCTCCTCCGCGCGCGGGCGGACACCCAGCCGCGCCCATGCATGTTCTCCGAGCTCAAGAACCACAGTGGCGACGCGCAGAGCGGCGCGGGAGGCGTCGCCACGCTCGCCCCACGGTTCTCGCACGCGCAGCTCACGCCGCGGCGGGCCCCGATCTTCGAGCGCGAGGCCGTCGTGGAGGGCGCCGCTTTAACCGTCGCCATCACCAGCGCCACCTCGCTCAACTCCCTCGCCACTATGAACGTGCACAACCGCGACATCAGCGCGAAGGACCGCGGCAAGGTCCGCCGAGCTCGGCATCTGCATCGGCGGCCACAATGACGGGGGCCAGAGCCCCCCAGGTGGCAGGCGAGAATTGCAGAGAATGAAACAAGGAAAAGAAGACGATCCGATGCAATGACTGGCGCGGCTCCCTCGAGGGCAACGAGCGCTCAGTTGTTCTGTGTCGGCTGGGGCGAGTCAGACGAGGAGAGGCAAGCGCGTGCTGAGCAGGCTCTTTCGCCCCCCTGGCAGCGCCATGGGGCGCGGGGACTGGGCGGCCGTCGACGGGTCGGTCAGGGGCCCCGCGTCCCCAGCATCGCCATTTAAGGAATGGCTTCAAAGTCTCGCGCCGCACATCGGACCTCTGATTGATGGCCCACCTATACGCACCCGGCGGCCACGACGAAAGGCAACCCCCCGCTGGCGGACCCCATTGCGGGTTAGCTCTCGCCCAGCGGCAGGCGGTCCAGGCGAGCCAGAGAAGGGCGCGGAAGGCGCCCCCGAGGCCGCCGTAGGCGCCGCGGCCTACTCAGCGCCCCGCGGCGTCGAAGGGGCCCCCCTGCTCCTCCAGAGCGACTTGGAGGGAGACCCATCGCCCCTTCTGCGGCCTCGTCGCCCCGCGGGCCACAACGCTCCGGCGCAGCATCGCGGGCGACGACGAGCGCCAGCGGAACCTGCCCTCGCGCGCCCACTGGGGCAATCGCACGCCCCGGCTTGCTAGCCCGCACGCGCGCTGGATGCTAGCGGGCTCTGATCTGGAGGGCGGCCTTCCAGAGGCGGTCGGGCGCTGCGCTCGTTCCGCCGGAGGCCACCTGCAGGCCGCGGCGCGCCACGCGGATGCGGACCCACGCGGAAGCCGAGCGCAAGGAAGAAATGCGCGCTGCGGGCGCCGTCGTCAACTCCGAGCTTCGGGTGCACTCTGACGGCCCGATGCAGGAAGCTATCATGGACCTGGTTGTCGCATTCCATGCCGTCGCCGAGCGTTGGTGGCTGGGCGCCAATGTCTGGTCGCCGTTCAACACCTCCCTGGCCGACGCGCATCCGCTGAAGCTAGGGGCGTGACCGAGGCGACACGCTACGGCGAGCAGGTGCGCAGCATCGCCGTCGAGGCAGGATGTCGCCTCAGCGCCAACGCCGCGGCGGCGCTCGCCAAGCCCGCTGCCGCTTCGCAGGCGCTTGGCTGCCTGCAGCGCGGCGCCCGCCGGGGCGCCGCGGCGCGGCGCCGAACGCGTCGGCACTATCGGGGAGGTGTGGGCCGTAGACACGGTCGCGCCCTTCGGCCGCTTGCCCCCTGGCCCGCTGCCCATGCGCATAGCTGTCAAACTTCGGTCGCCCAGAGGCTCTCGTGTTGTCATCGACACCATAATCGTCATCAGATTCGCCGTCATCGTCAGCAGTATCATAATCTCCCTTCCTTACTTCCTCCGCTCATATTCGCGATGGTCCACACACCTCCCCGAGGTGGTATCCGTTTGTCCGCATTTCGACCTGGCACTGCTCGTGCTGAAGTCCCCGGGCAAATTCCACGAGGCCCCAAGAAGAGGAGGAGGAGGAGGAAGAGGAGGAATATCATTGTAAACCCAAGACGCATCAACGATGTTGGAAGAGTCCCTCCCTCCAAGCTCTTTCTGTATAGGTCCTTTCAAGCATGTAGCTTTATTGCAGAAGGTGGCCCCAGCGGAAGACAACCGTTTGAGAATATCCTTTTCATGCCAATACACCATTCCTGGGACTTCAACGCTGCGAATAAAAGTGGTTGTTCCGTCTTGACAACCCCCAATCGTGCCAGAATGCCCTTCCTGTGACACCGCAAAGTAATGTGATTGCTGCGTCCTGACAATACGGAATCGTGCCAACACCGTGCCTGGGACGGCAGCCTTGCGCATCCATGAAATGGCTGTCAATTTCTACGAGGAGTGCGCGCGGCGCTGAGGCGAGAGCGGCATGCTGTAAATGACCCGCTCTCCATCTACGAATGTGCGCGGCGCTAAGGCGAGAGACACATGTTGAAAAGGACCTGCTTTCATTTCATGAAAATGCTCCAAACTGTTAGGACAAATGTGCGCAGCGCTGAGGCGAGAGCCTTCCATCCTTGCAGCTGTTGCAGATTTCAGGCTCCAGAATCATAATTGGTGACGAAGTCTCCGGTGAAACGCTCGGCCCGCCCTACTGACCCGTCTGGGGGCGCGACGGGCACGAATCATTTCATGGAAAAGGGGTGGAGGAGAAGGTGGAGGACGGAGGAGGGGGAGGAGGAAAAGGGAGAGGAAGAGAACCACGAGGAGGAGAAGTAGGAGGAGGAGGGGGAACGGTAGGAGGATGAGGGAAGAGGAGAGTAGCTGGAGGAAAAGCAAGGAGGGGAGGGGGCAGGAGGAGGCCGACAACGATTTGCGTGAAATTGGCTAGCGCATAGCGACTTCAAGCACACAAGATTGAAGCTACAGATTTGAGGCTCAGCCCTTTGGGAACAGGTCGCGAACAATCACGTCGGTAGATTCCGGAATTCATCACAGAAAGAGTGGGTCACATTTGAGTTGTCTTTGAGGGTTTGAGGGGGGGGGGGGGGCAAAAGGCCGCCATTTCACGGCTGGTCTGGGAGGAGGGTCTGACATTGCTCGTCTGGGAGAGTTATGACCCTCTTCATTTGATCATGAAATCCGGAGTACCCAAGACGTGTCGTGGAGATCGGCTCTACGCACGGTTTCCCTAGATCCCTGGGGTGAGTATTGCAGAGTTTGCAGAGGAGGGGGAGGAAGAAAAGCAGCAGAAGGCGGAAGCAGAGGAGGAGGAGGACGAGAAGGGGAGCAGGATGGGAGGGAGTGGAGGGGAGGAGGGGCAGGAGGAAGAGGAGGAGGAGGAGGAGGAGGAGGACCATGGTAAACCCAAGACGCATCAACGATGCTGTAATAAACCCTCCTCCCAAGTTCCCTCTTCATAGGTCCCTTTGAGCATGTACTCATTGCGGGAAGTGGCCACATTGAAAGACAATCGTCTGATAATCTCCGTTCGTGCCAATACACCATTCCTAGGACTCCCACGCCGCGGATCAACGTGACTGTTGCGTCCTGACCATGCCAAATTGTGACGTCATTCCTGAGACTTCAACACCGGGAACACATGTGACTGAAGGAGTAGGAGGTGGAGGAGGAAGCGAACAGGTGGGGGCCGGGGAGCAGATGAGTCGACAAGAGCGCCAGAGGACGAAGACGGCGAGCAGGCGTAGCGGAGGTGGGGGAGGCGGAGCAGGAGCCAGAGGAGAACATGCCACCCTGAGAGATCCGCGCGCCAGCCCCGAAGGGAGGAGGACAGGATTTGCGAAGAGCCCGTGGAGGGCCTCTCCGCGGTTTCGTTTGATGTTTTTCCGGGCCCATGTTGAAAGGCGAAGCGGCGCACCCCGGCGTCCACCTGGCGGTTTTGTCGGGGTCCGCCAGGGCGCGCGCTGGACGCTTCGTCTCTCCTGCATGCGGAGCGCCCGGCCAGCCAGATTCGCGGCCGCAGGAGCAGGAGCAGCAGGAACAGGAGCAGGAGCAAGACAGGAGGAGGAGGAGCAGGAGCAGGAGCAGGAGCAGGAGGAGCAGGAGGAGGAGGGGACGGGCACGGGGGAGGGTGTGGGAGATGGGGAGGGAATTGGGAGAGGGACGGGGAGAATAGGAGTATGGTTGCAGCCAGGACGCTGGAATCAGGACAAGTTTGGGCTCACTCACTGAAGCCATACGCCGTCAGGCGCGTGGGCGGGAAAAAACAAGCTCAGCACAGCCTGCGCTGCCAGGAGGAGGAAGGAGGAGGAGGAGGAGGAGGAATAGGAGGAGGAGGAAGGAAGAAACATAGAACATTGAATGGCGTGAAAAGGCGGCCGGCCAGGGCTCACGGGCACGTGTCCTTGTATTTTGATGCAAACTCTCTCCTAATTTTCTCCTCCATGGTGGCTTCGAGCAGGCGCTGTTCTGATGGGAAGCAATATGATACTTTGTCGTACAAACGCAGTTTGTGCATTCATTTCTCAGTATCCCACGAGATCGGTTCACAGTGCTTATTGCTGGACGCGAATTGTCAGGCCTAAAAGTAAGTTTCCTAAGTGCATCCGCGTCGCTGCTGCGACAAACCTTTCCAAACCACACCAATGTACTCTTCAATAGCTGCGATGTGTAAGGTATGTGTGTCGATATTTCCAGTGTGGTTTTGTTGCACGCACGCACGCAGGATGCCGCGCCGAGAGACGGCGCATCGGCAACAAGTGGCACAAACGAGCGAGACATATGTGCTGAGGCATGCAAGGCGAGATTGCACAACATAATGGACCAGCGCAGTGTCTCGGCGAACATATGTAGGATGCTTTGTCCTATCGCAGGGCGAGGGTGCTGTTGCACCGATCGGGGACATAACGATGCCTCTTTTCCAACAAAGAGCTTATGCAATATTCATAAAGTACCGCAATACGTTTTGACTGCCGTGCTCCAAGCCCTGGCCAGGCCTGTTAATGGATATTCGGCACCCTTGAAGTATAAGGTGGCTTGATGCCCATATGGCACGCAAGCTCGTGGCTTGGAACCCATCGAGCCTGCGTCTATCAGCTCTGTTGAGCCATGCGCTACTGAAAGAATGCATTACTTTGGTTGTGCTAAGAGCCCCAAACACTTCCAACTTTCCATTCACACTGATTGACGTATGCTTCCATGCCTTCGCATGCCTTTGAAACTCCCCCCCGTGCAGCACCCAACCTGCCTCCCAACTCCTTTATGTTCCCTGTGCCGTACAGTGTAGCCCCTAAGTACTTCATGTGCGCGGTTGGAAAATGAGTTTTCCAGCGGGGTCGGCAATACGCACATCGCAATGTATTTTAAGCAATTGAAATTTGTCCCAGTGCTGGAGGGGATATGGTTTTCGGGCCGCTCTCCATGTCTAGGTCAGGGAACCAATTCTAGACGCTTCGCGTATCCCCACCAACTGTGCCGCTTTTCCTTCTCTTCCTGTCGTTTGGGCCCCCGTCTGGCGTCCGCTGCGGTTCGCTTGCCCCCCTCTCCGACTCGTTTCTGTGTGTCGTTCAGCCGGATTTTGGCGCCGACAGGGCGACTTCCCCGCGCTGCTACAATACACATGGCCGTACAGCCGTTGCTGCCGCTCGCTGCGTCGTGTTTCCCACACGCGGGTGCGACTTCTCCACGCTGGCCGCAGTTGCCGCTGCACGAAGCGGCGTGGCGCCTCCCCCCGCCGAGTTGTCGGTGACGGTCTCCGGTGCTCAATTCGGGTCATTTTGTCTCTTGCATCACCTCTAATGAGGGTCCTTTTGTCCCTTGCACGTGCACTCGCCTCTGCGGCTTTCGCGCCGCTTTGGCCAATTATCTGCTGTCTGAACCCCAGTCGTTAATCCCGCTTCATGACCTCTGTCTTGGAGTCGCCAACCAAAAAGTATCCCCACCAGCTGCGCCTTGGGAATATCCGTCACCCCCATGGACCAGATCTCAGAATGCGCTATCCTTGACCGATACCAGCTGAGGAACGCCTTTCCACCACGTGACGGGAAAGAGCTACTGCACCTACAATGGCCATCAGGTTTCAAGATCCTCCTCAAAGGCCAGGACGCGGGACAGGACGCGCACGTCCTCCTCCTCAGCCTCACCAGCCCAGCGGTGGACCAAGTCGCCACTGTCAAGTTACAGTGGCCTCCCGACCTTGGAGGCACAATCCCGCCAGGTGAGTGCCAGGCGCTGGGACTCGCACCGGGCTCCAGATACCCCAGCAACGAATGCATCGTCGTGTGCAATGCCGGTAAGTTCGGGGATTTCCACGCAGATGGCAACATCGACCGACCCAATTACGAAGGCGAACCATTCTTCAGGTTGGACCGGGCGCCCTCCGAGACCCAGTTTTGGAGGATCTCGGCAGCAATCACCGAGATCTACAAGCTGCAGCAGGTCCCCCTCGATCTTTTCGGCACCCCTCTGGACGTCATCACCTAATTACCTTCTCACCTTCCGCGCAGCTGACAGAGGGGGCAAGTCCATCGCCAATGACGCTGCCAACACCGCTAGGTGCAGGCAGGCTCTTAAGGCGCGTGCCGCAGCCACCCTGGAGGCCCGCCTCCCCTGCGCCGATCTACCTGCGCCCGGCGCTGTCTCTGCGATGCCCACTCACCCCACCGGGCCCCAAGCCGCCCCCCCTGTCACCGACCCAGAGGTGGAAGACGCCACCGGTCAGGCGTTTTAGCGCGCTCGCGACCTCCCGGCACAGAAATCCCTGGAGGGCGGCGCCAAGCGCCACAGTCTCAACCACGACGCCTCAAGGGCCCTAGCAGCCTCCACCCACCACCACGTGACGATCGTACACGACCCCCCTGGCACAAGCAAGACAATCTTCTCGGTCGCTACCACCGGCGCGTCGGTTGCCCTGGCCGCGGGGTCCAACGCAGCCGCCGACCAACCGGCATTGGCCCTACTCGCCGCTCACAGCAACACCAAGCTTGCTTCCAACTCGGGGTTCCCCTCCAAGCGCGCGCCCAGCCAAAGATTTTAAGGTTGCGAAGGAGCTGGCAGGGCTCACCCCAGGAGGACATTACCAGAGGGCCAACGGCAGGCCCCCCCCACGAAGGCGGGTCACCCTCCAAGGACTTCCCTGCCTTCAGGGCCCAGCTGCTCAAAGAAGCCAAGACCGTCATCGCCACGCGCGAGTCTGCCGAAGCACTAAAGAAGGCCGCCCCAGTTGCCCTCCTCATCATCAACGAGGCATGACGGGCGCACGAGCACATGGCGGCCATGTCCCTGGACAGCGTCATCCGCTCAAGAGGACACCTAGTGCTGGCCGGTGACCCCAAGCAGCTCCCCCCCACTGTCATCTACAGGAAGGCAGCGGACCAGGGGCTGTGCCTCTCCATTTTTGACCGTCTCCACCACGCATTAGGGGATCACGAGTCAGCCGTGATGCAGCTCAGCTTGTGCTACCGCATGCACCCCCTGCTGCTGGCCTGACCCAACTGGGTCTTCTACAACAACACGATGCAAACCGGGCTGGTCCACCCCCTGACCCAAAGGCTCCTAGTCAAGGGTCTACCATGGCAGGAGTTCAGACCATGGAACAACGACAGGCTCAAGGAGCTAGCGCGAGCCGCCCACGCCAGCAGCGACGACATGCACAGAATGCTGAGTATCCTGGACCCAGGCAAGCAACCCCAAGGAGAGCGGCACCGGTTCCTACTGGTCGACAACCCTTCCCTGGAGGTCACATCCAAGCTACACGCAGGGCACGCCAACGCACTGGAAGCAGCGCAGACGGTGGACGTCCTACGAGCCCTTCTCCCCGCAATGAAGGAAGGAGTCACGGTGCGGGTGGTCATTGGCTATCAGTTGCAGTGTGCCATCCTCGAGAACGGGCGGCCCCAGGGATCCCGCTGCGTCAGCAGCGCACTCAGACAGTCCAAGGCCAAAGGCCAGGGGAAGGGGAAAGACGAGACAGGCAAAGGCAATGGCAATGGCCCCGCCACAACCCACACACACACACACACACACACACACACACACACACACACACACACACACACACACACGCCCACCCGACCCAGGCGATTTCGCCAGAGTCTTCGAACAAGAGGACTCGAGACTCACGGGCATCTCCTTGGAGTTCCCAGGCGCGCGGCGAGTCGCGGGGGAATACCCAGCAAGCGGCAGGCTTGCCCCCTCCACAATTGACTCCGGCCAGGGCGGCGAAGCAGACCTGGTCATCTTCCTGACAACCAGGTCCAACAAATGGCACGACTGGGGATTTATGGACAACGCCAACTGGGTGAGCGTCGCAATCACCAGAGCGACGCGCAACGTGATCATCATCGGCGACGGAAGGATGTTTGCCACAGCCACAGGATCCCGCCTCCGTGAACTCTCTGAGTACGGTCGCTTCGCCCAACTATGGGCACGCTTCCAGCACCCAGAGCAGAATGGCAATCGGTGGGCCCTCACTGTCGACGAGGAGTTCGACCCCATCACGGACCTCATCTCCTGGATCCCGGAATCCCCCTCTCACGCAGGCGACGCAGTCATCAAGGGGCTTGACCACGCGATAGTGAAAGCCCGAGCCTCAATGGAGAAAAACTTCGCCGACAAGATCGCAGCCCCGCTGGACCCAGAATTTGCATGGAACTGCCTTGGCGATGCCATCCGCAACAGCCTGCAGAAGCTGGTCGAGGACCCCGCCATGGGGGCGGCCATGCACACAGTCTCCGGCCTACACCCCCACCAGTTCTCCACGGCCGACACGCCAAGACAGACGGGCCGCTTCGACCGTAAGGCGTGGCGCCACCTAGGGTTCTGCTGCGACGTAGAACTGGGTATAGACGCCAGCAACCTTGTCTACAGCATGACATAGGCAGCCCTGCCGCGGTTCCTTGGGCCGGGCACCCCCTGGAACGACAAGAGCTTAGCCGTCCCCACCGAATCGCTCCCACCCCTGCCCAAAGTGAGGGGCGTCAGCCATCGCCCAAAGGGCGCCAACCGGTGCACCCCCCCCGAGATCTTGCACCAGTTCCCCGGGGCATGGAGCGCCGACACGGGGAGGTGTAAGAGGCACCGCGCACACCCAGGAATGCAGCACCTGAAGTCCCTTCTCCAAGCAGGCCAAGCCAACTCGGTGCTGAGACGCTCCCTCCTCAGCAGCGACGGCAGCCCCCTGGACACCCCCACACCCAGAGTTCTCCTAGTCGTCATGATGATCCAGCTGCGCGAGCCTCGTGCAACACTCTGGCCGTTCCCACATCCGGAGGCCACTGGGGACATCATAGAGGCAGCCATGGGCATCTGCTTTCCGTGGCAGAACGTCCACCTCGATTACAGAACCGCCTTCGCAAGCGCATGGGGCTTCCCCCTGAGAGCGTCGTCCATTCTAAGTGGGAAATTCGAGGACGCCATGGAGGCATTGCCATGTCCAACAGGCGGCTCGACGAAGACTCCCCAGCCTCCCTGGCCACCGGAATTCTTCTGATCCCATCAAAGGTGACCGATGACAGGTTTGGCTGCGACCTCGAAAACGGCCGCTTCGACTGCGACGGGGTCGACTGCCACGCAAGAGGATTTAAGTTCACGGCCGGCACCTGGGAAGACGATGACACAAGGGAACTCCTAGCACAGAACCGCTCTCAGGCGTACTTGCGAGGCAAGAACTGCAAGTGGCTCTGCGAGCGATGCTGGATCAAATCCGTGGAAGCGAGGGGCATCGAGACACCCCTCGCCTCGTACGACTGCGGCTACAAGAGGTCGCTACCGATACGACTGCAGTACTACAGGGGCATAATGGAAGAGTCGCATCACGACAGTAAGTCCAGTACACTCCCTTCCTTGGCTCGGCTCCCGATCGGATATGGGCGTCCAGATATGGCCCCGACCCCTACGACCTTGCGCGACCTCGTTATGGAAGCCCCTCCGGCCTACAGCCCCCGCGCAGCTGGCACGACCCTACCTGCTCACAAACTGACAGATGTGAGGTTCGGTCTCGAGTCACACTCCACCGGCACCTACTCTGCCCGGTGCGACACCTGCCCAGCGGGATCACCCTTGTTGGAGTGGGCAGCGACCCGCCCAGCGCTAGGCTACTTCCTGTGGAACCCAGATCCTGAAGCACCCGCCGACGACAGTACTAGTCTACCGCCATGGGATCTCATGCCCGCCCTCTGGGCCCAGCGGAGGTGGAACGCCTGCTGGGCTTGTAGGCGGTGCCTCACCCACATCTGGAACGTGGCCCCAGGCACGCTCGACTACATTCTCGACCGACAGTCCTCGCGCATCTACCCCACGGCACCAGCCAAGCGGGAAGCGATAGCGGAAGTGGTAGTCGAGCGCCACGACATCGCCGTCTACCTCACCCCTGACTGCGCCAACGCCGCAGCTCCAGACGCCTACACAAAACCAGCTACCCCAGCCAGAGGGCCGACCCTCCCCACCAGCACCGGCCAGCCCTACCCCGACGGTGAGAGCAGCGGGCAAGACGCCGACGCTCGGGACATCAAGTCCCTGTCCCCCTACATTCCCCCGCCTTCGGGGCCCGCCCTACCAACCCACTCTACCTCTGGGCTCACAGGACAGGAGCCTCATAGCGCCCTACGCTCATTGGTCAAGTTCCTGCTAGAGTGGAACCCCACCATTTACGAAAAATGGGTGGAGTACGCAGCGGAATACGGCGTCGGGATCACGGGCGTGAAGACCAGCGAGGAGTCTTGGCCCCCTTAATGTCTGCGCTTCTTCCTGGTCAACATCCATAGGGACACGATCCCAGACAAGACCGAGGGCGAACACGATGCGCCCGACTGGGGGGACGAACCAGGAAGCGCATTAGCCACAACCAAGGAAACGAGCCCGATCGCGAGCACCGGCCGCGGATGAAGACGAAGGAACAGACCTCTTCGACCCCCTAGGTGCTTTCAAGGATGCGCCCCCAAGTGGCAAGGCCTGGACCCCCTATTCGCAGACCGTTGACCGGGCTGCTGCCCTGGGACTCCAGAGTGCCAAAGACAGCTCCGGAAGGGGAGGCGCATCATCCTGGGATCGCGCGGGAGCCAGGGCCGACCGCACACCCAACCGCGCTGCATGGGACCGTGGACGCGACCGTCCCGCCTCGGAAGATACTGAAGACGGGAGAGGGCGCGCCGCCAAGTCACCAAGGGGTAACCTCATGCGCACGGAGGCCCGCTGGGCACCCTGGAGGGACAGCAGGGGTGCTCAGCCATACTACGAGAACCTTAACGACCCCATGGGTGGCGGCCCCATGTACAAATGCACTATTGCAGCTGCAGACGTGGAAAGGAGCGAACCCGTTCAGGACAAGATTACACGCTTGCAAAAGACTTCGGGGGGCTCCTTCAACGGCATCTGGCATGCGCGGGTTATGCGGGCTGCCCTGAGCCAGGACCCCAAGGGGGGCTACAAGGGCAATCCCAAACTCAACGCACCCCAGACGTGTGCGGACTTCCTGGAAGCATGGACCAACGCCGGCCATGATGCATATTGGATGGATCGAGAACTCAGGTTCGGTGTAGATTGGGCTGCAGTTAGGGACAAGCACATGAACTCCGTGCGGCGCGACGCTCACGCACACGCCCCGCGCGAGCACGGCAGCCGCGACAAGCCTGCCCCCTGGACTGCCGAGAGCCGAGCTGTCGCGCTTGCAGCTGCACAGGACCCCTGGGCTGGAGCCATCGGTACTGCCACCCCCAGCCAGTGGCGGGGCTGGCAAGAGTGGACCTCATGGGAGCGGCGAGATACCCCATGGACGGACTCCGACTGGAAAGGCAGGTGCAAACGATACTCCCCAAGAGGGGACGACCGCGACTCGGACAAGCGGGCCCGCTGGTGGGCTAAGAAGGACTCCGACACCCAAGGCTGGCGTGCCCCCGACACGGCCTACTTCAACGCCCTTAGTAGGGACTTGCCCATGGACGCTTGTTCCCCCACCTCCAGCCACTCGTTGCCCCGAAGGGGCTTGTTTCACCTCGCTGCGCCTGGCTCAGGCCGCAATACCCGGGGCCACCCTCCGCCGGGGCGAAGGCTTACCCCCACATCTCACCCACGGCGCAGCTTAGCTAGACAGCCCACGCTGGATAAGTGGACCACCATCCTCCTTTTTCGGGCCTGACACGGGGGGACCCCCCCAACGGCACCCGACATCTCACCATCATTGGCACGGCGGGGCCCGCCTGGCTCGCGCAAGCAGGCCTCCCCGGCCCCCAGACTTTGCTGTCCGATGACGACAGCCGGCTCGCGTGCCATGGGCAGGAGGCGGGCCACAGCACCCACCCCACCTGCCCGGCGGCGAGCTCGACCTAGCTAGGTCACAGTTTTGTCACACCGCAGGCGCACAAACATCAGCGGCGGTTAGCTGCGACCCTGGAGGAACCAACACCCACCGCCCCCAAAGAGGTGCCAGTCTCCGCGTTGGCAGACCAGCATTCAGCGCGGCAGGATGTCCACGCTGTAGCACACTATCGAACGGCACCAACACCGGGCGAAGGGCCTTCCACTCGTTACTATTTGCTCTTGAGCGGCGGTTAGCTGCGACCCTGGAGGACCCTCGAGAATGGCAACCGTGTCCCTGACAGACAGATTTTGGGCCCGTTCGATGGGCGTTGAGGTGCTTCTCCTCGGCTCTCCCCTCGGGCCCCTCTCGGGCCAGGCGGGCGCCCCCCGCCCTTGGCCCCCGGGGCTCGCCAGGCGTGCCGACTGACGCCGCTGGCTTCGTCCCCCCTCCCCAGGGCCGCCCTTGACCCCCGCTGTCCGTGGTAAGGTTCCTCACTTCCAGCGGCGGTTAGCTGCGACCCTGGAGGCCCACGTGGCGCGTGGTTGACGGCGACCCCGAGTCCTGCGGGGAAGGGCCGAAGCGGCGGACATGGTCAGCCCATGGTGGCCGTCGGCCCTCGCGGCTGCTACAGCGCAGCTTCCCCCAGGTCGCCCCACCCAATTGCAATGGTTCTCCCATTTGCTTGGACACACGCCACACACCACCCCTGGAGGTACAGCCAGCTTTGTGTACTTGGAGGATAAGGCCGTCCCTCGGTGGCCTTTGGCGTACTTCAGGCGGCAGCTGCCTCATCACCGGTGCAGCACCCCCCTGCATCCCCCTGCCTCGCTGGCGATGCTCACCACGCCTGCCTGGCCTCCTTCTCTCGCCCACCTGGCCTGGCGCTGTGCCGTTGTCCACGGGGCCGGCTCGCGGTCGTCCGGGCCCACCACGTGCACTGTCTGGTGGACTTGTGGGTGCTGTGATCGCCACGGAGTGGTTCAGCCTTTCGCAGCAGCAGCAGCACCCCGGACTCATCCCCCCGCTCCCGGCAGGTTGCGTCGTTCCACGTTCCTCGGCAGCTCAGCGCCCCTAGCCAGCACACGTCGTTGGGACGGATTGAGCCTGGCGCCCCACTGGCGACTCGCTCATCGGGCTTCGCGCCTGCCCCCACCCAGTTTGACGGACACGTTTGCCCCGGCACACGTCATGTCGCTGTGTGGGTCATGCCTCAAGGCAGGCATCGAATTCTTCGACATTTTGTCCACTGCACGTGCCCGAGCTTCCCAGGATGCCCCCTGCTGTCAGCTTCCCCACAGCCCCACGGCTACTTTGTGAGTGGGCCGGCCGGCCAGCGGCGCGTCCTGTAGCTAATTAGGCTTGCCCGTCGGCCCGGACACCCTGTTCGCCGCGCGCTTTTCGCTCGCGGCCGCGACCGAAAAAAATCCCCCCACCAGCGGCTGAAACTGCTTAGGTTTGACCCCGCGTTCTAGTTTGCTGCTCGCTGTAAATTAGTAAGGACCGCGCCCAGGACTTACCGACCCGCCGCCTGCGCCTTCGCTTGCGGCCGCGACCAAAAAAGTTCCCCCACCAGCCCATCCAGAAACATTGTCCAGGCGAGTTGAGGTGAACAGGGAAGTGCGGGAGCAAAGAGGTGGACGGCCGAACCGTGCGAAGGAGGGAGGAGGAGAAGGAGGAGGTTGGATGGATGGATGAGGGAATGGGGAGAAGGATGATGAATAGGATGATGAGGAGACGGAGGAGGAGGAGGAGGAGGAAGAAAAGGAGTAGGTTCGGTTCGGCCATCCTCGAAAGGGGGGCCATGCCCCCTCAGCCGGGGGAGTGCACCTCCAAAAAGCGGCACAGTCCAGGGCGCCCGCCATGCGGGCTCATTTTGCCCCAGGGACAGGAACCCCAAGGCAAAGAACTAAGATTTTAAAGCGGGCCCAGACCCCGCGCGGACAGCGAAAAACGACCCCCCCCCCATCAAACTGAACCTACCTTCTACCTGCCGTCCCCCCCACATCCTTGAAGCCGTCGACGGTGGCGGGCGGGCGGGGAGGGGGGGAGAGAGAGGAGGCGAGGGGGCGAGGGAGGACATCAGACGACATCCAAACCTCTAGAACACCTCGTATAAACCCAAGGCTCAAACATGGAATGTAAAAGAACAACTCCAACTCCCTACAGTCATATACATAACTCCCGACCCACCATCCACTAGAAGGAGTAGGAGGAGGAAGGAGGAGCAGGAGGAGGAGAGCAAGCAAAAGGGCCAGAGGTATCTTGGATGCCTCTCGAACCCTCTTGGGATATCTCTTGGGCGCTTCTTGGAGGCTTCTTGGGACGTCTTGGAGGTCTCTCGGCGGTCCTGGGGGGCTCTTGGGCGTTTTGGGTGCTTCGGGGGGTCTTCTTGGGGCAGCTTGGGGTCCTCTTGGGGGCCTCCTGGTGGCCTCCGGGGGCCATCTTTGAGCCATCTTGGGGGTCCTTAATTAGCATCCCCCTTTGGGAGCCCCAGAAATCACCTCTTGGGCCCCTCTTGGGGCGCTCTTGGAGCGCTCTTGGCTCTTGGGGCCGCCTTGAGGCTCTCTTGGGCTTCTCTTGAGGCCCTCATGGGCTCTCTTGGAGCTGTCTGGAGGCCTCGGAAGGCCATCGGAAGCGAAAAGGCGAGAAGGCAAAATTGACTAGTTTCCCTTAGGTGTTTGAAGGATTTGGGCTTCTTGGCGGCCTCCTGGGGAGGCTCCGTGGCCGCTCGGAGCCTTCCTGAAGCGGTCTTGAGGCCTTTCGAAGCATCTTGGGAGCCATTTTGACGCATCTTGGGATAGCTTGGGCAATCTTGGAGGTCATCTTGGGCTCTCTGAGGCCCTCTTGGAGCCATCTTGTGCCATCTTGGACGCTCCAATTACCCGCGACCCCTCCAGGTCCAGGGTAGGCGGTCGGGGAGAGGGGTAAACCCCTCCCCGAAGGGGAAGTGAGAGGGGTGGAAGAGGAAACGCCCTAGACCACCTGGGCCCAGAGGGCTGGCGGGATTCCTGACCGAGGCTCGCCGTGGCCGGAACAAAGCCATGCGTTCTTTATTCGACGTTCTTGTTGGTGGCACGATGGCTGCAAGACGGCGATGACAAACGTTGCAGTCAATTCACCATTACATCCCGCGGCACCTGCGGTATTCCGTTTCCCCACAGCGAGCGCCTATTGGAATGGCGAGAGCTCAATGAGCATGTCACAGGTTCAGTACTTGGGAGGGCGAGTGACGGCTGGGCTTGTGACAGACCGATGGCCCTGCCACAGGTTCGGGACGTCGGGAGGCTGGAAGCCTCAGAACTGGACGGCCCTGCCACAGGACGTGGCCGTGGGGAATTCGGATTGATCAGAACCATATAGAATCTTTAGCAGCGCCACGGCGAAGGACCATTCATCAATGTTCTGATTCGCAGTTTTTCCCTACATGCTTCGTGGGGTTCGGGTTTTCTTCCCACTCGCGTCGCACACGCGTTGCCCACCCTCCTCATGCCTCCTTCATCTCCTCCTCGTTCGTACACACACGTTCGTATCAGACATATACACGCTGACGGTAGTATTAAGTTTGACATCTTCATTACATCATGGGGACCGGACGCATGCAGCGCACTCCATGGTACCCAGATTAAACACCTGAGCGCGCCCGCTACGCGCGCCTCTCGTCCACGGCCGTGCAGGCGTGGCATGTCCTCGACACCAGAGGGGGTGCGCAGGGGGTGGTCCCCCAGCGCGGTGCCTATGCGTGCCAGGGTCGGAAAGCGTGGCAGGCGTGGCATGTCCTCGACACCAGAGGGGGTGCGCAGGGGGTGGTCCCTCAGCGCGGTGTCTATGCGTGCCAGGGCCAGAAAGCTTGGCAGGCGTGGCATGTCCTCGACACCAGAGGGGGTGCGCAGGGGGTGTTCCTTCAGCGCGGTGCCTATGCGTACCAGGGTCGGAAGGCGTGGCAGGCGTGGCATGTCCTCGACACCAGAGGGGGTGCGCAGGGGGTGTTCCCTCAGCGCGATGCCTATGCGTGCCAGGGTCGGAAAGTCGTGGCAGGCGTGGCATTTCGTCGGCAGCTGAGGTGGTGCGCAGGGGGTGGTCCCTCAGCGCGGTGCCTATGTGTGCCAGGGCCGGAAAGCGTGGCAGGCGTGGCATGTCCTCGACACCAAAGGGGGTGCGCAGGGGGTGTTCCTTCAGCGCGGTGCTTATGCGTGCCAGGGTCGGAAAGTCGTGGCAGGCGTGGCATGTCCTCGACACAAGAGGGGGTGCGCAGGGGGTGGTCCCTCAGCGCGGTGCCTATGCGTGCCAGTGTCGGAAAGCGTGGCAGGCGTGGCATTTCGTCGGCAGCTGAGGTGGTGCGCAGGGGGTGTTCCCTCAGCGCGGTGACTATGCGTGCCAGGGCGGGGAAGCGTGGCAGGCGTGGCACTTCCTCGACACCAGGGAAGGCGCGCAGGGGGTGGTCCTTCAGCGCGGTGCGTATGCGTGCCAGGGTCGGAAAGCGTGGCAAGCGTGGCATTTTCTCGACACCATGGGGGGTGCGCAGGGGGTGGTCTTTCAGCGCGGTGCCTATGCGTGCCAGGGTCGGAAAGCTTGGCAGGCGTGGCATTTCCTTGACACTGGATGGGGTACGCGGGGGGTGGTCCCTCAGCGCGGTGCCTATGCGGGCCCGGGTCGGAAGACTCGGCAGGCGTGTCATTTTCTCGACAACAGAGGGGGTGCGCAGGGGGGGGTCCCTCAGCGCGGTGTCTATGCGTGCCAGGGTCGGAAAGCGTGGGAGGCGTGGCATGTCTTCGACACCAGAGGGGGTGCGCGGGGGGTGGTCCCTCAGCGCGGTGTGTATGCGTGCCAGGGTCGGAAAGCTTGGCAGGCGTGGCACTTCCTCGACACCAGAAGGAGTGCGCAGGGAGTGGTCCCTCAGCGCGGTGTGTATGCGTGCCAGGGTCGGAAAGCTTGGCAGGCGTGGCATTTCGTCGGCAGTTGAGGTGGTGCGCAGGGGGTGGTCCCCCAGCGCGGTGTGTATGCGTGCCAGGGTCGGAAAGCGTGGCAGGCGTGGCATTTCCTCGACACCAGAGGGGGTGCGTTGGGGGCGGTCCCTCAGCGCGGTGTCTATGCGTGCCAAGGTTGGAGTGCGTGGCAGGCGTGGCATGTCCTCAGCACCAGAAGGAGTGCGCAGGGGGGTCCCTCAGCGCGGTGCCTATGCATGCCAGGGTCGGAAAGCGTGGCAGGCGTTCGACACCAGAGGGAGTGCGCAGGGGGTGATCCCTCAGCGCGGTGTCTATGCGTGCCAGGGTCGGAAAGCGTGGCAGGCGTGGCATTTCGTCGACCCCAGAGGTGATGCGCAAGGGGTGGCCCCTCAGCGCGGTGTCTCTGCATGCCGGGGTCGGAAAGCGTGGCAGGCGTGGCATGTCCTCGACACCAGATGGGCTGCGCAGGGGGTGGTCCCTCAGTGCGGTGTCTATGCGTGCCAGGGTTGGAAAGCGTGGCAGGCGTGGCATTGCTTCGACACCTGAGGGAGTGCGCAGCGGGTGGTCCCCCAGCGCGGTGCCTATGCGTGCCAGGGTTGGAAAGCGTGGCAGGCGTGGCATGTCCTCGACCCCAGACGGGGAAGGGGGGCGCAGGGGGTGGTCCATCAGGGCGGTGTGTATGCGTGCCAAGGTCGGAACGGGTGGCATGCGTGGCATTCCTTCGACACCAGAGGGGGATGCGCAGGGGGGGTCCCACAGCGCGGTGTCCATGCGTGCCAGGGTCAGAACGCGTAGCAGGCGTGGCATTTCCTCGGCGGTGCGCATGGGAGTGGTCTCTCAGCGGGATCTCTATGCGTGCCAGGGTCGGACAGCGTGGTAGGCGTGGCATTTCGTCGGCAGCTGACGTGGTGCGCAGGGGGTGGTTCCTCAGCGCGGTGTCTATGCGTGCCAGGGGAGGCGTGGAATGTCCTCGACACCAGAGGGGGGGCGTTGGGGACGATCCCTCAGCGCGGTGCCTATGCGTGCCAGGGTTGGAATGCGTGGCAGGCGTGGCATTTCCTCGGCACCAGAGGGGGTGCGCATGGAGTGGTCCCTCAGCGCGGTGCCTATGCATGCCAGGGTCGGACAGCGTAGCAGGTGTGTCACTTCTTTGGCACCAGAGGGAGTGCGCAGGGAGTGGTCCTTCAGCGCGGTCTCTATGCGTGCCAGGGTCGGAGAGCGTGGCAGGCGTGGCATTGCTTCGACACCAGAGGGGGTGGTCCCTCAGCGCGGTGTCTATGCGTGCCAGGGTCGGACAGCAGGCGTGGCATTTCGTCGGCAGCTGAGGTGGTGCGCAGGGGGTGGTCCCTCAGCGCGGTGTCTATGCGAGCCAGGGTCGGACAGCGTGGCAGGCGTGGCATTTCCTCGACACCAGAGGGGGGTGCAGGGTGTAGTCCCACAGCGCGGTGCCTATGCGTGCCAGGGTCGGAAAGCGTGGCAGGCGTGGCATTTCCTCGACACCAGAGGGGGTGCGCAGGGGGGGTCCTTCAGCGCGGTGTCTATGCGTGCCAAGGTCGGCGAGCGTGGCAGGCGTGGAACTTCCTCGGCACCATGGGGGGGGTGCGCAGGGAGTGGTCCTTCAGCGCGGTCTCTATGCGTGCCAGGGTCAGAAAGCGTGGCAGGCGTGGCACGTCATCGACACCAGAGGGGGTGCGCAGGGGGTGGTCCCTCAGCGCGGTGTCTATGCGTGCCAGGGTCGGAAAGCGTGGGAGGCGTGACATGTCCTCGACATCAGAGGGGGTGCGCGGGGTTGGTCCCTGAGCGCGTTGTCTATCCACGAGACGGTCGCACAACCTAGCAAGCGTGGCATCTTCTTGGCGCCGGAAATGGTGCAGAGGGCGGTCCCTCAGCGCGGCGTCTATCCACGACACTGCTGCAAAGTTCAGCAGGGGTAGTATTTTCTCATCGCCAGAGGGGGTGCGCAGGGGGTGGTCCCTGAGCGCGGTGTCTATCCACGATGCTGTCGCAAACCTGGCAGACGTGGCGCTTTGTCGACGCCAGAAGGGGGTGCGCAGGGGGTGGTCCTTGAGCGCGGTGCCTGTCCGCGACATTGTCACAAAGTTTAGCAGGCGTGGCACTTTCTCGACGCCAGAGGCGGTGCGCAGGGGGCGTTCACATTGAACGTACCCAGATCAAGATACAACCGACATGCGAAGCGATGACAAACACGTTAAACTAAGTATGTGGGGTTGTTCGGTAGCGTAATTTCTCAAGTACCTGACAACGTGATCATGTCCCAAATTAGACAGTGGTTGTGAAAACTGCTCAATCCCCACATGTGCAACGGCTGGATGGTGAGTGTGGCGTGGGGGCATTCATTGTGAGGAAGTTCCATGCTGGAGCGCATTTGACAAGACAACCTCCTTTACTGGTCGTGCAAGTGCTGGAAAGCCTCATCTGCCATCCCATCAGCTGCGAGGGCGTTGCAGACGAAAACGCGACGCTGAAAACGATCCATCCTCCGCCCGTCTAATTGCTGGAGGCCTCGTGCCTCAGGACCATGAGTTGACAGACAGTTTCAAGCGGAACGCCCAGCCCGCCCCACAGACACGTCCGGTGGTGCGCCTGGGAGAAGTGTCCGCTCAGTGGAGGAACAAAGGAGGAGGTCAGGGAGGCCCAGAATGAGGATCAGTCGCTCCATGGCGTTCCAGATCGCTGTCGGAGCTTTCGGAAGCTCTCTGGAACGGCTGCGGCTCCCGCGACATCCTGCAGACCCGCCGGCTGTCAGAGACTCCCAATTCATCCTCATCCGATGCTGTCTTCATGTCTCCCTCGCCTCAGGAGCAGGAGCAGCAGGAGGAAGGAGCAGGCACTGGCGACCGTGCGCCACTGCCTGCAGGGTGGAAGAGGTGGGCAAGGCTGAGAGCGCCCCCGCGAGGGGGCGATGAACTCCATCTGCGGGACCCCTGCCCTGCCAGCAGCCCGGGGGCGCGAAGACAGCCGAGCCTGTCGCCGCGCGGATTGCGCCAGGGCGTCGTTCTTCTCTGGGGGGCGGCGCGAGGGCGCGACGGCGGCTCCGTGGGCGGAAGGTCGGCGGATGAGGCGGAGGTAGAAGCGAGACGCCAGCACGGGTCAAGATGTTCCGCAACTGGCCAGGTAGCCACGTGCCATGGGGCAAGAAGGTTGGTGATGCGTTGGCATGTTGAGGCTGCGGGTAAAGCCTCCTTAGAAGAGAGCCACGGGGCCCAGTGAGCGTCCGACGTCAGCCCATCAAGGTCGGCCCGGAGAGAGAGAGGGTGACCAATCGAAGGGAGGCACGGGGCGAGAGGCGCTAGGGCAAGAGGACGATAAGACTCACGCTGATTGAGGGCGGGGCGAGGGGGAGGCCATGGAGTCCCGCAATATCAGCCTGCAGTCCCTGCGGCTCTCCGACCGCGTCGCGGCCATGGGGGAAGATGTGGTGGCCCTCGGGTTCCCTCTGGGCCAGGACGCCCTCAAGATCTCGAAGGGTAACATCGCGGGGAACGAGGATCGGGGGAGAGATGTACAGTGCAAGCACATTCTATTTGTTGCACAATTGCACCGCGTCCCCCAGGTCATTCTGATCATCATCACCATCACTTACCAGCATCATTTTCATCAATATAATCATCTCTTATCCTCGTCCAGGTGCATGCGGCCAGCTCCGCCACCACTCTAGCGCAGCAGTCTGGGCAGCGGCCTTCCGGGATCTGGCCAGAACGTTGAAATATAAGGCCACGCGCCGTTGGGCTCCAGATTCGAGACAGATTCGAGACCGCTTTACATGCGACACCTCGCATCCCCAGATCCCATATGTCCGTGCTGATTTTCGATGTTTCTTTCCAGGGATTTGTTGCAGGGGTCCCCTGGTGCTTGAGAAACTGCTGGGAGGAGCCGTTGGGCCGTTGAATCTGGGGGGATCTGGAAGGATTTGGGGACAGACTGCGAACAATTTGTGGCTAACTAGCTGGGGTCTTGGGGCCGCATTGGCAGGATCGTGGGCCGTCTTGGAGCCATCGTGGCGCGCGGCCGTCTTGGAGCCGTCTCGTGGGGGGGTCCTTGCGCCGTCTTGGGGGATTTCAAGGCACCTTGAGTCGTCCTGGTGGCTCCGGATGAATTCGCGGACAGTTTTGGAAGCCATTTTGATCATTTCGGACGGCTTGGAGACTGCCAGTGAGAGGCCGAAACGCCCACGTATTCCCGGCGGGGAGCGGGAGCGCCGCATGCGGGTGCGGGTGGAAGTGGCAGCCGATCTTGGTCATTTTAAGGACGCCACCGCCAACGTTTAGGGGGAGCGCGTCGTTTTCGGCTAGACTTCGAAGCCCGACAGTGCCAGAAGCCCTCGTGCTCCCAGCTATCAACATCGCCCCTCCTAGCGCTGCCGACGTCGAACAGTCCGTTCCACGCACACGTTCTCAGGCGCGGGCAAGCCGGGGGCGGCCCTTGGAAACTTGCAGAAGCCCAGTCAGGCAGCACTGGAAAGTACCACGCCCCAGGTGCCAGAGGGCACGGTGGCACTTCTTTTGGCGTTGTCACATATTTATGTTGTGAGTCTAGATCTGGCGCAGAGAAACCACTTACGTGAGTAGATCCGCTACCCCTTCTTTGCTATCCCCCCTTTTCCTCCGACCCGATGAGCATTCCGTGACGAGGAGGTGGACGGCAATATCTGCATCCAGTCCACCGCCCCCATCTCTCCTGGCAACAGTGGCGGCCCGCTCTTGGACGGAGCCGCGCAGGAGGTGGTCGGTGTCAATTTCGCGAAGGCCACCGAGGTCGGGCCTGCGTTACGATCACAAACGCCCCCCCTCCCCACAGACAATTTGAGGCATTCCAGAAAGGACCTCGTCTTCAGCGCATCTTCGCCTTCGGCGAAAGCTAGTGGAAGTAAAGCGGCAGCAGGTCCGCCAGCAGAAGCTCGGCGGAAGGCGTCAGAAGCAAGAGTGAGACGCTAACATGTTTGGGTTCAGGGTTTCCTAAGTCGGCGTCCTCATCTAAACGACTGACAGTTTTCATCTGGGGGTCGAGATCTCCAGGAGCCCTCGTCGCAAGAAATCAGGACGTCAGAGGTCTGGGACTCGATCCTGCCACCCCACACCCCCTCTTTAAGGGAATGGGACAAGGAATGAGGACCGAATCGGTGGTCGTGAACGACGGCCTCCTGCAAGGGCGAGAACATCAACTACGTGATCCCAGCCTGGCGGGTGTCCCAGCTGGTGCGGAAGCACCTGAAGGACCAGGCTTAGGGTAGTCCAAAACACCCACGGGGATGGCGAATTGCACATCACCCCTGTACGCCTGAGGAAGAACAGGAGGAAGGGGAGAGAGAAGGCCGAATCTCACCGTCTGAGGTTTTCGCTACCCTGAGCAGGCGCCCCAGCCAGGAGGCCCTGGCCACCTGACGCCCAAGGTCCCCACCTTTCGGCGACTGCCTGTGAAGGTCCGACGGAGAAAGCAAATCTGCATAAGCAGAGGTTGTCGGAAGTCCGCACTGATTTCTTGCATCGGCGCTGGAGCCCTCTTCCTTGGCGAGCGGAGCGCGCCAGTGGCGGCGCTAGAGGCGCCGCCAGGGGGACCCAGCGCCGATCCAAGAAATCTGCGCGGACCTCCGAAAGTTTACATCTACAGCCATCGTGATACCGGGAAGAACGCCAAGTAAGGAACGAAGGGGTTCTTCTGGCCACGGCGAGCCTCGGCCACGAATGGGCTCCCCGACGCAGCTGTAGGGTCGGGTGGAGCCAGGGCCCTGGGCAAGGGGAGCCCGTTTGTGATAGGGCCCCGAAGACAAAAAGCATGCCAGAATCATTGATCCAGGTCTGCCGTAAATTCTGTTGCTCGGGTCACGGCAGTTCCGATCAGTGACATGGGGCGGGGGCGGCGTCCCTCAGCACACGTTATTAAACCAGGTCCCACTAAACCCAGTCCTCTTAATGCCCAAAAGGGAGGGCATGAGAAGCAGCGCACCTCCTGAACCCGAGGTGGTCCTTCTTTCAGCGTATTGACTTGATGCAATCTTCAGTCTTTGCAACTCAATTGACGCCTGCTTCTGTCCATGTAAAAGAATATGGTTCAATTGTGTTGTGATGTGTGTTGTGGATTGTCTGTGGACTGTTGTCTTCGCGGTCTTGATTCTTGTTATTTGACCGCTTCGCTCACTCCGCTGCCCATTTCACATCACCGTTGGCGTGCCAAGGCAATGCAAGAGGTCGCAACAATTCCCCAACAAGCCGCTAAAAAACGCCTCCTTCCGGGGTTGCGAACGGCTCCCAGGAGGCTTGAGCCAGCGCAGGACTGGCCCATGAGGGCTAGGCGGTCCAGGTGGGGTACCAGCGCGAAGGAGTCGTCCAAGAGCGCCAGAGACAGTGTGTTCACTTGTCACAGGCCTCATTGCACCCCGGGTTGTGAGAAGGGGCAGGAGAAAAAGGGATAGGAGAGGAAAGGCAAAGAAAAGAAAGGGGGTGGGAGAGTACAAATGAGCAAGGCACGGAAACAGACAAGAGGAAGAGGGATGGGAGAGGAGATGGAACAGTGTCGGAGCGCCGCGAATTTACCACATAGCAAAGGATCCCGCCAAAGAATTGTGCTGAGGTCCGCACACTATTGCGCGCAGCTGTTTTTGAGCCAGATTCACCGCTCCACGAGTTTCGCACATAGCCTGGGAGCGGGCCAAAGAATTGTGCTGAGGTCCGCAGGCTAATGCACGCAGCTGTTAGTGGACCAGAGTCACCGCGCCGCGAGTTTCGCACCTAGCCCAGGAGCGGAACAACGAGTTGTGCTGGGGTCTGCAAGCTTATGCACGCAGCTGTTCGTGTCCACCGCGCCGTGAGTTTCGCACATAGCCCGGAAGCGGGTCAAACAGTCGTGTTGAAGTCCGTACGCTGATGCATTCAGCTGTTCGTGGGCCAGAGTCACCGACGTTGGTGCTCGTGTCTTCTACGTGATGCAATGCTCTGCTGTCAGTTTTGTGTCCGGCGTGGGGGTCGACATCAAGGCCTTTGGAAGGCTTTGCGGGAGGATTGTTTTGTAGCTTCGGTGGCACTGACCTGCGCTCGCGCGGGCATTTTGGGAGCCTCATTGGGGCCTCGTTGGGCTTCATGGGGGCATCTTAGGGGCCTCTTGGGGCTTCTTCGGAGCCTCTTTCGGGGCTTTGAGAGTCTCTGGAGGACCTCTTAGGAGCTTTCTGGCAGTCTTGGGGGTCATCGTTCGGGAAAAGGTTCGAAATCTCAGTTCGGGCTTCCCTTTTGGAGGGCTTCTTGGTGGCTCTGAAGCCTTTGGGGTGGGCCTCTTGTGCTGTCTTGGGGCCCTCTTATGGCCGTCGTGGGAGCCTCTGGGGCTGACTTTAGGCGATTTTTTGGATTTCGTTGGCCGTCATGGGCGGTCGGAGATTAAAGAGGTGCAACGCCAAAATCTTCTTGAAACCTTAGCACAATCGATGAATTCTAGCTCCTAGCTACCCTGACGGTGCCGTATTGGGCCATTGTGGAGCTATTTTGAAGCCTCTTGGAATTGCATTCGGGCCATACTGGGAGCTGCTGCCCATTGACCTCGATTGGAGTGCGTTCTTGGAGCACCCTTGGGGCGCTCCTGGGGCACTCGGGGTCCTTACGACCGACCCCAGAATTCCGGCATCCGTGAGGGAACCTCTCGGGGACCGCCCGGTATTTTTCTCCCCGGGCCCCCCAGGGGCCGCCGCGCGCGCGCGAACTAGAAACATCGAAACGTCGCACCCGAGATCTTAGCACGCCTCTGACCCGTTGGGCTGGCGAATTCTGAAGATTCCACGCGTGGACTTGGTCACCGTCGAGGCCAACGAGGCCCTCTACGACGGCTCCCGCGGCTGCGACCGCGGCATCTACATGCCCAGGGTTGGCAAGAGGTCTTTCTTCACGAAGGCAGGGCCCCTGGTCCTCCTTCCTTCCCTCATCATCCTGCCTTCCCCTCCCCCTCCTTCTCCGCCTCCTCCGCAACGGCTACCATCGAGCTGGTGCTATGCCGCACGTGTGCCCGCCAGCGCGTGCTTCTGGGGAAGTGTTGCTCCTGACGGCTGGCGCATCCTTTGTCTCACCGCCCTCTTTTCTGGACCTGGGCCTTCAGACCATTGCCGAATCATGTTTCATGCTCCATGTTCCGCCTTCTCCTCCTCCTCCCACTCCTCCTCCTCCTCCTTCACCTCCACCCGCTCCTGCTCCCTCTCCTCCCATGGCTAAAGTGATTCAAGGGCTTCAAGGGTTCTGTATATTGTGCACACCGTACTTGTAGAGTTTCTGGATTCCAAGTCTTGTGTCAATGAGAATTTGAGTTGTTTCTCTTCGTCGTGCAACCCCGTCTGCATTGGCATGGAACGCCACCAACATAGCGTTTGGAAGGTGATTGCATGTTGTGTTGCGGAGTCGAACACACATGCCGCATAGGCATTCTCAAAAGATCCCCTCGCAGTGCGGAGTGAGGAAGCTTCTCAAGTGAGTGCAACAATCGACGAGTTAGTCTCGACCGTTGGCAACTTGGCATCAAGAGTAACGAACTTAGCTAGAGCAGAAAAGTGCGGCGTTCCAACGCACATCAAGTCACACCGAGGCTGGAATGCCTAGAACAAATATATGGAGACGTGCAATTTGTTCCCGCCGTATTGGATACAGCGTGGGGCGAACATCATGGCAAGCACGGGTGACATAGTGATGGTGTCGAGCTTTTCTCGGGTTTTCTTTCTCTCGCGCCAGGGCGCCCCGGCCAGTGCAAGCATCTCTTCCGGGCGCCCCGCGCTTCCTTGGGCACCCCGGGGACAGCGCAAACATTGCGCCGAGGCCAGCACAAACAACTTCTTGGGTTAGCCCGGGAAATTGCCCAAACACCTTCCTGGGGACACTCCGGCGTTTTTCCTGGGGTGCCCAGGGAACCTGCCCAAATTCCTTCCCCAAGTACCCCGGTCTGCTGCAGGAAGTTGCCAAAACATCTTCCTTGGGTATTTTAAACGAGGTTTATGGGGAGGCTGTATAGCAAACGCTATATCCGACGCGGTCCTGGCTCAAGACAGCGCTCTCCTATTGCTAGGTGTACACGGCTCTGTGCGCCCCAATTGGGATCATAGCGTTAGACAAAGGCCACGTATATCTATGATCCACCTCTCCATCCCATGGTTTCTGTCTTACCTCTCTTTTTGTTTGCCATCAAGGGATGACTTGTGGGATACCTCGATGCGTCGCCGACGTTATCCTAAGAGTAGGGTTCTAAGCTTATTACCTCATGGTCAAGCCCTGTACCCTTATTTTTCACTTGGTAGCGGAGCTGGCTACATCTTCATGTGACTGGCTCTTACATCAGGTGCTATGTACATAACAACTTACCACGGCACAGTGGAATACCCGACTGCACCGGCCCTCAGCCACTACACTCCCAATCCTCTCGAACCAATAGGTAACCTACAGTCCTCGTCCTCCATTTCCCCACCGCGTGGCCACACGCCACGCACGACCCAAGCACCGATACTTATATGAATTGTTGGGCCAGGGACTACAACAACAGTCATTTCAAGACAGTTCGCTTTGATCTGCTCGCGTACCACTCAACACGTAAATCCCGAACCCTCGATACCCAGCCTTTTCGTCTTCGATCGTGCCCCCTCCAGGGTCTATTTTTCTTACATGCAAAGCATATTTCGCGCAGCCCCCAGGGCAAGGGAAGAGAGGAAGGATGGAAGGAAGGGACAAGGGGGAAGGGAGGGAGGAGGACGGAGCACGAGATGGAATATCAGGAGGAGAGCTAACCGCAGAAAACACGTGGCAGAACAGGACGGGCTGATCGGGCGGGTAAGCCTTTTACGGGCGGGTCGGGAAGGCGGGCCGAAGCGGCCAGGTCGAGCAGGCGGGTTGCTGAAGCGTGCGTCATGCATGAATCCCGAGGAAGTCTCGACTGATAGCGCGATTCGCGAATACATAATAACAAAGCATCCCAAGCGAGAGCGTGAGTCCTGAGTATCGAGGGCGCAACGTGTGAACAAGTCGCAAGGAAGTCCCACGCGAAAGCGCGACTCTTGTATACAGTATGAGGAGCTCCCGCGCGAGAGCACGATTTTGGAATGCATTGTGAGGAAGTATCAGGCGGGAGCCGATGTTGTAATCTGGGGGCCAGGGGCGCACTTTGGTGACACCCAGTTTCCCTCTATGAAGAAACTGGGTGCGAGCCCTGGGGGGGGGGAACAACAACAACAAAAAAAACATATATTTCTCACCCGCAACGTGTATGTGTATTCCGTGCAGTCGCTAAGGCAGGGGAAGAGAGGACGGATGGAAGGAAGGGAAAAGGAGGAGGAGGAAGATGGAGCATGAGAGAGCGAAGCAGGAGGGAGCTGGGAGCAGAAACCACGGCATAACCAGACGGGAAGATCGGGCGGGTAGACCCTAACGGCCGGGTCGGGATGGCGGGCCCAGGCGGCTAGGTCGAACAGACAGGTTGCTGAAGCGTGCGTCATGCATGAAACTCGAGAACGTCTCGAGCGATAGCGCGATTCCCCAAAAAAAAAAAAAAAAAATCCCCAGCGAGAGTGTAATACTTGAGTATCGAGGGCGCGACGTCTGAATAAATTGTGCGGACGACCCACGCGAGAGCGCGGTTTCTGTATAAATTGTAAGGAAGTCCCGCGCGAGAACGCGATGTGGGAACAACTTACGAGGACACATCAAGCGGGAAGCGATGTTGTTGTAAACCAGGGGCCGAAGACACAACCCTGATAAGAAGCAGGGTGCGAGCCCAGGGAAGGACATTTCAATTAAAAAACAATGTGCCCCAGAGGGCAGAACCAACAATAATGCCTCTTTAGAAATGAGAATTTATAAGCGGTTTCCGCCTCATACTTGCTCACAATGCACTCCAAGATCGCGCTCCCGCGCGGGACTTCCTCACAATGCATGCAGGAGTCACGTTTTCGCGTGGGACCTCCACACAATGTATGCAGACACCGCGCCGTCGATACTCAGGAATCACGCTCTCGCTTTGCCCTCTCTCACGATGTATTTGGGCACCGCGGTATCGTTCGAGACTTCCTCGCGACTCATGCAGGACCCACGCTTCAGCAACCCGCCTGGGCCCGCCTTCCCCACCCGCCCGCTAAAGTCTGCCCGCCCGATTTGTCTGTGTCTACGTTGTCTCGTGTTCCATCCTTTTCCTTCCCCCTTTCCATCCGTCTTCTCTTTCCCTGTTCTACGGGCTGCGTTAACTCCACGTGGCAGGTAAGGAGGATATATTCCCTAGGGGCACGAGCGAAGACGAAGGGGGCGGGTTCCGAGGATATGGGGCATACGCGTTGAATGGCACGCAAACGAATAAGAGCGAAAAGTCATAAAATTATCGTTGCCGTTGCGTTCCCATGTCTAAGTGGAATGATACTTAATGTTGTTCCCCCCTTTGGTGCACATTTTATGTTTTTCAATTAAAGTGTTCCTCCCGGGATTCGCATCCTGCTTTTACATAGGAAAACGACGCGTCACCAGACTAGGCCTACAACAACAACGGCTCCCGCTTGATACTTCCTCATAGTGTATTCCACAATCGCGCTCTCGGACGGGATTCCTCACATGTTATGCAGGAGTCGCGCTCTCGCGTGGTGCTCAGACGCCGCGCCCTCGACACTCTGGACTCACGAACTCGTTGTGGATTTCTCGCGATGTACTTGGGAATCGCGCTATCGCTCGTTACTGCCCCGCGATTCATTCAGTGTTCACGTTTCAGCAACCCGCCTGTTCGACCTGGCCGCCTGGGCCCGCCCTCCCGACCCGCCCGTTATGGTCTACCCACCCCGATCTTCCCATCTGGTTATGCCACGTGTTTTCTGTTCCTAGCCCCCTCTCTTGCTAGTTCCCTCTCGTGTTCCATCCTCCTCCGTTCCCCGTGTCTTTTCCTTCCTTCCATCCATCCTCTCGTTCCCTGCTGTAGGCACTGCGCTGAATGTGCGTGGCAGGTAAGGAAGTTATATCCGCAAGGAGATGCGATCGAAGACGAAGATGGCATATATTGAGGATGCGGGATATAAGTGTTAAGTGGCACGCGAGCAGATAGGAGCGAACAGTCGTAAAACGATTGTCGTTGTTGTTGTTCGTGGTGTTGTTGGTGGTGGTGATGAATTCACAGCTCTAAAGCAGAAGCATTGTTGACCTCCCCTGGTGACCATTGCATTTTTCAACTACTCTGCTCCTCCCGGGGCTCGCACCCGGTTGTTTACGAGGGAAAGTTTGTGGCCGCCAAATTGCGCCCCTGACCCTCATTTCTTATAACAACAACAATAATTTTAAGATCGCTCGCCCTTATATGCTCGAGTGTCCAATAACGCGTATTTCCCAAACCCTCGATACCCGCCCTCTTCGTTTTCGATCGAACCCTTTTGGGGGGTATACCTTTTTTCCTTGCAGGCCGGGCCCCAGCAAGCGGCGGGGCGGCCGCGGACCGTCGGCCTGGCCAGCGGCAGCGCTGATCGGCGGGGCGGCCGCGGACCGTCGACCCGACCCCAAGAGGGACGGACAGGGGACCGACCACGACGACGACGACGACGACGTCGACGACGACGGCGACGACGACGACGACGGCGACGACGAGCGAAAGCGAGAGCGAGAGAGAACGACAGCAGGGCCACGAAGGGCACGAAGTAGGCCACGAAGGGCGACAGCGGGGACACGAAGGGAATGCGTATGGGGCCACGAAGAGCGCGAACGAGCGGGGGCCACGAAGTGCAGATAATGCGGGGCCACAGAAGGCAACTATGGGGCCACTGAGGGTAGCAACTGGGCCACGTAGGACAGTGAGGGGGACACACATGGCGACAGCGGGGCCACGAAGGGCATGCACATGGGGCCACAACAGGCGCGATTCCTGGGCGCCTGGGTGTCGGGAGCGCGGCGCTTGGGCAAATTGCAAGAATTTCCAACGCAAGGCCATTCTTCAGTAAGTTGCAAGCAAGTCTCCAGCGAGAGCGCGACTCCAGAGCGCCGGGAGAGCGATTCCTTAAAAAATTGGAAAGAAGTCCCAAGCGAGAGCGCGATTCCTGAATAAAATGCGAGGAAGTCTCGGGCGGGAGCGGGGGTCCTGGCTAAATTGTAAGGAAGTCTCAAGCGGGAGCCGTTGTTGTTGTAACCCGGGGGCCAGGGGCCCAGTTTGAGCAGGAAGATTGTCCCTGTAAAGAAACAGGGTGCCGGCGTCGAAGGGCACACTTTGATTGAGAAAAAACAGTTTGCACCAGTGGGGGGGGATCAGCAATAATTATTCTTCAGAAGTGAGAATTCAACAACAACAACGATTTCGCTCGAGACATCCTCAATATTTCTCCGGGGATCGCACTCTCGCGTTGCATTTTCTCACCATTTATTGCGGCGCCGTGCCCCCAAGAGTCACGAACCACGCTCTCGCTTTGCATTTCCTAACGATTTATTGGGGAATCGCGCTATCGCTCAAAACTTCCTTCATGATGGGATGACGTTTCAGCGACCCGCCCACTCGACCTGGCCGTCTGGGCCCACCCGCCCGACCTGCCCGTTAGGGTCCGTCCGCCCGACACGCCTGTCTGGTTCTGCCGGTTGCGGTCCTGCTCCTAAGCTTCCTCTTGCAAATGTCCCTCGTACTCCATCCTCTTCCCTCCCCCATGTCTCTTCACTCCTCCCCGCCTTCCCCTGTTTTAGGGGCTGCGCCAACTACGCGCGGCAGGTAGGGAAGATATACCCCCAGGGGGGGCACGATCAAAGACAAAGGGAGGGCAGCGAGGGTCTGGGATATACGTGTTGAATGGCACGCGACCAGATGTGAGCGAACAGTCTTAAAATGATTGGTGTTGTTGTTGTTGAATATTCACTTATAGAAAATCACAATGGCGGATATCCGGAAACGGATCCGCGCGCTCTCGCTTCGATGCCAGCTGCAAGTCCTCTGAGAGCGAGGCTACCGCTCAAGCGCGGGTTTGATTGTAAGGTGTGTCCTTGGAGGCCGGCTGCGACGACATCGGCTCCCGCTCAATATTTCTTCACAAATTAACCTGAGACACCCTGGCCATAGAGGCCCTCGAACTCAGGAACGGCGCTCTCGCTCGAGACTTCCTCGCAATTCAGTCAAGTTGGCGGAGGCCCAGCCACGACGACAAGGGCTCTTGTTCGATGCTTCCTCACGGCTATTCACAGAGCCCTTGACCAGAGAGGCCCCCGAACTCAGGAACGGCGCTCTCGCTCGAGTTCATAATTCAGTCAAGCTGGTGGAGGCCCAACTACGACGACAAGGGTTCCCGCTCGATGCTTCCTCACGATTTACTCCGAGAGGCCCTGGCCAGAGAGGCCCCCAAACTCAGGAACGGCGTTCTCGCTGAAGACTTCCTTGTAATTCAATCGAGCCGGTGGAGGCCCAGATGACAAGAGTTCCCGCTCGATGCTTCGTCATGACTTATTCCGAGGGGCCTTGGCCAGAGAGGTCCCAGAATTCAGGAACGGCGTTTTCGCAAGAGGTTTCCTTCCACTTCGGTCAGTGGCCGACAAGGAAGATGTTTCCCCAAAACTGGGGTTCGATCTAAGACGAAGTGGGCAGGTATCAAGTGTTGGGGTATACAGCATGAAAGACACGCAGGCATGTAAGAGCGGCCAGTATTGAAATGAGTGTTGTTGCTGTTGTTGGTGATGTTGTTGTTGTTGGTGTAACTGTTGGTTGTTAAGATTGATCTTCGCATGGTTATTATTATCATTGTTGTATGTCTTACCTATTGTTAATGCTGGTGGGTGGTACCATTGGTGTTTGTGTTGGTGTTGGTGTTGTCGCTGTTGTTGTTGGCAACGAGGACGCTGGGGACCTACGGGTTTCCAAGTAGTTTCTTGAAAACGATCGGTTTGAAAGCATCCGCTGTGAAATACACTGATTGCGGAAGCGTTGCGGCGCCAATATAATCACAAACATTCAAGCATTCCCATCGCTGGTCGTCGGGGTCATCTTTGCGACGGCCCAATGTGCGATCACAAAGGTGGCAGTGGGATCTGCGAATCCGTTTGATTCACGCTGATAGGTGGGACACCCTAGCTCTGGAGTAGACCCACTGGAAGATCCTCAGGCTACCCCTCAATGTCGAGTGGGTGGGGAATGCCAGCTCGCACGTCGCCGCCAAGTACCTTGCACGCGTCATGGGCGATGGAATCGGTGTGATTCCCAGGGGATCACAAACATCACATACATTGCCACGAAGACCCGCGCTGGGAATATTTGAATCTTTGTGGCCCCCAGGGAATCACAAACATTTGCTCATCTTCGTGATTTCCTGGGAACTACAAAGATTCAAAGATTCCCAGCGCGGCTTTCCGCGACAACTGTTGTGATCACAAGCGGAGCCGTCACGACGATTGCCACGAAAATTTGCGTTGATCATCTTCGAACCCTTGCGATCCCCAGGGAATCACAAACATGTCGCAAACCGTTGTGGTTCCCAGGGGATCACAAAGATTCAGAGATCCCAGCGCAGCGTTCCGCGGCAATCTTTGTGACCACAAGCGGGGCCGTCACAAAGTTTGTCATAAAGAGTTGTGTTGGGAATTTCCGAATCTTCTTGTGAGCCTTGAACCGCAAAGATTTGCGACATCGTTGTGGGTTCTCTCGAAATTACACAGATGTGTGGAATGTTTGTGGTTGCTTAGGAATCGTAATTCGACGATCTGCGGACTTTGCGCTATGTCACAGAAGCCGTGTTGGGATTCTCCGCTGAACCCACCAAGAATTCAGATGCTGGCGACAATTCTACATTTGGCAACCCCCAATGGCTAGCGGGGCATCGTTTGAATCCGCGTGGGGCTCACGCTCCGATGGATTCCCCAGGAGTTCACATAGTGGCGACAGATCTACTTTTGGCAGCTCCCATGGAACAGCGGGGCATAACAGCTGAGAATAAAAAAAACAAGAGAAGAGAACATGAGAGGAGAGGAGTGGAGAGGAGAACGGAAGCGGACGGGATAGGAGGGGAAGGCGGGAGGAAGAGTTGAAGGAGAACAAGGAGGATGAGGAGGAGAAGGACCAACCAGTGCTCTAGTCAAAGCGAGAACCCAACCACAGGAGGATAGGGAATAATGATCACCCTCAACATTGTCATCATCTCATCATCATTGCCTCATCCTCATCATCATCTGCATCACCACCATCAACACCATCCTCATCCTCATCATTTTCATCATCATTATCAAAATCATCTTCTTCTTCATCATCATCCTCATCACAATCACCGACCCATACTCATCACCACCATCAGCACCCAAGTGGTATCCATCATAATCCAAGTGATATCCATCATAATCCAGATCCATACGCCCCCGAAACCCTAAGAATTTAAACCCCTATGGCCTAGACTCCCGCGGAATGTTATTGACTCGACAGCAGGTCGCTTCATCCTTCTCTCTTCAGCCCAGGTGCTTGACGACCAGATCAAAATGACAGTTGAAATGGCATGCCCCCATATGGATTGGTGGCTGATTTTCTCAAGCTCGAAGCAATATGCGACCGCATATCGACAGGCACGCGATCATCTCTGGTAGTTTCTGGAACAGACCAAAAACACATGGAGCATGTCGGAAGCATTGCTGAAGAACCTAAGGAAGCATGTGATATGCCAGCAGGAATGGCAGAATATGGCAAGTAAACCGACAGCGACCAGTCAGAACATCAGAACACTGTTCTCGGACACGCTTGGGCATCTGCAGAAATGGACGACAGCTGGGATGACATGGGACCTTCATCCTTTAGCGCAGATTAGAAGTGTTTGATCATGCTGACCAGCACGTTGCTGCAGCCTGGCGCGCATGGCAGATCTGACAGGGTCGTCTATCAGATCAGAATGCAAAGGGCAATTGCACATTGGCGCCCAAATGCAGGCAGTAAGTGGCTCTCAAGTGCAGGCCCGCGGATTTCGTAGACAAGAGTTCTATACATGTGCGACAAATCGCGCAATTAAAAAATTGTACACACATCGACATGTTGTTGGAGACGATGGCGCAAACCCGAATTTATAAAATCATGGACACAACGTTTTTCGCTTGCCCGACAAACCCAGGTAAACATTCACACCCGTCGGCAATTCATGAAGAAAGCAACAAGGGTATTATTATTCGTTTCATTGTAAGCCTCCTAAGGAGCGCATGCCTTCAAACGACTAGTGCCCCCCGCATTGCGCCGCCACTCACACTTCTTCTCTTCTCCGTATGCACACTTACACTTAGTTATGTGTTGGCGTTTGGCCAGCCTGTTCCGGTGTGTAGGTCTTTGCCAAAGTGAGCCGTTTTTTGCTCCTTGTCGTCGTCGTTGTTTTCCCTCCTCTTCCGCGAGCTTTGAAGCTCATGAATCGCACAGGGACCCAAAGTACATCCCAGGTTCCACCCCAACCGCCGTGCTCGTGTAGGGCCGTCTTTCTGGACGTATGTCGGCGCTTCGCTCTCGAAGTTATGGTCGGGGATTTTTGGATAGCGTGTAGCTCCGCCGCTTCTGGCCCACCACGCTTATGCGCGAAACGCTATCCGCTTCGCGGTCCACAGGCGTCGACGTCCGGAGCCTTTCACAGCCCCCCACCCCACGAAGCGGAACGACACGCTATCCGTTTGCAGGACAAAACGTACTGCCTGGGCCGCCGTCGCGACACGCTAAGCAAAACTTGCCGACCGTGGAGGATCGAGGTCTTCAGAAGTGTGTGAGCATTTTTGCCCCAGACGGCTGAAGAGGGACCCAGAAGGCCCCAAGATGCCCCTCAAGGGCCCCTGGAGGGCTTCCAAACAGCCGACTGGAGTCCCAACACGGCCACTAGGGCCTCGAGACCGCTCAAAGAGACCGCCCCAAGAGATCCCCAGGCCCAGAGACGGCCTAAGAGAGGCATTATCAGGGAGTCAGTTGGTACCCTCGATGGATGCAATCCCAGAGAAAGTCTGTTTCCAACGGCTCTTCCTGGCACAAGAACATCATAGCCCCTCTGGAGCACAGCATTTTCTCTCTGGGATGCAAGAGCGATGTCCGGAGCGACGCGGGGGGGGAGGGCGGCCGTGTAAGAGTACATGGGGGATGTTTCAGAAGACCTCACGCCTTCTAAGCAGGCATGGGGGTTCTAAGAGCGCAGGGGGTCTTCTAAGATAAGAAGCCCTCCCGCCTTCTAAGAAGGCAAAGGGATTATGAGAGGGCAGTCGGCTTCTGAGAAGACTTATTTGAAGCCGACGGGTCTTTCTGAGAAGCCCCCGCGCCTTCCGAAAGGGCTTGCCACGTCGCCAACCCCGCCCTTTGCGTGCGCCGTCAAGAGCAGGCTGAGCCGCCGGTGCTGGGTGGTTCGTTCTTGACGGCGGTCAATGGCGTCGAGCTGGACCAGTTCGGCATGGGCCTCAACGCAGAATACGCCGCTGACAGGAGAGTCAATCCTCTAGTTCTGCTCTTCCTCCACCTTCTCCCCCCTCCCCATCATCCATCTCCCCTTCTTCCTCTCAGGCAGTCGTGTTCGAGAGCTTCCATTTTGGCCATTATCCAATCAGGTCCTCGCCGTCACGAGGCGCTTGACGGGCACCGAGGCCACAGCCCCCTCAGCCTCGGACTGTGATTCTCGGCCGGTTAAGAAGATACATTGGTAGATCAGATGGCTATAGCGTGGTCCACATGCAAAGGTTGCGGTCGGAACAAGTGGAACGACATCCCCATGTCCATTCATCGGATTTGCGCGAAATGCAATCGCAATGGTTTCCAAGGGAGGTAGCGCTCAGGGTGATGGTGATAGCCAGAAGCAGTTGGCCTTCATGCCGACAGCAACTCCCAACGGCACCCACGGACAGATAGGAGTTTTGGTTTTGGAAAAGGCGATGCACATGGCCACCGACCCCATCGTGCAGAGATGGGGTCCCAGATCCACTCCATGAAGGCCGAGGAGCAGGAGGCACCCGCCCTTCCCCCGAAGAGGCCTTGTGGAAGGCCGACGGTGCCTTTAGCCACGTGGCGACGAAGCACGGCCAGGCCGTTGCGGCGTCGCTTCGATGCGCGACAACCTTGCACGGGCAGAGTTTAAAGAGAAGGAGACAGCTTACAACCTCGCGTCAGCTGAGGAGGCCCGACGAGTCGCCACACAGGTTTTTGCGAGTAAGGTAGAATTGGGCCCAGATGATGCCAAGGGTGACAACGGGGCGACCAAGGATGACGCTTTGTTCGCTATCAGTTGGGCCAGGACCTCGATCCCCTCTACGCGGAGGAGTCAGAGGAAAAGGACCTCAGGAAATCCGAAGCACATGTCAAAGGGGTGCGAGATCAGCTCACCAAACAAAAAACATAGGTCACGGAGCGGTTCGCCAGACTCAAGGAATTGCACCAGCAAATTACCACACGGATGTCCAAGAAGCGTCGGCGCGGTGACGATGGTCAGGTATCTCCAGGCTCGGGGCCAGGCCCAGCCGCCGCAGCCCCACCAAAGGCTCCAGCCGACGGTGGCGCGGCCGCCGCCGCTTGCGCCGACCCCGAGGCTGAGCGAGCCAAGTTGGCGGCGGCGGACGCGGCAGCAGGCACCGCCAGCAGCTGCATGGGCAAGCAGGCTTGGGATTTCATCACCTGTCCGTCTTGTATCCCGTTCCGTTATCTTTGCCTGGCCAAGACTCGCATCGCGCCCAAGAGCGACATGATCTCCTGGAAAGACAGAGCTTGGCAGGCCAAGCTCAAGTTGATCGAGAACGCCGCCCGCGCCACAGGGAACCAAAAGTCTTCAGCTGCCCCGGGGAACACCAACGCGGGTGGACAACGGGCATTATGCCGCCAGCATCTCCAAGTCTAACGCCCCAGTGATTTGGTTGCGGTCGTCAGCGATTTCTCGTATCCAGGTACCTCCCCCCACGACGGCCTCGCACTAGGCATCGGGCACGCGCGCGGCTCTTCCGTCGTCGTTGTCCCCCCTTCCGGCTACTGCAATGAGGTCTCGGAGGTCGGAACTTATTTCGATTTGCCGAACTTGGAGCACTGGCCGCCAAACTTCGTTTGCCGCGGTTCATCGCTGGCAATTTAAGGGTCGATCGTCCGGTTCTGGTCAGCAAGGGGCTCGCCCAGATAATTGAAGGCGTCGCTGTCATGCCCGACATCGGACGCGCTGGCCCCGCTGGACAAGAGCCCAAGATCAACCGCCCAAATCGTCAGTCAGATGCGCGCCCTCTACACCGCCAGGTCTCCGCGGTCGCCGCTGCCCCGCGGACGCCCCATCGCGGCCTACAGGTTCGCCCCGGGAGTTCTGGATCTCAGCTCTTCGTCGCCGCTCGGCCCCCCCAAGGCCCGCGGCCCTCTCCCCGACCTGGCCCAGGGCCCGCGCCCAGCAGAGCTCGCCGGCAAGGGATCGCCGCCGGGGCCGCGGCCAAGGAGAAGCAGGCAGCAGCAGCAGCAGAGGCGACGTTTGGAGATACCTCAATCAGTGCTCCTGGGTCTCGAGCTAAGCTGGCCTCTCAGCCGTCGCGCGATGACGCCGCGTCGGGGCCTGAGTTCGCGCCGCCCGGCTTTGTCGATTCCAACGAGGCCGGCGCCAGTGCCCCCGCGCCCCAGGGCGCCAGGCCCGATGTGGTCGAGCCCGTCGGCGGCGCGGCGCCTGTCCCTGCCGCGAGCAGGCCAGCCTCGAATCGCGTCGCGCTTACACCCACCCTCGCCCCACCCCCCCCGGCCCCCCCCCCCCGCCCTTCGCCCGAGCCTGGGCCCCGACCCCGGCCCCTCGGCGACCAGTGGCCCCCCCCTTCTCCCATTCATGTGTCCCTTGTCCCTGGGGGCGCTCGCGGGGCCGAGGCGGGGCGCCCCCCGCCCGCTTTCCGCGTCCGACGCGCGGTCAGTCATCGGGGGGCCGGCGGTTTTCGCCATTGAAGGGGAACGCATTCAGCGCGTTGGTGGCGCATTATAATTTGGGCCCAGGCCGCTGGAAATTCGATCGCCGCCCATCGCGGCGCATGTGTTCCAGGGAAGGGCCCCCGGAGTCAGGAGCCGTCGCCCACAGTCGCGGACGTCGCTGCGATGGGGGAATTTTGAGAACGACCCGGGCCGCAGCAGCGCTGTTCCCATTCGTTCACCGTCGCTCATTCCTAGGCAGAACGGGCCAGCTCAGCAGGAGAGGCCGGCAGCCGCGAGTTTCGCCGTCGCTGCGGGCCAGCCCGCGGGCGTTCATTTTCCTCTTTCAGACGCCGCCTGGGAGGCGGGGCGTCGCGGGGCGAATGGCAAGTTACACGTTGCGTGTCGGCGCTCCTTCTCTCGCCGACATCAGTCAGATACCCGCCGCGGCCGAGCGAGCTGCCCGTCGCGCCGCGCGCCGGGCCCCCGGCGCTCTCATCCCAGGATTTCCGGGGTTGGATCGTTACTCACGAAGCCCCTGGGGCCCTCTACAAGTCCCCCAAGAAGGCCCCCCCCCCGCGCCCCGCGCAGTTTCCGACGAGCCCACGGTGGAGGGGCATGCACAGCATCATCTTCTTCACATCGCCGATCACATTGCGCGAGGATGGAAAGGGGCCACGGCGGCCACAACTTTGCGATTCGAATGCAACCTTGCGGTTTCAACGAGATTCGCGAAGCAGCTCGCGTTGGGGGGCTCGCACCGCTGGAGCTTGATTGAGTCTTGGGCGCTCTGCGTTCTATGACAGCCAAAGCAGGACTACTCGGGGTGGGCCAAGTTTTCCTTCCCGATGCTGGGTCTGGGAGTTCCCACTGCCGTGGCGGAGCTTCCCCTGGCGCTGGCGGGCCTGGCTTCGAGCCTTTCAAAGATCCAGCCGCGGTCTTCGGAGACGCGAGCAGGGGCGAAGACAGTCGAGACGCTCGGCTCAGACGCGCGGGCGTCGCCGTGACTGTTCTGTCCGACTTTCTACATCTGGTCATCAGTGCCACAGCGTTTGGAGCTCTCCCTGGACGCGCGCAAGCAGTGGCTCGCGGGGAGCTCCGGGGGCTCCTCTTGGCCATTAGGTTCTCGGCGCGGTCCCTGATGGACGTCTCGGGCAACGGCAATGTCGTCGACTGGCGGTTCAACGAGTCATGTCAGGCTCCTGTCGGAGCCACCGCGGACACGTGGAGGCGCATGGGGGAGGCCCCCGAGGGTCGCGAAGTGCCAGCAGTTACCGCCACGCAGGCGCCCTCTCACCTCGAACCCGAGCAGATCCTCGAGTCTCCTCTCCCAGAATGGATGCTCAGTGCTTTGCCGCCAGAGAAGTTCGCGTGTCTCCAGGCGTTCGAGCGCGTGTCCAGCTCGTGGAACAAAAAGACGCAGGTTTGGTCCGTCGCAGGTTGCCCCTCGCCACCCTAGAGGCGATGGCGGCCAGCGAGCCAAGGCCCAACAGGCCCTCAAGCACGCCAATGCATGACTGCCCACCTCCCCCTCTGCTTTATCCATTGCCTTCGAGTCAAGCCATCGGCTGGCAGGCAGGCGACGCGCGGCCTGTCACTCTGCCGCCTCTGCCGGGGCCACCCTTTGGAGGAGATCGCCTTGTGTCGCCCCTGTTTCTGCACATGCCATTACTTACCACATGTCGGGTGGTCACCAGGTACACGCCAGGAGGGGTTGGGCCCATGGGTCTAGATGGTGCCCCAGTCTGGTTTCAAGGCTTGGCGCTGTAAGATTGTGGGCTTTTCGCGAGCGAGCAACTCAGGCCTCCGCTGGCCCAGCCCCGTTCTTCGTTGCTTAGTTCAACCCGCAGGAGATGCATGCAGCAGGCCTTGACAGGACAGTGGCCCAGGGACCACGGACGGCCCTCGATTGGAGCACAAGTATCATTGGCCGAGGCTTGTAGGTTTCCTGAGGGATTCGCTTCTCGAATGGCCTTACTCGTATTCATACTCTCCCTGTCCTCCTCTTCCTCCTCCTCCTCCTCCTCCTCCTCCTCCTCCTCCTCCTCCTCCTCCTCATCATCATCATCATCATCATCATCATCATCATCATCATCATCATCATCATCCCCCCCTTCTTCTCCTCCTCCTCCTCCTCCTCCTCCTCCTCCTCCTCCTCCTCCTCCTCCTCCCCCTCCTGGCTGATCCGGATTGGCCGTTCGACGCCAGTTTTTTCGTTTCGACTCACCGCGATTTGGGCGGTGATGCGACAGACGGCCGCCGCAGGCACGTGCCTACGCAGGCCTCTCGTCTCGCTGCTGCTAGCGCCGCGGCAGGCAGGCTGGAGAAAATTGGTCGGGGGAGGGCGGCGGGCCGGATTTACAGGGCGGGGCCTGCCGCCAAGGCGACGTGGGGAGCCCACATCATGGGTCTCGGAAATTCGGCCCTTCGCGCCTTTCGAGTCTCAGCGGCCCGTTGTTTTGGACCCTTGCAGCCTGGGTCGTCCCTGAGGCTTACGCTGCTCCTCTGTGGGGGGCCCGAGAAGGACCCGCTGTCCTATGTCACTGTGGCGGCGGTCAAGACTTTCGTTTCTGTCTGGTGGAATAAGTCTGTCTCGAAGGCTGTGTTGGCCTCTGCGTTTCAGGATGCCGTGCGAGTGTCGGCCAAGGTGAAACCTTGGAGTGCCGCCAGCCAGCCAGTGGCGGCGTTTGTGCTCTCTTTGGCAAGGATTGGATGGCGTCTCGATTTTGAAAACGAATCGTTGATTGATTGTTTTGGGAGGTCTTGGGACCTGTCGACCTTCTCGCCCTCCTTTGTCGAGTTGCGCGTTCGTGAAGCTGTCGCCGATGCCATCGTGGCTGACGAGCAGGCACGTCAGTCCCACTTCGGAAGCGAGTGGGTTGGACCGATGTGCCTCAGGCCAGCCCTGGACTTGTTGTCGTGCGATTCGGCTTCGTGGACGGCTCACTGCCGCAACTGCCTGAGAGGCCTTGTGGCCAACAGGTACTGGTGCCAGCAGCGCTTCGCAGAGCGCTGCCAGGACATCTCGCATTTGTGTCTTTTGTGCAGCGAGAGCCCCGGGACGCTGTTTCATCGCCGATTCAGGTGCCCGGCGCACGCCGCGTGGCGTAGGGACTGCCTGGGCCTTGACTTGGGGGCTGCTGCAGTCGTCGTTTCAACTTTAGCCCCGCGGGCCCGGGAACTTTTTGCTCGTGGGGTACTGCCTGACCCGACGTGCTGGTTCAGAACCCCGCCCAGCCTTCCAGAGGACACCGTGTATAGGTTCAATTGGCCTGCGGAGGGGCTGATTTTGGAGGCGGGGTCCCATGTGTTCACTGACGGCTCAGCTTTCGAGCCCCTACTGCCCCGGATTCGGGCTTCGGAATCGGCGGTGGTTGTGACGGACGGGTGGGGGAGGGTCTTTCGTGCGATCTGGGGGCGGGTGCCCCGCAGCGCTGCCCCAGCTGTTGCTCGTGATGGCGAGGATTTCGCCGTTGTCTCACTCGTCCGCCACGCTCTGGTGTCGCCTGGAGTCAGCCTTCACATCGATTGTTCTGGTACGGCCGATTTGGCCCGCGATCCGTCCTCTGCAGTGTGCCCAGATAATCCTCGGTCGCACCTGTGGCAGCATGTGCACGAGAAGCTGGACGGAGTCCTGGTTCATGCGGTGCCTGCTCATTGTTCGGAGCGCGACGTGCTGGAAGGAAAACTGAGCCGCCTCCAGCTGCTGGGCAACCGTGCCGCGGACTCGTATGCGAAAAAATACGTTGAGCTAGGTAGGCTCGCCCCCGAGGACCTCCTTGTGGTTGAGGGTTGCCATGAGATGGCCCGCCTTGTTTCCAGATTCGCTGCCCGGCAAGAGGCTCGGATCGGAAATTCGAAGGTGGTTGACCACGTGAGCCTAGATTGGCTCAAGCATGTGGACCTCGACCTTGATCCTGCTCTCCCTCCTCTTCCTCCTTGTGGTGGGGACGGGCAGGGCAGTGCGGGCGGGACTGGGGAGGATCATGAAGCGGCCCCTCTTGGGCCACGGCAGGCGGCGACCCAGTCGGAGACCGCCCCTGCTGCCGCTGTCTTGTGGCCGGAGCTGGCCCCTTGGCCCGCCCGGAACCATTCGGTCCTGGAGGCCGCAGTCTTCGACTCGAATGGGTCAGCCGCTGGCTCGATCGCTCTGTGCTCTTCGTGCGGGGCCGTGTGCCAGATAGGAGGCCACTGGGGTAGGTCTGCTCTCGCGTCGGATTGCCTGCACGCGTGCTCCACAGGTCATGACAGGCAATTGACTTGGATTTTGCGCGGGGACCATCCGTCTATCAAAGGCTTCCGTGTCGACAGGCCGATTGTGATTTCGGAGGCATCGAGGGCCTGGCTGGCACCCAAGATGGGGCTGGAGCAGCAGCCCGCCCTTGCACGGCCGCCTGCCGAGCGCTTGGCGCCGACGGCTCGTACTGGGACGGGGGTGGACTTGGCGAGGGGGTTGGCGTTGTTCGGCTTCCCGGATCGGGCTACGGCCGAGGCCCTCGGTGCCCGTGCCGTGGAGCGCAGGAACCGTGCGCCTCGAGCCGAACTCGAAGTGAATTCGTTTGAGTTTGAACCCCGACCTGTGGGGCGTCCTTGGCCCCAGGTGGCGACCTCTTTGAGGCCGTTGTGCCGCCGCTGTCTTGATGCATGTTGGAATGCGATCGCTTCCCCAGCGGATGCCGGACTCCTCCTCCTCCTCTTCCTCCTCCTCCTCCTCCTTCTCCTCCTCCTCCTCCTCCTTCTCCTCCTCCTCCTCCTCATCCTCCTCCTCCTTCTCCTCCTCCTCCTCCTCCTCCTCCTCCCCCTCTTCCTCCTCCATTCCTTTTCCTTATAAATAATTTCCCCCTGTCGCACCCCGAGGCCAGTTTTGAAGGCGGTCTGGGCGTTTCGCTTGCGACTTGCTCACCAATTATGATTCTGAAGCTTAAACACCGACAACAGCTACACAGATGGAGGGCGGGTGGTTTTCAAAATGTGGCTCTCGCTTTAGCGCCGCGTACACTCGTTTTAAACATTGCAAGAGTTTGACGGATTGAGGGCGGGCGGTTTTCAAAATCTGGTTCTCGCCGTAGCGCCGCGCACATTCGTTTTCGGAAATTGCAACGGCTTCGCGGATTGAGGGAGGGGGGTTTTCAAAACGTGGCTCTCGCTTTAGCGCCGCGCACAGTCGTTGTAAAAATATAAGAGCTTCACGGATTGAGGGCGATTATGTTTCAAGATGTGGTTGTCGCCTTAGCGTCGCGCATGCTCGTTCATGAAATTTGGAAGAGGTTCACGGGCTACCATCAGCGTAACAGAAATTCTGTTTTGGAAGGATTCAGGATTATGCGGGTGCAACAGTTATATTTAATCGCTTCGCTCATTCCGCCGGCCCATACGGTCTCATGTCTGCCGTTTGCCCGAGGGCCTGGTGTCAATGCGGCGCTTTGGGGGTTTCTGGGGCCGCTTGGGGGACTCCTGGGGCGCTCGGGGGGGCATTTGGGGGGCCTCCTGGGGCCGCTTGGGGGACTCTTGGGGGCCTCCTGAGGGCCTCGTGGGGGCCTCTTGGGGCCTCGGGGCCTAGGGGCTTCTTGGGGCCGAGGGCTCGAAATGTTGTTTCGTGTTCCCTCTCTGGGGCCCCTTTGGGGGTGTTCTTGGGGCCCTCTTGGACCGTCTTGGAGGCTTCTTGGGCCGTCTTCGAGCCCTCTTGGGCCATCTCGGGGCCCTCTTGGGGGCCTCTTGGGCCCTCTTGGGGCGATTTTGGGGGCCTCTGGGGCCGTCTTGGGGCGTCGGGAACCGAAAAGGTCGAAGCTCCAAAATCTTTCAAAAACCTAAGGGGAAACAATGAATTTTGCCTCCGGGGGCCCTCTTGGGAGTGCTCTTGGAGGCCTCTTGGGGTGTCTGGGGGCTATCTTGGGCGTTTTGGAGCGATCTTGTGGCATGTCGGACCCCTCGTGTACCATCTTGGGGGCCTCTTGGGGGCCTCTTGGCCTTTCTTGGGGCTCTCGGGGACGTCTCGGAGCCCTGTTGGTGCGCTCATGGAGCGCTCCTGGAGTGCTCTGGGGGACTCCTCCCGGGACTCTCTCAGGACCTTGCCGGGGTACTTTTCGTCCGTGGACCCCCAGGAGCCGCCCCGCGCGCGCGAACTAGAGAATTGTTAACCAGTTACCGGAGATCTTAGCACGCCCCTGGCCCGTTGGGCCGGCGAATTGATTCACGTAGCAGCGAGGTTGGCCCGTTGCGCTGAAATTCCAAAGACCATGTTTTCGCATGCTTCGGGGTCTTCAAGGGTGTGTTCCAACGACGCAGTTCCCTCTATGGAAATAAATTGTTGTAGGGACATAGGATGAGGGAGCTTGGAAGGACAGTTGATTCAACATCGTTGATGACGATTTGGTTTACACTGGTCGTTTTCCTCCTCATCATCATCAGATTCCTCTTCTCGTTTCCCTCCTCCTCCTCCTCCTCCTCCTCCTCCTCCTGCTCCTCCTCCTGCTCCTCCTCTTCCTCTTCTTCGACAAGCCCACAGCGGACAGAAGGGTTTTAGCCGCAGTTCGGAGCGGGGCAAACCGCCAGGGAACTCCAGGGAGATGCCAGTGTGCCAAGAGTCGGCCTGGTCTAACACGCTGACGAAGTCGCCCGTGCCGGTGGGGCGTCTGGAAGTGTCTGCTGCTCCGTGGCCCTTGCCTTTGCCCTTCGTCTGGCGGAGTGAGCCGCTGATGCTTCGGGAGCTCTGGGGCCGCCCGCTCTCCAGGATGGCGCATTGGAGCTGATAGCCGATGACAACCTGGACTGTGACGCCTTCCTTCATTGAGGGAATTCGGGCGTGGATGATGTCCACCGCCTGGGCCGCTTCCCGGAGGTTAGCGTACCCGGCGTGCAACTTGGGTGTGACCTCCAGCGACGCGTTGTCGACCAGGAGAAATCGGTGCCGCTCTTCAAGGGATTGCTTGCCGGGGTCCAGGCTTTCCAGCGTCCGGCGCAGGTCCTCGCTGCCGGGGCTGGTGGCGCCGGCCAATTTCTCCAGTTCGCCGTCATCCCAGGGTCTGATCTCCCGCCATGGTAGACCTTTGACGAGCGGCCTCTGTGTCAGGGGGTCGTCGAGCCCCGTCCGCGTGGTGTTGTTGTAGAAGACCCAATTGGGCCAGGCCAGGATCATAGGGTGCATGCGGTAGCACGCGCTAAGCTGTATAACAGCCGGCTCGTGGTCCCTTAAAGCGTGGTGGAGTCGGTCGAAGATGGATAGGCATAGGCCCTGGTCCGCGGCTCTCTTGGAGATGACAGTGGGAGGGAGCTGCTTGGGGTCGCCGACCAGCACCAGGTGCCCCCCAGAGCGGATCACGTTGTCAAGGGACATCGTTGCCATAAGCTCGTGTGCCTGCCCCGCTTCATCGATGGTGAGCAAGGCGACGGGCGCTGCCTTCTTCAGCGCCTCAGCGGACTCGTGGGTGGCAATGATGGGCTGATGGACTTGGCCTCCTTGAGTAGGTTGGTGCGGAATCCAGGGAAGTCCCTAGACGGCGCGCCACCTTCGTAGGGGAATCTGCCTGTGGACTTCTGGTAGCGTCCCCCTGGAGTGAGCGCTGCCAGTTCCCTCGCGGCCTTGTGGTCTTTGGCAAGGCGTACGCACAGGGCGGGGAACTGGGCGGCGAGGGGCGCCAGTGCGGGTTGGTCCGCTGCTGTGTCTGACCCCGCAGCAAGGGCAACCGCCAGCCCGTGGTATAGTGTGCCGTCCCAGGTGTCCATAGTGGCGACTGAGAAGATCGTCTTGCCCGTCCCTGGGGGGCCGTGCACGTTCGTGACGTGATGGTTGGTGGTGGCCAGGAGTGCCTTGGTCGCTTTGTTGTTGAGACCGTGACGCGCTGCACCGTCCTCCAGGGTTTCCTTGGACGGAAGGTCACGACCACGCCGAAACACCTGGCCTGTGGCGCCGTCCGCCTCGTGGTCTGTGAAAAGGAGCGCCGCTTGGATTTCGGTGGGCTGTGCCGGCGTTGCTGACGCCATTCCGGGCGCGGGTAGGTCGGTGCATGGCAGGTGCGTTTCCAGGGTGGCGATGGCGCGCGCCCTGAGGTCTTGCCCGCACCGTGCGGTGTGCACGGCGTCGTTAGCAGTGGCCTTGTCTTTCCTGTCGGCTGTCCGAAAGGTGAGCAGGTAGGTGATGGATCCAGGGGGGTGCCAAACAGGTCGCGGGGATGTTGCTGTAGTTTGTAGATCTCGGTCAAAGCCGCCGAGATCCTCCAGTATTGGAATTCTGAGGGCGCCCTGTCCAACCTGTGCCACGGTTCGCCTTCGTACCTCGGTTGGGGGATGTTGCTGTCTTCGTGAAAGGGCCCGTGTTTGGCTGTGCGGTACTCGACGATGCACTCATTGTCTGGGTACCTAGAGCCGAGCGGGAGCTCCAGCGCTCTGCAGTCGGCGGGGGGAACTGTGGCGCCAAGGTCAGGTGGCCACCATAGATTAACGGAGGCGACCTTGTCCACTGCGGGGCTGGTGAAGCTGAGCAGTAATACCTGGGCGTCCTGCCCTGCGTCTTGGCCCTTGAGGAGGATCTTGTAGACAGAGTTCCACTGCAGGAGTAGAAGCTGTTTCCCCGTCCCTGGGGTGAGCGACTCCCTCATCTGGAAGCGGTCCAGGGTGGCCCAGGCCGAATCCTGGTCGACGCGGGAGACGGATACTTCCAGGGCGCAACTCTGTCGCCTGAGCAGGTCCGTCCTCGCCTTGGGAGAGCCGTCCCAGACTGTCTCGGTCGCGGCCATGCATTCGGTCCAGGCGAGTCTTTCGAGCGCGCGTCCGCGCTCCCGTAGCCCCCGTGGCCACTGGGGTGGGAGCCGCGCGGCGCGTGGGATGGCCCCCGGGGGCGCGGTCTGGTGGATCTGGGCACTGCCGCAACTGCTGGGGATGGCGAAAAGCTGCTTGACCGCCGTCGCCGCCGCCATCGCCGATGACTCAAGGACGATCCTCGGTGCGCCTGCTGGGGTCGCTGATGCGCCATCTGGGGATGGCCGTTCATCAGGCGCATCTGTCTGCCGCCCCCCTGCGGACTCCCGCGACGGCGCTCGGGCGGGGCGGGTCGGGCGGGCGGGCCGTAAGGGGCGGGGCGGGTCGGGTCGGGCCAGGCAGGACGGGTCGGGTGGGCGGCCCTCGATGATGGATGAGGGAGGAGAGGGGGGGGAAAGTAGGGAGGGATGAGGGATGCGGGGCGGGGGGACGTAGCGGCAACGAGGGATGGGGGAGGGCGCGAGGGCAGAGAGGGATGGATGAGGAGGAGGAAGAAGAGGAGCAGCAGCAGCAGCAACAGCAGCAGCAGTGTAGTGAGAGAGAGAGAGAGAGAGAGAGAGAGAGAGAGAGAGAGTAGCAAGAAGGAATCGCCTCTGTGGAACCCGTCCTGCGGAACCGGTCCTGTGGAACCCGTCCTGTGGAACCGGGCTTGTGGACCCGGCTCTGTTGCACGGGCCCTGCGGAACCGGCCCTGTGAACTGGTTCCGTGGAACCGGTCCTGCGGAACCGGTCCTGTTGAACCGGTCTTTGTTGAACCGGTCCTTGCTGAACTGGTCGTCTGTTGAACCGGTCTGTTGAACCGGTCGTCTGTTGAACTGGTCCCTGTTGAACCGGTCGTCTGTTGAACCGGTCTTCTTCCCATGGCGGGCCACTCTGACCGAGCAGGGCCACGCGAGCGGAAAAACGCGGCACCCATCGGCCTGGCGCCAGGCACTTGTTCCAATGGTCAAGCTGCCGCCGAAGACACGTGTCGACCATGGTCGGCGGACGTGCTGCCGACGGCGGGAACGGTGGATGCAGCCACGGCTGGCCTTTCAACTCGGGACTCATCGAGCCTATTCCTCTTGCGAGAGTCCCGAGGCCCTCCAGGAACAACAGCGGGGCCATCACGAGGCCTGCTATCATCGTAGCGCTGTCTCTCGACACCAGGCAGAGCTTGGATCTCAGACGCAATATCGCGCGAACGGCTAGTGTCGCCCATGCTCGACTCCTGGGCTGCGGCAAAATCGACCCGGCGACGATTCGAGCGGGCCCCCCCAGGCATTTCCACGGGCGTGCCGTCTCCACCTCTGCGTTTGCGCAGGGGGGCTCCAGCGCCAGACGCGACGAACCCGTGAAGCGCCTTTTCCTGGACCGCAGCCTGATCGGCTCCGTGCCATCGAGCAGGACATCGCAAACGAGACAGTCGCTGGCGACTCTCCTCAGTCTTGGATCCTCGCTGGCAGAGGTTGCAGCACCATATCTTGCGCCCGTGCGCCTGAGAGGGCGAGTGGCGCATCTCGCGATCTTTACGCGCATCGCCTACTGAGGGATCCTTGGCCTTCGGCCTGGGCATCTTCTCGGCCTGGGGTTTTAGTGAGGGTGCGACCGTGAAGTTCTCAGTGAGAAACATCGGACTGGGTCGCCCAGCTGAGGCATTCACAAGTTCTACGGGCCATCCGCGCGGCTTTCAAGCTACCACGAGACGCGCAATGGAGGTCGCGGCCTTGAGTGGCAGCTGCGTCCGCCCAGCGGTTGCACTCTGATGCTGGCCTCTCCAAGGCCTCTGAAGTTATTGATTAACCCAGATGTGCTCCCACAGATCTAAATTGGGCCTCTTGTGGGCGCAGGAAAAAGCCCGACCTGCAGTTGAACCGTCGACTGGGCCCCGATAGTCCGTGCGCACCAAGAGAGGCGGGGCGCATGCCTGGAGCACCTGGAGGAACGCGTTCATCTCGGCCCGGGAACTGGACTGAATCGGCCCAGGACAGACCCCCCAAATAAGCGTACCAATGGAACTCTGACCTGCCCAGGCAAAACTGCAGCCTGCGCGCGCCGCCTCAGGCCGGAACCGCGTCCGACGACAGGCCTTATCCGTATTTGCAACACCAGACACCACATCATGATCACGATCCCGACTTCTTGGGCGGAAGCCGCGAGCATCTAAGGAGTCCAAGGCGATGTCGCGGGCCCCCTGGTTGCAGTCGCCCTGCCGAAGTAAATCTTGAGCATCGCACGGTGCCCCGCAACCTGGACAATCCGCTCTCTCAGTGCAACGGCGTGCCAACAGGGGCGGCGCCCATAGGTCACCCCCAAAATGGCTCGAACCACGTGGTCCTCCTGCATGTTAGGTGTCCAAGGGGGCTCTCGAGACCTATCGGCGAGCTGTTGAGGATCATCTTCATCGATATGATGGGAGCCGCCGCCGTCCTTCATATCGTCCTCATCATCGGGCTCATGACGAGCCCGCCTCAAAATCCCTTGACTTGGCTCAATGCGGTGCCTTTGGGGCTCCTTGGGATCCATGCGCTATTGATCTGGTCCAGGAGAACGCTTGGCCCGAGACTCCCAAAGGCGACGCGTAGCAGCGCGCCTAGCTAGCTCCTTGATTGTGGAAGGGGCGTCTCTCCTGAGGTCAAGTGGCATTCCTTCGTCGGTGCGAATCAAGAAGGCAGAGGTCGAGGTCCTATGCAGGCCCATGAGGCTCGACAGCATTGCCCCCGTGGTTCCCGAAACTCTGACCCAGGGGCGCGATCCGAAAAAAGATCTTGTAGATCTGCCTCTTCCAGGCGAGAAGCGTCGCATCGTGTCCACGAACGCTGTCGCGATCGAGTAGGGCCCGCTGATGCGCTGGAGCAACTGGGGCTTCCACCTGAGGATCTTCAATCATGCTGCGCTATAGGCGAGAGCTGATCCATGCAGACGTGCACGCGCCAGGTGCGAGCCAAGCATGTCTCGAGACCGCCCAAATTCTGTCGACGAGCTGAGGAGGAGCTCCGTGAGATCCCATCCCATAATTAATGGCAGACGGTAGCGCGTGTCTCACGGACTTGCAGACGAGAGCTCCTGTGCGACGAACTTGCCGAAGGCCAGGTGCGCGGCGAGCTGCGACGGTCACCCTCGAGCGAAGTTTCTGATGCGTGATCGGGCGCCCAGACGCAATTTCGATGCGTGCTATTTCCAGGGGCGCTGTAACATATAAAACCTAATCGGCGTAGCTGGGGGCGCCCTCCGCGCCCGACCTGCGGCGGGCTGGGCGCCGCCTTCATCTTGTGACTAGCCGGTGGGAGACCGAGCTCCTCAATGACATGCGCCACGTGCCGTAGCCGTAGTACTTTGCATGAGGCACTGGCTATGCCTCGAAGAGCACTGACGATGGCGATGGCGGTGCCGTCCGCGTATAAGTCGACGCTGCGATGAAGGAGCATGGTGCGCCGATATAACGGGTCGAAGGACGACGGCATGACGCGCTGCAAGTAGAACGCGGCGAAGGCGCATCCTGGCAAGGCCCCTCGACTGGCCCAGGTAGGGCCCGACGAGCTCTAATCCCGCGACAACCTCCGGGCACTCGTGCGCGTCCGAATCGCCGGAACCATGAACTGCCCAGGGAACCCGTGAAGTACGCCAGCCCCGACTAAAACCTCCCAGGACACTGTGTCGAAGCACTTCTCTATGTCCGCCGGGGCGTGGACTGAGGCGACCTGGCCAGGACCTTCCACCGACGTCGCCTCAGCCTGCGCCGAGAGTCCAGCTGCCGCGTCCGTCGTGGATTGCTGAGTCCCCAGGGCCAGGTGAGGTCTGCCGGGCTTGCTGGCCCATGTCCTCGACGTGTCTACGCTGGCCCAGAGTTTGTAGACCGACGACAGAAGCGCAATCGGCCCATGGCCTCCCGTGGGCTTCGTCAGAAGCACAATGTGCACACGGCGCCACACTTGCGTCCATGCCCCAGCAGCCTCGCAAACAAACGTAAACTAAACCAAGTTTGACAGCGCCGCATTCGAAGCCGGACCCCGGTGCCTCGGCCGGCAAAGGCCTGGACCCACGGCAGCTCGCCTTGGGAATTGGCAGGCAGCTTGCCTAAGATCCTTGATCGGCAGCGGAAGCCAACGTGGGGCCCTCTTCAAAATATCCCGAAGGTCGCCCAGCAGCTCGCAGCACCCTCGATCATGCTCGCTATCTCCAGCTAGTCGAGGTTCATCAGAGGCAGCGTTCCAACTCTGACTCCAGGTGCTACGCGGGGCTTCGACGACGTCCCTCGGGAGGCTGGAAGGCCCCGAGCTAGTGCTGACTTGACCTATCTGCCACCCCCGCAGCTTGGGCCACTTGTGAACCGCGCCAGGTGAATCAGACCAGTTTCTGCGCAGCCAGTCCGCAAAAGAAGCCGAGCGTGCACTGGCCAGTCGTCGCCCCTCCTCTTGAGCTAATCGACGGCGGCGAGTTCCAGCGCGCCTCAACGGGCAGACGTGACACTCCCTAGGCTCCGAGCAAGCCCTCTCCAGGAGATGAACCACATCGCGCGCCGCGTGATGCGGGGGGCTAGCCCGGATACGCCCATCTCTACCTCGTCCTCCGATGACATCCAGATGGTGCCCCCAGGCCTGCGCGGGCCAACGAGGTCCTTTCCGATTGGATTGCTGCACGGCGTAAAACCGAGTCTGCAGCGCCCTGGGAGCCCGAGGGGACGACGGGGCCCGAGGGGCGCATCCTGGCCAGAGTTCCTCCTGCAGTCGACCGGCGATGCTTGGGCGCCAGCTGCGCGCCCCGAATGCCCATCAAATTCAATGATCCTAAACGAGCGGCGCGAGCTCCCGCTCACCGCCGGCGTGAATCTGCTCGCAGACGGCTGTCGGGCCATCGCGATGCTGACGCGGCTCCCCGAAGCCAAGGGCATAATCATTTCGCATGGCGCTGGTCCAAACAAATCAATGATCCCGTCGCCCACGTCGAGGGCGGGCTGATCGTCGTCGTCGGCGCCCCCCGCGTCGAGTGCCATCGCTTTCGTCCTGGCGGGGCAAGCTCGGGGCTCGTCTAGCCCGCGAACCTGCTGTGGGCGCACTCCTGGACTGATGCCGCAAGGGGTTGGGTGATGATTCCCAGGGGCCAACCCATCAGTAGGACGAGTATCAGAAGCAACTTGAGCTATGCAAACACTGGCCATTCAGTTATCAATCGTCGACAAACATGAAGTCCTGGGATCGCGATATATCCGGCTATGAAGCGCAATGAGGCGAGCGTGCAAACGATCGGGCGCGCCAGACTTGCCCAGGGCATCTGGCCCTGCATTCCAATCGGCGCCCGCCAGGAAAACGAACCTTGTAATCAGAACGACTCTGGCCAAGCTTGCGAAGGCGCGCCGTGTTGCGCCTTCCCATCTTATCGCCCTGTTCTAAATGCGCGCTGGCCGCAAGGGGCCCGCGGCGTAGCCCCAGCTGGCGCGCGGCAAATCCATGTTATGGCATGAGCGCGCGTTTGCAAAAATCATCGCTGAACTGCGTTGCGCCGATCTGATACCGAAAGAAGACCCGGGCACCCGCGCGAATGTGGCCGCGGTCCCCAGGAATTGTTGGCGTGGGGAAGGACCTCCAACTTCTTGAATCCCCACCCTTCGGGCGACTTTGAGAGCGGGTCCATGCGAGTGGCGCTCCTGGGTCATGGAAACTGACAAGTGCCCAGCCTGGCCCGAGAAGTCTTGAAGTTGCGGCCGCCCAGATCCGTTGAGACTACCGACCGAGAATGACGTGCGTCTGGGGCTCTGGGGCGCCGGGCCCTTCCCTGCGCGACGCCCTGGTCGATGAGCTCCACCTCGCTCTAGCCGTGCGCCATCGTCTGCAGACCTTTTGTCCGGGAGACAAGCGACGCCTGATCGGGCATGCCTGCAGGCAGCCTCTGTCCCAGCATCAGGCGCAGTCCCCGACGCAAGGTTAGGAGCTCCAGAATGCAGTGTAGCCGGGAGATGGCATACTGGTACTCAGTGAGATATCGCCTCCCTGCCGAGTCTAGATAATCTGGGATGCCGCCGATGGAGTGGGCGATGGAGCCCAGCCACCTGTGCCCGCGCCGAACGACGGAGAAGACGAGGGAGCCGCCGAGGTGGCGCTCTGTGGCCCGTCCAACACAGGGCCGTAGGCAGACGCAGCTCCTCCTCGAAGGCGTGGCATGGCGCTGCAAACGTCGCTATCCTCCGCCGCCCCCTGCTTCCGTGGCCTCGCATCCGTCTTCGTGGTGTTGACCATCCCAGGGGCGCCGTGCAGATTGTTGAATGCGAATATTAGTCTGGCGACTCCGCGCTGCCACGGCCGCTTGGAACTCGCTAAACTGCTGAGAAAGAAAAACGAACAACGCGCCACTATTGCCGGCTTGCAAACCTGACGGAGCACCTTCCACGACGCCCTGAAGTCGCCCCATGGCCGCAATGATATCATGATCTTCGTCTGACCCTGGAGCGGCAGTAGCCATGACAGAAGCCCGCGCCGACTGTACTTCGCGGCTGGCCGCCTCGAGCTCAGCCGCCGCTGCCACCAGCTCCGTTTGCTTTGCGTCCAATTCCAAGGTGGGAGCGTTCAACCTTCTTCTGCACTGCTTCAACTTCTTCAGATTTTGTGGTGTGTCGGCTGGCGTGCGAATAGCAAGATCGGCCCTGTCAGTCGCTTGCAATTGCAACTTGGCCTTTTCAGCGAGCTCACCACCATCATCATGGCCATGCCAACGCAATGTGCACAACGAGCCAGGAGGACATCAGTAACGCTGACATCTTCGGGTTGTATGGCGCCGCCACCTGCGGCGTTCCCGCCCCGCTGGACGTCTCGTCGAGCAACATCTGCATACCGATCACGTGAATTCCCGCGAGGGGGGGGCACTGGGCGCATGCTGGACGATCCTCTCTGCCACGCGTGTAGCACCTTTCAGCGCTGGCAGAATTCGTTTGGAATCCGCACTTACGCGTGGCGACGCAGCCCCAATGGGGGCCCTTGCCACCACTTCCGCCATCGCGTCCACGACCTTACCCTTGGCAGGCTTGCCTTTCATCGGCAACCTGGAACCGCGATAGCAGAATGGAAAACATTGCGAGTGAAATTGCCGCAGAAACGCCGAGCCTTACGTCTTGAACGCTGGAGTCGTCTGTGCCAGGCTGGCGAGCGCGGCCTCGTGCTAACGCCCTGCAGTTGTCCTTCCAGCGCCCGTGTACGAGGAATCTTCGCACCGAAGACCGAGAGGGCATATCGCGCGCGCGTCCAGCAGCGGGCGCAAGGCAAATCGCGCGCCAAGCAGCCCACGCGTACGCGCCGGGCCAAAGGCCGGGGTCGCGGCCGTCGGGTTGCCCCGAAAGGGGCGCTTCGGACCGCAACGCCTAAGATGATGATGGTGATGATGATGATGATGACGATGATGATGTTGCTGCTGATGATGATGGTGGTGATGCTGAGGAGAAGGTGGGGGAGGTGGAGGAGGAAGAAAATGCGTGCTCTAATGGTGGCACTGCTGTGGCATGGGTTTGCCGTCTCAACTCCCTCGGGGACCTTGCGCTCTGCGGCCGCGAGGGTACCACCCCTGGGCTGGCGCGGATCTCGATCCGCGTCGGCCTGCGTAGTGCCTTCCTATGTATGGGGCAAGCCCCAACCACTGTAGTGGCCCTCCCGCGACGTTGCGGGGCAAGGGTGTGGCTGCGGAAGAGGGGGGGGGGGAGGGGGATGGGGGCGAGGTGAGGGGGGGTGAAGGGGGGCGGAAGGGGGGGCGGGGGCATTTGGGCATGGCGCAAGACGTGTGCCACCCGGCCCCCCTTGGGCAAGGTGGCCTGTGGGGGCGGGCCGAGGTTGCCCGTGCGCGGGAATCCGCACCGTGTGCCCCGCGCGGCGACGCAGGGTAACTTGTGCCCCCTAGTGCACGAAAAGCCATGGGGGCATGGGAGCCGCCTGCCTTCGGCGGGTTGGTGGAGCTCTTCGTGCTCTGCGTGGTGAGCCTGGCGCCTCTTCCTTTTCTTCTCCTCGTTGTTTTGCCCCTCCCCTTCTCGGGCCCCGTCGGATGCCCCTAGAGCTCTTGGGGGTCGCGAAGCGCGGGGTGCGCCAGTTCGCTGAGGAATACCTAGCAAACGGCAGGCTCGTCCTCTCCACGATCGACTCCAGCCAAGGCGGAGAAGCAGACCTTGTTATCTTCCTAACGACCAGATCCAACGGCAGGCACGACTGGAGTTTTATGGACTACGCCAACAGGGTGAACGTCGCCATCACCAGAGCGACACGCAACGTCGTGATCATCGTCGACGGGAGGATGTTCACCACGGCCACCTGGTCCAGACTCCGAAAGCTCGCCGAGTACGGCCGCTTCGCCAAACTGTGGGCACGGTTCCAAGAGCCCGACCAGAGTGGGCAACGCAGGACACTTGAGGTCGACGAGGAATTCGACCCCATCAAGGATCTTGCCACCTGGGTCCCAGAATCCCCTCCCTCGCACGCAGGCGACGACGTAATAAAGGGGGTCGACAGCGCGATTGAGAAAGCTCGGGCTTCAATGGAAAAGAATTTCGCCGACGAGATCGCGACCCCATTGGACCCAGAATTCTGCTGGACAGCCTTCGGCGAAGCCATGCAGAACAGCCTTCAGAGGCTGGTAGAAGACCCCGCCCTGGGAGTGGTCCTGTACACAGTCTCTGGCCTACACCCTCACCAGTACTCGATTGCCGACACACCGAGAGAACCAGGCTTTTTTCGACCGCAAGGCCTGGAGCCACCTGGGGTTCTGCTACGACGTGGACTTGGAAATTGACGCCAGCAACCTGGTCTACAACGCGACGTGGGCCGCCCTGGTGTGGTCCCTCGGGCTCGGCGCGCCCCGGGATGAAAAGAGCTCGGCCGTGCCCGCCGACTCGCCCTGCCCGAGGCGCGGGGGCGCAGCCACCGTCGGAAGGGCACCAAACGGTGCACCACGCACGAGATCCTACACCAGTTCCCCAAGGCCTGGAGCGCCACTACGGGAAAATGCAAGAGGCACCGCGTGCACCCTGGGATGCAGAACCTGGCGCCCCTGCCCCAAACCGGCCAAGCCGGCTCCACGTTGAGGCAGGGCCTCCTCAACTGCGACGGACACCCGCTGGACACCCCATCACTCAGAGTCCTCTTGGTCGTCATGATGATCCAGTTGCGAAGGCCGCGAGCGACGCTTTGGCCTCTCCCCCGCCCTGAGGCAACAGGGGGCACCATGGAAGCAGCGATGGGCATCTGCGTACCCCGGCAAAATGTCCACCTGGGTTACAGGACCGCTTTCGCGAACGCCTGGGGCTTCACCCTCGGCGCCCTGACCACCCTTCACGGGAATTTCGAGGACGCCATCAAGCACATCAGCATGCTTGCCACGTACGTTCATCACCACACCGTCGCCAGCGAGCACAATTGCCCGCGCACGTGGGCAAAGATGCAAGACAGCAAGTTCCCACCGGAAGCACCCATGAGGGTCCTGAAGGCGCTAGTCCGACCGGCCAAGGTCGCTTCCTTAGGTGAATTCGAATTCTCAATCTGCACCCTTTACAAGGAACTCACCGGATCGGAGCAGGGCCTCGGGTGCCCGGACTCCATGGCAGGATTGCAGTATATCGGAGGTGGCATAGCTATGTCAAAGAAGCGGCTCGACGACGACACACCGGCCTCCCCCGCCCCTGGAGTACACTTGAACCCACCAAGGGTGACCGACGACCGTTTCACCAGCAATCTCAAGGCAGCCCGCATCCACTGCGACGGAAGTGACTGCAGCAAGAAAGGGCTCTGGTACTCCGCTGGCACTTGGGAAGACGACGACACAAGGGAGCTCCCAGCGCAGAATCGGGCCCAGGCTTACATTCTGGGCAGGAACTGCAGGTGGCTCTGCGAACGGTGCTGGATCGCTCCAGTAGAAGCGAAAGGCCTCCCCACGCCCGTCGCCCCGCACGACTGCAACTCAGAAAGGTCCTTGGCCATGCGGATGCAGGACTACATGAACACTCTGCAGGGCAAGCGGCAAGGCAGGAGGTCCATGGTGCTCCCCTCCCTGGAGCGCCTCCCGATCGGGCACGGGCGGTCCGCCCTGGCGCCAACCCCAACGTCACTGTGCGACCTCGTCATGTCGGCCCCCCCCGCTTTTAGTCCACGAGCCGCCAACAGGACACTCCCCGCACACAAGTTGACTGACGGGAGGCTTGGTCCCGACACTCACTCCACCGGCACCTATTCGGCCAGGTGCGACACGTGCCCGCCAGGGCCCCCCCTGCTGGTGTGGAGCGCAAAACATCCCGCCCTAGGCTGCTTCCTCTGGCGCCCAGAGCCACAGGCACCCGTCTGCAGTAACACCGGTCCCCCCCCCCTGGGAGCAGATGCCTGCCCTCTGGACCCAGCGAAAGTGGAACGCTAGCTGGTCCTGCAGGAGGTGCCTAACGCACATGTGGAATGCGGCCGCAGGCACGCTCGACCACATCCTCGACAAGCAGTCAGCCGACGTCTGCCCCAAGGCACCAGCCAAGCGGGAGACCCCGTCTGGCATGGACATCCGACAACACCGACATCGCCCTTCATTTCACCCCTGGTGCCGCCGACGCGACCGCTTGGACGCCTACTCACGTCCAGCGGACCGCGCCAACGGGGCGCTTCCCCTTGCTGGAGATGACCGCACCTCCCCCAGCGGGCGGCCAAGCCGCGAAGGCCCCAGGCCCCAGGATATTTGCGCCTTGCCCCCAAGCATCCCCCCGCCATCGGGCCCCACATTACCAACTCGCTCCAGAAGCGAGCTGCCAGGGCAGGGCTCCCAGGGCGCCCCCCGCCCGTTGGTCCGGTTCTTGCTCGAGTGGAACCCAGACATCTACGGGCGATGGACTGACTACGTTCAGGAGCACGACGACGGGATCCCCGGCGAGAGGACCGACGAGGAGTCCTGGCCCCCCAGCAGGCCCAGCCCCTTCCTGGTCAGCATCTACGGGCAAACGGTCCCATCGAAATGCCACCCTGCCGACGTCCCCTGGGACGGCCAGAGGGCCGCGGCCGCCCGGGTCGTCCCCCACCTCTCACAGAACGACGGGTACGCGAACAAGTGGCGGACGTATATTGCTAGACTGGGGGGGCAGCGAGGCCTCAGCCCCTTTCGCCATGCAACCAGTACCTTACTGGGATACCTCGCAGACACGGACCCCTCGGCCCTAGCCGACGGCACCATCAATTCCCTGACACAGCAGGACCCTGTCCAGTCCGCCACCAGCGCAGCAGCGCCGGTGGACTCCCCCGCAGCCTACTGGCTGGACAGGCGCAGCGGAGCGGCAGAAGTCGCCCCCCCCCCCCCAAGTGAGACAAGCCTGGGACAGGCTGTACAACATGATGACACCTCCAGGCTGGTCCGCGAGGCACCCGGCAACGAGGGGGCCAAGATCGGACCTCAGACCCACGCAGCAGCAGTCGAGCAGGACAACGCCGGGCAGGCCTGCAAGACAGAGACGGAGCCACGGGAGCCGAGGAGCCTAGAGTCACCAGACTGGAACGAAGACTCAGGGGCCGCGGCCGCAGCGGCTAAGGAGAGAAGCCCGAGTGGGAGCCCCGAGCCTGCGGCCGCGGCGGCCAATGACGACGACCCCCTCGGCCCATTTCCAGCGGCACCCTCCATCCGCCCCCCATGGACGCCCTACGCGCAGACCGTTGACAAGGACGCAGCCAGGGAGCTCCAGAGGGCCACGAACGATGCCGCGCCGACCAGCGCAGCGTCCTGGGACCGAGTCGGGGCCAGGGACGCCTGCGACCCCAACCCATCTCCCTGGCAGCAAGGACGCAGTCTCCCAGACTCCGAAGACACTGGGGGGCGGGAAAGGGCGCGCCGCGAAGTCGCCCAGGTGGAACCCAGTGCGACTGGAACCGTGCAGGGAACCCTGGAAGGGCACCAGCGCCGACCGCTGGGCGTTCGGGTGCCTCCAAGACCCCCCCTGGGCGGCGGACGTTCCCTGGCAGTCGCGAATCTAGACAAAACGGAAGACATCCAGGTCAAGATTGCGCGCTTGCAAAAGACGCTAGGGGGCGCCTTCAACGCCATGTGGCACGCGTGGCCCAAACGCGCGGCACTGGACCATGACGCCAAGGGAGGCTACAAGAGCAACCCCCTGCTCAACACACCCGAGACATGCTCGGACTTCATGGACGCCTCGAGACGAGCTGGCTACGACGCGTACCAGATGGACCATGAGCAGAGGCTCGGAGTAGACTGGGACGCCATCCGCCGCAAGCACCTGAAGTTCTCCGAGCGTTTCGGTGCACTTGCGCAGGCCACTGGGCATGGGGCAGTCGGGACACGCCGGCCCCCTTGTCAGCAGAGACCCACATGGACGGGCGGTCCGCGGCACAGGCCCCCTGGGCAGCCAGCAGCCCCTCGGGTACCTCCGACCAATGGCATGGATGGCAGGGCTGGTCCTCACGGGGCCAACGCGACACCCCTTGGACAGACACCGAATGGCACGACTCCGAAAAACGAGGCCGCTGGTGGACATAAGGCGACACCGCAGCCTACGGGCGAGGGTCAGCCGCCATCGAGCAACAGGCTGCGGCTGGAAAAGTCACCTGCAAGACTACAGGTCCCAGGACACCTCGCCACTACAGGCGCTGGCGTCGGGTTCACCCCACCACCACCCACAGTTCACGCTGGCCCACCAGGGCCCGTCTGACTTCGCTGCGCCCGGCCTGTCGGCCGCAATACCTCGGGACCGCTCACCGCTGGGGCGGGGGCTGCCCCCCCCCCCCCCCCCCCGGCGCAGCATAGCTAGACAGCCCCAGTTGGTTCGAGGCGCGCGGGCGACGCGCGGACTCCGCAGCCCACCCGCTACCACTTTCGGGCGCCTCGACGGGGCACCCCCCTCGGCGCCCGACACATCTCACCCCCCTTTGCGCACCTGACTCATGATTGCAGAGGCCTCGGCCACCCTGGAAGCAGCTGCCTCGAGATGGCAGACGACCCCCGCCGCACCCCTGACTGCTGCTCAGAAGAGGAGCTGGCGCAGCCGCCCCTCCCTCCCGACAGGAAGCAGGCACGGGCAGGGCCCAGCGCTGGCCCCAGTTTTGTCGCGCCGACGGCGCCCGGCGGGAACCAGTCTGACCCTGGCGGTAGGGCGGCCGCGTAGCAAGAGAAGGACAGCTCCCTGACGTTGCAGTCGTGAGTCGTGCCCTCCGGTGATGGAGAGGCGCGGCAGCCCTCGGGAAGCCCCCCCCTCTCGCTGCAGCAGCTGCGGCCCCCCTGGACGTTTCTCATCACTGAGCAGCGGTTAGCTGCATCCCTGGCAACCTCGGCACGCTTGCAGGCACTGCGATGCCAACAACGCAGGCAGGCCGCCGACACCGGGAACAGCAGGTCAACAGTAGGCAGCGCATCCCCGGGGGAAGCTCTGACCCCCCGCCCTTGCTGGACGGGCGCTCAAGACATTTGCCGAACCCTGAGCAGCCGTTAGCTGCATCCCTGGATCTTGGGCCCGGGCTTCGGCCCTCTCTCTGTCTCTCCCCCGACGCCAGGTGCCCCTGGCGGGCCCCTCCGCGCGGATGGCCGGCGACGTCTGCCCCCCACCGCCCCCACCAACGGAGGTCCCACACGGGCTGGGCGGCCTGTCAGGACTTCGTGCCCCCGCATCACAATGTGGGAGATCGTCCCCTGGCGCGGCTGCCCCCGGGCGTTTCCTCTCCAGCCACGCTGGCGACGCTCGTCCCCGCCAGTCTGGCTTCCTGCCACGCCCAGCGCGGCGCTCTACGACGCTATGTCATGCGTGTGGCCATGGGCCGGGCCCACAGGACTCTCCTCAGGGCCGGCTCGTTGTCCGTGCTCGGGACTGGTGGGCCCCTGGAGTTTGGCGGTCGCCTCGGAGTGGTTCAGCCTTCCGCCGCGCGCAGAGTTCCATCCTGACTCCGTCCCAGCCGATCAGGCAGGTCTACGCCGTCGTCACGGTTCTTGCTCAGCTTACCTGGCTGGTATACGCCGTCGGCACGGTCTTGGCCCTTGGCGCCCCGCTGGCGATTCGACCATCGTTTACCTCGCCTTTCCCGCCACCCTGTTTGAGAGGGCGCAAGGGCAGGGCACTCACCTGCTTCCGCGCCTCCATCCGTGCGGTCTGGCGCCGCAGCGCGTAACACCGAATTCCCTTGCATTTTGCTCTGGGCTGCACGATGCTCGAGCTTCCCTGGGCGCCCTTCAGCCAGCCAGCCCTCGCCCTGCTGCCCCAGCGGCCGCCTTGTGAGCTGGCCCGGCCGGTCTGAGTTGCGCCCTGCAGCTAATCAGGTTTGCCCGTAGGCCCGGGCAACTTCTCTTGCCGCCTGCGCTCTTCGCTCGCGGCCGCCACCAAAAACAAAATCCCCACCAGCCCATCCAGAAACGATGCCCACAGGAATTGCCTCGATTAGGGAAGTGGGCAGCACACAGAGGAAGCCATCATGAGACATCTTGGGATACCTTGAGCCATCTTGGAGGTCATTATGGGCTCTCCCAGGCGCTCTTGATCTGAATCAGTGTCCCCCCAAGAGGCCAACACGTGGCTAAAACCCTCGTAAAATCTATGGTTTGGCATTCTCGCCGAGGCCTCTTGGAGCATCTTGGGTGCATCTGGGGGGTCTCTTGGGGCCTCTTGGGGGTCTCTTGGGGGGTTCCTGGGGGCCTCTTTCGGGGCCTTTTGGGGCCATCTTGGGGCCATCTTGGAACCTCTTGGGGCCTCTTGGGCGCTTTGGGGCCAACTTGGAGGAGATCGATCAAACAAGAGGGGAGCATCAATTAGCGCCCCCCCCAGGAGGCCAAAAAATGGTGCCAAAACCCTGGAAAGACCAAAGATGTTGGTTTCCTCGCCGAGGCCGTTTTGGCATTTTCGCCGAGGCCTCTTAGAGCATCTTGGGTGCCTCTGGGGGGTCTCGTGGGGCCTCTCGGGGGTCTGTTGGGGGCCTCCTGGGGGTTTCTTGGGGGCCTCTCGGTGCCATCTTGGAGCCATATTGGAACCTCTTGGGGCCTCCTGGGCGTTTCGTGGGGCCACCTTGGGGGAGATCGGTCAAACAAGAGGGGAGCATTAATTAGCGCCCCCCCCCCAGGAGGCCAAAACGGGGCCGTAGTAAAACCAATAAGTTTGGTTTCCTCGCCGAGGCCGTTTTGGCACTCTCGCCGAGGCCTCTTGGAGCATCTTGGGTGCCTCTGGGGGGTCTCTTGGGGCCTCTTGGGGGTCTTTTAAAAACCTCCTGGGGTCTTATTGGGGCCTCTTGAGCAATCTTGGGGCCATCTTGGGACCTCTTGGGGCCTCCTGGGCGCTTCTTGGGGCCATCTTGGAGGAGATCGATCAAACAAGAGGTGAGCTTCAATTAGCCCCCCCCCCCCCCCAGGACGCCAAAATGGGGGGCCAAAACCATAGTAAAACCAATGAGTTTGGCTTCCTCGCCGAGACCGTTTTGGACGCTCCGACATTTCGCGAAACCCCCGTCCAGGTCCAGGGAAGGGGGTAGTGAGAGGGGTAAACCCCTCCCCGAAGGGGAAGAAGGAGGGGTGGAAGAGAAAATTGTTAACGCCTCCATCAGGGAAGCGGGCAGCACACAGAGGAAGGGTCCCCCAGTGGAGGTTTCTTGGAGCGTTTTGGGGGCCTCTTGGCGGTCCCAGACGCCTCTTAGAGCGTCTTGGGTGCCTCGGAGAGCTTCTTGGGGCCTCTTGGGGGTCTCTTGGGAGCCTCTTGGAGGCCTCTTGGGCGCCTGTTGGGGCCTCCTGGGGCCTCCTGGACGCCTCTTGGGGCCCTCTTGAAGCCATCTTGGGAGCCTTGGGAGCGCTCTTGGAGCTCTCTTGGGCCAGCTTTGAGCCATCTTGAGGCCTCGGCGAGAAAGCCAAAAACGCTGATGATACAAAGGTTTTGGAAGGATGTTGGCCTCTTCGGGGCCTCCTGGGGGAGCTCTTTGGCCACTTGGAGCCGTCTTGGAGCGGTCTTGGGGCCTCTTGGAGCATCGTGAGCGCCATCTTGAGGCATCTTGGGATATCTTGAGCCATCTTGGAGATCATCTTTGGCTCTCCCAGGCGCTCTTGGAGTCATCTGAAGCAGTGCCCCCCCCCAGGAGGCCAAAATGTGGCCAAAACCTTGGTAAAATCAACGATTTTGGCATTGTCGCCGAGGCCTCTTGGAGCGTCTTGGGTGCCTCTGGGGGGTCTCTGGGAGCCTCTTGGAGGTCTCTTGGAGGTCTCTTAGGAGCCTTTTGGGGGCATCCTGGGGGCATCCTGGGGGCCTCTTGGGGCTTCCTGGCCACCTCTTGGGGCAAGGGTGGGGCCATCTTGGAGGAGATCGACCACAGGAGGGGGGTACTAATTGCAGACCCCCCCTCAGGAGGCCAAAATGGTGCCAAAACCCTGGTAAGACCAATGATTTTGGCTTCCTCGCCGAGGCCGTTTTGGACGCTCCGACGACTCGCGACCCCCCCCGTCCAGGTCCATGGGGAGGGGGTAGGGGGAGGGGTAAACCCCTCCCCGAAGGAGAAGAAGGAGGGGTGGAAGAGGAAACTTTCTAAACCACCGACGCCCAGAGGGCTGGTGGGATTTTTCGTTGGAGAAAATGCGCGGGCTCGTATACATGAGGGCCCCGGCCGCAACATCGTTCGATTCAAATCAGGTGGGAGTGCTACGGCTGGCGTATCAGGGGAACGCGCAGAGTTCTGCCATATGTGGTGCCCCGTAGGGGCCCCCAACCCTCCGAACAGCGCCGACGTCGAGATGAGTGCACGCCGGTACGGCCTGCGTGGCCGCGGAGCGGGTGGCGCGCGCCGCCTCGGGCGGGCCGTCCGTCTTTCTCGGTTGGCGACTGCGCTTGGTGGTGAGCGCCCCCCAGTTTGCCGCCTGTCCTAGCGCACGGAGGCAAGGACAAGAAGAGGGGCAGGAGGAGTTGGAGCAGCAGCAAGGGAACCCATCAGTGGCACCCCAGCCTTCCAGAGCCAAGTCCCCGCCACCAGAAGACAAGCCGCATGGAGGGCCCGAGGGCCTCGGAAGGCCTCCGCCTCCTCCTCCTCCTCCTCCTCCTCCTCCTCCTCCGCCTGCTCCTCCTGCTCTTCCTCCTCACTACCCCTCCGATGTTTGTTGCAAGCTCACTGCCCGTGCTATCACCCGTGCTCCCTCTTTTCGGACCGCGGCCCCTGGATCTTGAACGGTGGATCCTCCTCTGGCTCCCAGGTCCCTCCTCCACCTCCGCCTTCTCTTCCGTAAAAAAGCGGCCAGCAGGGTGTCTTTCAACGATCTGTTCTTCATGATTCCCGACCTTTCCGAGAACATCGAGGTGAGGAGAACAAGCAGGAAGAGGAAAAGGATGAGGAGGAGAGGGAGGAGGACCAGTGCAAACCCAAGATTCATCAACGATATTGCAATAAACCCTTCCTCCAAGCTCCCTTTTCATAGGCTCGTCCACGGATGCATTTTCTCCGAAGGAAATGCCCCGTTGGAAGACAACCGATTGAAAATCCAAACTTGTGCCAGAACACCATCTATGCTACTTCAAGCCGCGAGTCACTGTTATTGTTGAAAACGGGCCGCCCTTCATCCGTGAAGCCCTGGCAAATTACCCAGACGACTCTGCGCGGCGCGAAGGCGTGAGCTACATTTTGAAAACGGACCGCCCTCCATCCGTGAAACTCTTGCCGCTCTCAAGCTTTAGGATCAGAAATTGTGAGGAACGTTAAGGCGAAACGCCCGGCCCGCTCCTTCGACTTCCTTTGGGTGCGATAGGGAGGAGCACTCTATAAGAAAAAGGAATCGAGGAGGACAGCAAGGGAACACGACTAGCAGAAAGATGGGGAAGGGGAAGGAGGGAGGGGCATGAGCAGAAGCAGGGGAGGGAGAAAGGAGGCAGGAGGGAAATGTAGGGATGAGGAGGGGGCCGGATGAGGAGGAAGGCTGAATGAGCAGGGATGGGCAGGGGAGGATTGAGCAGTAAGGAGAGAGGGGAAGGGGGGATGATGACGGATGATGACGGAGAATGGAGGAGGAGGAGGAGGAGGAGGAGGAGGAGGAGGAACGAAGGAAGAGGACGAGACAGAAGGAGAATGGGAGGAAGGGAAGGAGGCAGAGAAAACGAGAAGCAGGCGTGGAAAAAGAAGGAGGGAAGAGGGAAAATGGAAGAGGAAAGGAAGGAGGGTTGGGAAAGCAGTAAGACAGAAGGGGTAGGGAAGGAAAGAGGATGGAGGAGCAGAAGAAGAAGGAGGGAGGGGGGAGAAGAGGAGGGAGAAGGGAAAAAGCGAGTGTGGAGGAGAAGGAGGCAGGAGGGAGGAAAGAGGACAAAGGATCAGAAGGAGGAAGGAGGGACTAAGCAGGCGGAAGGAGGAAGGGGGAGGAGGAGAGAGATAGGATGAGGGAAAAGAAGGGAAGAGCAAGGGGAAATAAGTCAATATCAGCATGATGCTTCACTACCGGGGGCGCCCAGTGGGCTTCCCATTCAGGCAAGAAGCCCGTCTTGAAACTGGACCGCCACCTAGCACGTAAGGCTTTCAAAATGCCACGCGGTACAATTATACAGTTCGAAGACAGGCTGAGCGAGAGTGTTGTTTTGTCAGGCAGCCGCCCTCGTCCATCGGTATCAGCATGAGGATGTCTGAGCGCCCCAAGTTGAACAGGAGCCGCCCTCCATCCGCGCAACTGCTACACCAAGACTTAACGTATTGGCATACTGCGCGGGGAGGTACGCGGCGCGAAGGCAAGCGCCACATGTTGAAAACTACCTGTGTTGCTCCTCTCGCTCCGCCTCGCAATCTCGGCGGATCGCGGCATTGGGCCCTCGTGGGCCATGCCGTTCAGGCCGCCTCTGTCCTCACCTCCTCTGATGCGGATGCGATGGGGAGCACAATTTTATATCACGCGGACCACGGCGCCTCGTCTGAGGTGCGAGCTCGTGGCCCGGCAGCCTGTCAGCCCAGGCCGTCTGCCCCCCGTGGCACGGCAGCTTGTCTGCCAGGGCCGCCTGTGCCCGCGGGGGAAGTGTGTGCGCCGACCAGCAAGCTGGCTAGCGCATGTCGGCCTCCACTGCCAACTGTGGGGCCGAGGAAACGCCACTGGAGGCCCCACCTCCAAAAGGTGTGGGTGGGCGGGGCAGCCCCGCAGGCTTTGAGCCCAGAGTGCCAGAGGAGGGAGGGGCTACGCGCGCGAGCAAAACCTTCTGTTATGACTAACGTCCAAGTTTTGCTCCTCTCGCTCCGCCCCGCAATCTCGGCGGATCGCGGCACTTAGCCCTCGTGGGCCATGCCGTTCAGGCCGCCTCTGTCCTCACCTCCTCCTCATCTCACGCGGACCACTGCGCTTCGTCTGAGGCGCGAGCTCGCGGCCCGGCAGCCTGTCTGCCTGGGCCGCCTGCCCCCCACGCGCTCTGGCGCTCCCCGCCACACCCCGCGCGTCGCGAGCCACGGGCCCACCTCGAGGGCCCTGCCCGCACTGGAGGGGGGGGACCTGGCCCTGCCAGTACCCAGCACTCGTGCGCCAGTGATGCCATGCCTCCGCCTCGGCACACGGCCGCCCCTCAGCCTCGCGAGGCTCCCCCTGCGCGTTAGCCGTCGGCCTGCACGGCCAGGTGGGCCACCTTGCGCCTCGAGCCTCAAAGGTCCCTCACGGCTGCCACGCCTTTCCTCCTCAGACCATGGTCAGGTCAGCGTCTGCCATGCTGCTGGCCACGCCCTGCGCCCTGTCCTTCGCCTCCCACGGGTAGCCCTGGAACGCATCGCTGTTCCAGCGCCCCCAGCGCTGCACCAGCGCCGTGTCTTTGAACGCCGCGCACAGCGCGGATGCTCCGCCGATCCGCAGGCTGTGAGAGCCGAGGTCGTTCGGGCCCACCCCCTCTGCCACAGCCGACTGCATCACCACGCGCTGGACAATTGCTCGCGTCACGAGCTTGGCGTCATCAAAGGCGAACAGCGGCTCGTACATCCTCGTCCCTGAGAACATATCGCGCGCCCAGCCCTCCTAGATCGTCAGCGCTTCCACGACGCATGTGTGCCCCTTCTCCACTGACTCCGCCGTCATCTCCACCCTGAACCGGTTGCGCCACTCACCGCGATTGTATTGGTCGGTCTCATTGGCCTTGTTCTTGATGACGACCTCGTTCGCCTCGGGCCAGTTCCTGCACGGCTCGCCCGTTGCATTCGGTGCGACGTCAACACCTCGAAGACCCTTGCCGTTCGCGCAGCCGTTCTGGCCCCCAGACACGCACTCGCTAGCTTTCAGCAGGAAGAAGTAGCCCGTTCCCACCGCCGCCCAAAGAGCCGTGCTTTCGCGAGACTTCTCCGGCTGCAGCTTCTTCCGAATCCACCGCGTCATCCTGGAGGTGAACGGCTTCTTCCGCTCGGCGTCCCCATCTCCCCTCCCGAGGCCATCGATCGCCATCCAGGGCCTTCCTGTCCCCGCCGCCAGGCCGCCCATGCCGAAGGCCAGGTGCTCGGCGCGGACCGCGCTCAGGCACTGCTTGATGGCGCCCGCCTTCTTGCACGCGCGCCTGGACAGGTGGGCGACAAACCAGCAGCAGCTCCCCCCCCCCCCCTCCGACTCGCGAGCGCGACCTCCCGTAGCGGGCCGCTGCCGCGAGCGCGGCAGAAGAGAGACCACCACCGCCAGGCTGTACGACTTGATGGTGGAGCTCGCCAGCTTGTCCAGAATGAGATCCAGCTTGGCCCCCCCCAGTCTTCGCGCGTCTTGCGGCCCGCGAGGGTCAGGTCGCGGGGCGCGGCCTTGTCGTGGACAGCTTCTGGCCCGAGCAGGTTCGGCGGCTGGTGCTGCACCGGGCCCGCGCCCTTACCCCTGCGCTTCTTATTTTTATTATTCGTCTTCTTCTTCTTCTTATTAATATTAGTATTATTATTATTATTCGTATTATTATTCTTCTTCTTATTATTCTTATTCTTATGATCCTTCTTCTTCTTATTATTATTCCGTTTATTAGTATTATTATTCTTCTGATTCTTCTTATCAGTATTTTTATTTGTATTATTATCATTAGTGGTAGTCTTCTTATTCTTTTTATTGTTATTTTTATTCATCTTGCGACTATTAGTTTTTTTTATGTGTATTAATATTGCTATTACTGGTAGTATTATTATTGTCATCAGTAGTGCTATTATTCTTCTTATCAAAAATATTCTTATTATATTCATTATGGTTATTCTTCTTATGAGTATGATTCTTCTTAGTTTTATTAATAGTATTGTTATTAGCATCATTATTAGTATTAGTATTAGTATCATTATTAGTAGTATCATTGTTATGGTTATTACTACTACTACTACTACTACTACTACTACTACTACTACTACTACTACTACTACTACTAATACTACTACTACTTAACTACTACTACTACTACTACTTACTACTACTACTACTTTACTACTACTACTACTACTACTACTACTACTACTACTACTACTACTACTACTACTACTACTACTACTACTACTACTACTACTACTAACTACTACTACTGCTACTACTACTACGAGTATTAGTATTAGTATTAGTAGTACTATTATTAATATTATTAATATCATTAATATTATTTGTATTATGATTCTTCTTCTTCTGAGAGGCGGCCCCTGCCTTGCGCCCCTCCGCCTCGCGCGGCATCTGGGCAGCCAGGGCCCAGTCGAGCCGTCCTCCCTTCCGATCAGGGTAGCCCCAGGCCCTAACCAGGTTGTCCAGCTGCCCTCGCGCCTCCTCTCGCCCCAAGCGCCCGCTCCTCTGGCTGCCAACTGCCCCGCGGCCGCCACGCCCGCTGTCGCCCGCCCCCCGGTCGACCCCTTGGGCGAACAGCCTCAGGCGCGCACGGACGCCGCTCGCTGCTGCACCAGCGCCGCCTGAGCCCCTGGCGTCGCTGAGGTAGCGCGCCACTGCCTCCGGGTCGATGCCGCCACCGCCATCTGGGCCCTGACCGCTCTGGCCCTCGCCTCCTCCAAGGGCGGGCCCGCGCCTCACAGAGGCGGGCTGCGAGGCCCTTCTTTGCCTGGCCCCCCGCCCCCTGGGCCCCTCGGCCGCTTGCGCCCCCCTCTCGATCCTGATGGCCATAGCGCGCAGGGCTGCCATCCTCGCTGCGGGCCTGAATGGCGCCAGCACCCCCCCCCCCTCCCCGGCCTGAATAACGTCAGCCACCCCCCCCTCCCCACCGACAGAGCGAAGCCCCCCCCCCTCTTCCTCCCCGGGCCTGAATGGCGTCAGCCCCCCACTCCTTCCCTTCCTTCCTCTTGAATGGCGCCAGCCCCCTCCCCCCCCTTCCTCCCAGGCCTGGATGGCGCCATGCCCACCCCACCCCTCCTCCCTCCCGAGCCTGAGTGGCGTCAGCACCCCCCCCCCCCCCCCCCGACAGAGCGAAGCCCCCCCCCTTTCCTCCCTCCCGGGCCTGAATGGCGTCAGCCCTCCCCCCCCCCCCCCCCCCCCCCACCCCACCCCCCTCCTTCCCGGGCCTGAATGGCGTCGACCCCCCACCTCTTCCCCTCCTGGGCTTGAATTGCGTCGCAGCCCCCCCCCCCCACCCCCCCATCATCCCTCAGAGCCTGAACAGCGGTCAGCCCCCCCTACTCCCTCCCAGGCCTGATATGGCGCCAGCCCCCCCCCCCCCCCGTCCCGGAGCCTGCACAGCGAAGCCCCCCCCATCCCTTCTCCTTCCAGGGCTTGAATGGCGTCAGCCCTCCCCCCCCTCGAGGATCTGGCTGCATGGTTCGCCGGCTTGCCCCTGGCCGGGCGGCGGCCGCGACAGCTTTGGAGGACGTCGACGGGTCGGCGCACGCACACCCCGCAGAGGTGGCGCGAATACTCCGGAGGCACTGGGGCGAGGTCTGCGCCCCCCGCCAGCTGCGGCCGGAGGATCAAGCGCTGGATCCAGGGGGACTTGGAGGCGCCAGATGGTCTGGCGGCGGCTTTGCGCCCTCTTCCGGCGCGCCCGGAGGACTGGCGCGTCCGCAAGGAGGACATCGAGCGGGCCCTTGAGCGCACTTCGCGGTCGGCCCCTGGCCCTGACGGCATCCCGCACGCTGCCTGGCGCCGCCTTGGCCCGCTCGCACAGAATGCATTGTTGGAGGTCGCGCAGCCTCTGGAGTCCGACGCAGGCGCCGCCGCGCCGGGCGCTGCTTCCCCGCTCGACGCGGACGGCCATTCCGCATTCAATGAAGCTATCATGGTCTTCCTGCCAAAGAAAGAGCCGATGGTCTCGGACGCGGGGGTGGAGTGCACCAGGGCGGAGGGCGCGAGGCCGCTCAGCATCGTCAACACGGACAACCGGTTGTTGGCCAATGCTCTGAGGTTGCGGATCGAGCCCCTCTTGGAAAAAAGGCAGTGTCCAACATGCAGCAGGGCTTTCTGGCGGGGCGTTCGACGTTGACGAACGTTGTCGACGTGGACGCCGCCATGCGCGAGCTCTCCTTGCAGTTCGAGGCGCCGGCCGCGGTCTCTCACGACTTCCAGGCGGCGTTTCCGTCGCTCGCGCGCGACTTCTTGACGCGCGCCTTGCGTCAGTTGGGTCTGCCGCCGTCGGTGTGCAGATTCGTCGAGGGCCTGCACTGGGGGCACGGTTGCAAGCTCGCCGTCGGAGGGCGACTGCACCAAGGCTTCCGGATTCAGGCTGGGATCAGGCAGGGCTGCCCGTTATCGGCACTGTTGTTTGCCGTTGTAGCCGATCCGTTGCCGCGGAAACTGGGCGGGACACTACCTTCGGCAACAGTGCGGGCTTACGCGGACGACCTCGCAACAGTCCTTCCTGATCTGGCTGAGGCGCTTCCCTCGCTCGCCCCCCTTTTCAGCATGTTCGCAGCGGCGTCGGGCCCGCGGCTGAACTTCCGCAAGGCGGTTTTCGCGCCGCTCGGGGGCCGCGCGGCCCGGGAGGTGTTGGACGACATCGCGGCCCGCTTTCCTACGCGGGGGCTCGTGCAGCGCCAGCTCTGGGCCAAATATCTCGGCTTCGTTCTGGGCCCTGGCCGCAGGGAGCGGGGCCGGAGCGCGGCCTTGGAGAAAGCGCTTGGGCGCGCCCGCCTATGAAGAATATCGCACTCGGGCTGCAGTTTGCCGCGGTGGCCTACCGCGCCATGTGGCCTCCACTTTGACCTCCTTGCTGCAGCTGGACGAGTTGCCGGCCAGTTGGCCCGCCACTAAAATGCGCCTGCCCCGCGCGTTGGCGCCCAGCCCTTACAACTGGTGCGACGCCTCGGATCTGCACAGCCTACGCAGGGATTTCGGCTTCCC
>CAUYUJ010015652.1:0-2500 GCA_963575745.1 Prorocentrum cordatum
TCATCATCATCAGCATCATCATCATCATCATCAGCATCATCATCATCATCATCATCATCATGATCATCATCATCATCATCATCATCATCATCAGCATCATCCGCATCATCATCAGCATCATCATCATCATCAGCATCATCATCGTCATCATCATCAGCAGCAGCATCAGCATCAGCATCAGCATCAGCACCAGCATCATCAGCATCATCACCATCACGTTCACCACCACCACCATCAGCATCATAATAATCAGCAACATCATCATCAGCAGCATCAGCAGCAGCATCATCATCATCATCATCAGCATCATCATCATCATCATCATCATCATCATCAAGATCAGCATCATCATCATCATAACCATCATCATCATCATCATGCCCCTCATCATCACCGACATCATCATCATCAGCAGCAGCAACTTCATCACAATCAACATCACCACAAACAGCATCATCATAATCATCATCATCAGCAGCATCATCAGCATCATCATCCTCATCAACAATATCAGCAGCATGATGATGATCATCATCAGAAGCATCATAATCAGCATCATCATCCACATCGTCAGCACCATTATCACCACCACCACAAACACCACCACCATCATCAGCCTCAGCATCATCATCAACATCGTCATGATCAACATCGTCATCATCATCAGCATCATCAGTATAAGCATCATCAGCATCGTTATCGTCATCATGATCATCATCATCAGCATCATCATCATCATCAGCATTTACAGCATCATCATCAGCAGCAGCAGCCTCATCATCCGCATCTGCATCATCATTATAATCATCATCATCAACAGCATCATCGTCATCATCATCCGCAAAGGCATTATCAGCATCATCATCGTCGTCGTTGTCATGATCGACATTATCATCATCAGAAGCGTCATCCACAACATCATCAGCATTAGCATTACCATTATCATTATCATTATCATTATCAGCATCGTCATTGTCACTCGCATCGGCATAGCCATTAGCATCGCCACAAGCATCATTACCCACACCCTCATCATCATCATCATCATCAGCATCATCATCATCATCATCAGCATCATCAGCATCATCATAATCAGCATCATCATCATCATCATCATCATCATCATCATCATCATCATCATCATCATCATCATCATCATCATCATCATCATCATCTCTTCATCAATCATCATCAGCAGCATCCTCAGCATCACCATCAGCCTCATCATCAGCATCAGAATCACCAGTCAGCAGCGACGCCGACAGCGAATCCTGCTCCTCCTGGACAAAAAGTGCTGCTGTTGGTAGTCGCGCCCATTGGGCCTGTACCCATTTTGGTCCCCCCGATCATCCTTCAGCCCCCTCAACATGCCCACTCCTCCTTTACTCCTCCTCCTCCTCCTCCTCCTCCTCCTCCTCGTCATCATCATCACCACCACAATCATCATCATCACCACCACCACCACCACCATCATCATCATCATCATCATCATCATCATCATCATCATCATCATCATCATCATCATAATCAGCATCAGCATCATCATCATTCGCTCTCCCCGTTTCCTCTTCCGTCCTTCCCTCCCTCCACCTACGTACACATCCACCTGTTTTTTTCGTTGGTAGCTAGGCAGAGTGAATGCGCTGGCGCCTGAATTCATCCATCTACACATCCGAAAACCTCGTCCATCCATTGCCATATAGTTGAACCCGGCGCAAAGCCAATTAGAGACACGCTTCATAATACAGAGGCGCATTGCGTGGCATAGCTTGGCATATTGCTTGACAGATTGCTTGGCATATTGCTTGCCAGATTGCTTGGCACTGCTTGTCATATTGCTTGGCATAGAACTTGGCATGGCTTGATTTTGCGTGGCATGTTGCTTGGCATTGTTTGGCAGATTGTCTGGCGCTGCTTCGCATTGCTTGGCATTTTGATGTGCACTGCTTGGCATGTTGCTTGGCACTGCGTGGCATTGGGTGGCATTGCTCGGCATTGCTTGGCACTGCGTGGCACTGAGTGGCATTGCTTGGCATTGCGTGGCATTGCGTGGCATTGCGCGACGAAGGTCGTTTTCAATATGGAGCTCTCGACTTAGCAACGCGCACATTGGTCTTAAAAGTTTGCAACTGCTACGCAGGTCGTTTTCAGAATGGGGCTCTCGCAGCAGCGCCACGCACATTCGTCTGTTAAGTATGTAATAGCTACAACGATGGAGCATCGCCTCAGCACCCCGCCTCAGCACCCAGCACATTAAGTCGTTAAGTATGTGGGGGGCATCGCCTCAGCACCCAGCACATTCGTCCGTAACATGTGCTCGATTGAGGATTCCTCCAACTTCATGACCAGACACGGATGGGAGGTGCAGTCCTTCTTTACAACGGGGATCTCGCTGGACATAGTGTTGAACTACATGATCAAACCTGTTCGCAATCCTGGCTACGCGCTACAATGATGCAAGGCAGGTCCTTTCAAAACGGAGCTCTCGCCTGAACGGGAG
>CAUYUJ010015652.1:5000-97500 GCA_963575745.1 Prorocentrum cordatum
ATCATCATAACTTGCAGCAGCATCATCAGCGCCATCATCATCATCATCATCATCGTCATCATCGTCGTCATCATAATCATCATCATTACCGTCGACGTCAGCATCAACATCATCAGCTTCACCATCATCATCATCACCATCATCACAAGATCCGTCATCATAATAAATATCATCAGCAGCATCATCATCGTCATCGTCATAGGCATAGTCATAGGCATCGCCATCGTAATCGTCGTCGCTATCCGCATCAGCAGCAGCATCAGCCTCATCATCAGCATCATCATCGTAATTGGCATCGTCACCGTCATTATTATCGCTATCCTCATCATCATCCTCATCCTCATCATCATCGACATCACAATCAACAGCAGCAGCATCAGCCTCATCATCAGCATCATCATCATCACCATCATCATCGGGGCGGGAGTTGTAGCCCTTCGATCCAGACCTTCTGGGGCGGGCGTTCGGGCAGGTATCCCTTGGGCCGACATGCGGGCCGTTATTCCAATCCTGCAGTGGGGGCTGATTGCACCTTGATCGACGTCGTCGACGCTCTGGCTACAAGGCGGACTTGGAGACTGGCAGCCAAGCCATCTGTAGGGGATGCGTCTCCCGAAAGTAAGCATAATCTAGCAGGGCGGAGACATTTCCGCCCGTCATGACTCCCGTTGCACCCGCAGGATGCCCGGACACAGTGGCAAACCCCTAATAAACGATTATGTGCTGTAGTGGATCGGAGGTTGGGAGGTGAGATCGCAGAGGAACGGAGACCCCCAACGGGGAAATCGTTCCGTTTCGTCCGCGTCGTGCGTGCGGGCGAGGCGAAGCTGCGTGGGCGCGCGAGAGGAAGGATCCCGCCGCTGCTAGGGCGAAGTCAAAACAAATGATTATCCCCCGTCCGTCCGTCCGTCCGGCGGTGGCCCTAGCGGTGTCCCGCGGTGTCCCATGGTTTCCCGTGGTGTCCCGTGGTGTCCGCTACTGCTAGGGCGAAGTCAAAACAAATGATTCTCCCAGGTCCGTCCATCCGTCCGGCGGTGGCCCGCGGTGTCCCGCGGTGTCCCGTGGTGTCCCATGGTGACCCGTGGTGTCCCGTGGTGTCCGCCACTGCTAGGGCGAACTCGAAACAAATGATTATCCCCCGTCCGTCCGCGCGTTCCGCGGTGGCCCTAGCGGTGTCCCGCGGTGTCCCGTGGGGTCCCGTGGTGTCCCGTGGTGTCCGCCGTTGCTACGGTGAAATCAAGACAAATGATTTTCCCCCGTCCGTCTGTCCGTCCGGCGGTGGCCCGGGGTGTCCCGCGGTGTCCCGTGGTGTCCCGTGGTGTCCCGTGGTGTTCGCCGTTGCTAGGGTGATGTCCAGACAAATGATTATCCCCTGTCCGTCCGACCGTCCGGCGGTGGCTCGCGGTGTCCCGCGGTGTCCCGCGGTGTCCCGTGGAGTCCCGTGGTGTCCCGTGGTGTCCCGTTGAGTGAGATCGATAGTGAGATCGATAGTGAGATCGATAGTGAGATCGATAGTGAGACCGACAGGTGTCCCATGGTGTCCCGTGGTGTCCCGTTGAGTGAGATCGATAATGAAATCGATAATGATATCGATACTGACATCAATGTGGTGCCCCGAGGTGTCCCGTGGTGTCCCAAAAAGTGAGACCGATAGTGGAATCGATAGTGAGATCGACAGGTGTCCCGTGGTGTCCCGTGGTGTCCCGTTGAAGGAGATCGATAGTGAGACCGAGGGTGATATAAATTGTGAGATCGATGTGGTATCCATGGTGTCCCGTGGTGTCCCGTGGTGTCCCGTTGAGTGAGATCGATAGTGAGACCGATGGTGACATAGGTAGACAGATTGATGTGGTGTCCCGTGGTGTCCCCTGGTGTCCCGTTGGGTGAGGTCGATAGTGAGGTCGATGGTGACATGGAAAGAAAGATCGATGTGGTGTCCCGTGGTGTCCCCTGGTGGCCCGTGGTGGCCCGTGGTGTCCCGTTGAGTGAGATCGATAGTGAGATCGATAGTGAAACCGATAGTGAGATCGAGAGGTGTCCCGCGGTGTCCCGTGGTGTCCCATGGTGGCCCGTGGTGTCCCGTTGAATGAGATCGATCGTGAGACCGATCGGTAGATCGACAGGTGTCCCGTGGTGTCCCGTGGTGTCCCGTGGTGGCCCGTGGTGTCCCCTGGTGTCCCGTCGAATGAGGTCGATAGCGAGATCGATAGTGAGATCGACAAGTGTCCCGTGGTGTCCCGTGGTGTCCCGTTGAATGAGATCGATAGTGGATCGATTGAATCAGATGTTGGTTCCCCCCTCTCCCCCCCCACAACCTCCTTATCACCCGAGAGTTGGTCGTATAGGTACGTGTGTGCTCACGCGAAGTCTTCCCAACGCATGTTTCACATCCTCACTTCATGTTCAGACCTCCGAATGCATGTATACGGAGTCCAGGGCTGGATTCCAATCAGCGATGAACAGGACCTTGTCGTGTGAAGGTCTCGTGGCTTTAACAAGGAAGCTGGTTGTCTCTGCAACTGGGCTATGAAGCATCGTCAGAGCTCCGTGGCTTGTACCCCCGACTTCGACTGGCTAAGTCGGGCGAGCCCGGAGTCCAACCGAGTGCTGTCGAGCGACGGGGGGAGGCGCGTTGACGGATGCAGCGCTTCGGCCTCCATCCTGCCCTGTGGGTGGTAAACTGACGGATCCGAATTGTGGCTGATGCTGTTATGTCACCTTCGCATGCTGGCCAACATTGCATGTCGACGTGAATGCGCAAGCATACACAATCATTTTTCTGGCGTGGGCAATATCACTGAAACTTCGCACAACGCTCAGCAACACAGCGTGCCTTGTTCCACCCTTTGGTGCTGCTGCTTCTGAGGTGTTCCAGGGAGCGGTGGGCGGGAAGAGCACCCCCTCCGCGCGCGCGCGCCGAGCTTGGAGCCGCCAGCCATGTCCGCCCAGCCGCCGAGGATCAAGCGCTCCGCGGTGTCGTATCTGTCGCCTTCGGCCATCGTGGGGAAGACGCGCATTCCGAACGTCCAGCAACATCCTCTGACTGCGCTCCGGTAGAGCTCCACGGCGGGGCCTGCAAGACGCGCCGCAGCAACCGGAGGTACCTCGCCTCGGTCATCCTGCGGGTTGTGAACGGGTTGGCCTCTTGGGGCGGCCACAGAGGCACACCGCCTGGCAGGAGAAAGGGCGGCAACGCGCCCGCCGACCCTGCAACCCTGCGGGCGACGCGCAGGAGCAGTCCCCCGACGTCCGCCCCCGAGAGGCCCATCCGGGGAGCCCTGCATCCGCCTGGCCGCCGAAGGATCTTGACGCGCCGCCTACCCAGCGACGCAAGGCCCTGGAACCCATGGGAGGTGAGGCCCGTGATGGCGGTGCGCTGCATGTGCCCGAAGCGCACGACGCCCAGCATGCCCATCACCGCCACCAGAGCGCGGACGAAGATGTTCGAGGAGACGACCAGGGCCTCAGAGTGCAACCACTCATGGGAACTGCGGGGGCAGAAACATGGGTGGAGGGCACGCGACCCTGGTGGACCACGTCGCGATCCTGCACAGGAAAGAGATAGCCGAGCAATGAAACAAGCCGAGTCGCTGTCTTCAGCGCCCCTGAAGCCGAAGTAGGTCCACGCGCGCAAAGCACGCAACAAGCGCGCGAACTGCAGCACCGTGGGCGCGTACTCGTCCACCCCCTCAGCCCGAGCGTAAACGCCCCAGCGCTTCAGGAACCCGAGGCCCGGCGACAACGAGGTCGTCAGGACCTCGTTAATTATCTCTCCCAGGAACAACTAACACTTGAAAAACTGGTCCTCGTCAGAGAGTTCGCGGTAGTCAGACCACCTCGCGCCGCGCACGCCCGTGGCCACAAAGTGCTCCCAGCTAACAGCCGCGAATGTCTGCACCTTCGTGGCCTCCTGCGCGTCCTCGGGCGGCACGACCTCGGTGGCTTGCCCGCGTCGCCGACCCGGTAGACGTTCGGAATGCCGTGATGGTGCATCCTGAGCCGCAGGAGCCTGCGGCCAAAGAGATGGGAACGCAACTGGCAGGGGAGCTTGCGGCGAGAGCGGCGCACGCGCACGCGTCGCGCGAAGCAGCTCAGCCTGGGCCCAGAGGTGCTCAGCACTCTCTGCCACGCCCGCTTCCACTGCCGACGAAAGGAAGGTGAGGAACTGCTGCCCCATCATCGGCAATGTTGGCCACCTCTATCATGGGGGCGAAATGCTATGCCACCGTAACCCGCAGTACCACCACGTGCGAGCCTAGCAGACTACGCAAACGACCAGGATTAGCCATGGTTCAACCCCCCCCAGGCCGGTGCAACGCGTGGGGCGGTACAGTAGCCGGCTAAAACAAAAACGCAACCAGCCTGAGGGCGGCTCGCGGGGCGCACACTGACCCCCTCCTCTTCCCAGCCCCCCCAAACCAACAGACGAACAGACCGGTACTGTGGCGAGGGGGGCTTCGGCCTCAAACGGAGACGTTGCGGCTCCAGCGGAGACTTTGCATATAAGTGCCCACCCCAGCACGTGCATAGAAGTGTCCACCCTGGGGCCCCTTACTCTTCACATTCTCCAGCTCGTCCCCCCTGTGCACGCCGTACTCCCCCCTACACTTCCTGCACTCTCCGCATGCCCTAGCCTACCAAGAGGCGACGCGAGTCATCAGCTCCTTCTATCCTTCCCTCTGTCTCGCCATCCTCCCTCTCCTCCTCGATCCCCATCCGCCCTGCTGCTCCTGCTCCTGCTTCTCCTCGTCGTCGACATGCCCCTCTTCCAGCCCCTCGCTGCCCCGCATTCCACTCCGCTCGCCCGCTCTCCGCGCCCCCCCCTCTCTGCAAGGGATGCGCTTCGGACTCCTGAGCGCCTCGGCAGCCAGTAGGAGGTGCGCAGGGCGTTCTTCATGGGGTTCGCCATCTCCCGGAGCCCCTCGGGCGAGACGATGCCGATGTCGGCGGCCGCGGCCTCGACGGAGGCGGCCCGCAGCCTCTCCAGGAGGCCGGGCTCCAGGCCCTCCAGGCACCGCTGCCCGCGCCCGTCGATGAGGTACATGAAGCCCCTGCCGGGGTCGAACTCCGTGGGGTCTGCGCTCCGCTCGACCACCGTGACGCTCCAGCCGCGCCCCTCCAGCAGCAGCGCCGCCGCGAGGCCCGCGGGGCCCGCGCCCACGACGACCGCGGCCTCCCGCCGCGGTCGCCCGGCCCTCCGAGGGTCTGGGCGGGGCGCAGGCACGGCCCAGGGAGGGCCCAGGCCCCAAGACCAGCTGGCCGTGAGGGGCAGAGGGGGGCAGGGCCTAGGAGGGGCCCGAGACGCACACAACCGAGCGGAGCCTGCCCACGCAAAGAATCAGAACACCACAACCGAATCAGGCAGATGGCTTGTTTGACTTGTTCTGCCTCTGGAAGGGGGCGCAAGGAAGACACGTGGCCGTGATGGACCCGTGGCCATGGCCAGGCCAGCGCCTCCCAAAATGTAGACGTCGAGGCCGAAGCTGCCTCATCCATCATCCCGACCGCCCGTTGCCGCTCAATAGGCCAGGGCCCGCTCGACCCCCCCCCCTCCTGGGCCCCCATGAATGGCCTCAGGTCGGGCCTGCCCCCCTTCAGGGGGATTTTGGGCGAGAAATTAGAAATACTCCAAAAATACCAAGGGAATGCTCAAAAATAGTCCAAAAATCCTCCCCTGACTATTTTTTTCTGTTCTTGAACCTCCCTCCTGTGGAGGGACAAGCCCGACTTAAGAATGGCCCTCCTTCGGAGGCCAGGCGGCCGCTGGGCGGCCTTCTCCGCGGGGCTCTCCCGGGACACCGCCGCCGCGCCGCGGGGCAGCTCGCGCCCGCGGCCCGCGCGCCGCCCGGCGCGCCCGGCCAACGCCGCAGCCGCCGCCACTCCCGCCCGCGCCCAGCCAGCGGCCGCCGCGCGCGCTCGGGCGCCGCCGCCCCGCCGCCTCCCCGGCGCGGGTGCACCTCGAGGGGCCCGGGGGCACACGAAGGAGCAGGCACGAGTCCGCCCCCATGGGGGAACCAAAAGGTACGCATGCCGCTACCGCTACTCCCCGGACCTCTCCAGGGGCGCGTTCCTGACCAGAACTTCGGGGCGACTCCGGCGGTGGCAGCAAGGGCCCCAAGAGCCCGCCCCAGGAGGAGAAAACGAGGGAAGGGAGTAGCTGTATGGGTACGGCAGGTCCGTGCCGTGTCGACCCTGGCGCTGGTTCCTGACACCGCAGGGATCGTTCAACCTTGAACGATCGGCCGCTGCCGCAACGTCCGATCGTTCAACATCGATCGATTCTGGGCCGCCGGCGGCGTTCAACCTTGAACGCCCGCGCTGGGGTCGCCGCTGGTCGACACGACGCAAACCTACCGACTCCGGCGGTGGCAACAAGGGCCCCAAGAGCCCGCCCCAGGAGGAGAAAACGAGGGGCCTCCTCCTCCTCTCCTCCTCCTCCCTGTCCTCCTCCTCCTCCTCCTCCTCCTCCTCCTCCTCCTCCTCCTCCTCCTCCTCCTCCTCCTCCTCCTCCTCCTGCTCTTCCTCCTCCTCCTCCTCCTCCCCGCCTATGGGTACCTCTGCCTCCTCTGAGCCTCCCTGGCGCGGGCGCACCGCGCCGCACGGCGCCCCGCGGCTCCGGGCGCCGCAGGGCGGGCCGCGGCGCGGCCGCGGGGCCGCCGACGGCCGGCGGCAGCATGGCTCGGCGGGCCCCTGCGGGCACCCCGCGGGGGAGGCGGCCTCTCGGGCGCCTGCCTTCGGGGCGGCGCTGCGGGGTGCGCCGGGGCCCTCTCTCGCTGCCCATTCAAGCAGTTGCGCCTGGAAAACAGGTCGATCTTCAGACATCTGCTCTGGGTGGGGGTCGAGGCCTGATGCTTCAAACCACCTCTCTCGTCAGATCCCGCTGCGAGCCAGCAGGGCTGTTGCGCAGTCCGTCGCGCCAGCACGGGGGCGCGGCCTTTGGCGATAGCCAGACACCTGAATTCATGGAGGCCGCCGGGGGGCGGAGGACGGGCGGTGATCCGACCTGTGCGGCGGCCGCGTCTCCCGCGGTACGGGGGCGGGGAAGCCCCCTCTGGGTGGCAAGATCCGAACCCTATACCCCCCATGCATCATCGGTTCTCCTGAATCGACAGGCGGGGGTAGGCTTCGGACTTCGCCTGGTGTTCGACGGATTCCGAACCCTACCCCCGCCGCCCATCGAGTTGCCTGAATCGTTGATCGTCGGATGTCGCCGCCGACCCTCAGAGTTGGTGCCGCTTCGCCATCCGTGGCGGCCCCAGGGGCATGCAGGCAGCTGGAGCCCGAAGGGGCCCTGCAGCTCGCGGCGCGGGAGCCCCGAGTGGCGTTCCCGAGCGGTCTCCCGCGGCCCAAGCCCTGCCCTGCAGTGACCCCATGGACACCATTCCGCACTCAGGGCCACTGCTGCGCTGCATATCCTCATCCAGGCATCCTAGAGCTGGACAGGGAGAGGACAAGTGGACGCGCAGCCGGCGAGACAGCCCGTCCATCCCAGACCCAAATAGCCCACTTCACGCCTCCGCTTTCCCTCGCTGGTGAAGGGCGGGAGCGGTCCGCGGGATCCGCGAATCATCTCCACCCGCATACCTGGGGAGGGGGACGGACGAAGGGCCCCAGGTTTTGAGGCGGAGGTGGTCGTGAGGGAGTGGTGCCTGCTCCGGCTCGAGATATTATGCGCGGGCGGCAGCCAGCAGACGTGAAAGTGTCTTTGCAGAGGATAGCTGGGCGCGGGAGCCACCGCACGTCCGCCAGCGGAGCCGCGACGCAATCGGAGGCCTTGCGCAGAATGCCGACGAAATGCTCCCCCTCCCCTTCCCCCTGCTCCTCCGCTTCCCTCTCACACACACACACACACACACACACACACACACACACACACAACACACACAATTCCCTCCACACCTTCCGCCCTGCATCCGTCCCTTCCTCCCTCCTCTATCCTCCTCTAGTCACCTCTTTTCTTATTGCTCATCCGTCCTCCCATATTCCTCCCCTGTCTTCAATCTTCCCTCCTCTGCCCTCCACCTCCGGGCTTCTCCTCCTCCTCCTCCTCCTGCGGCGATGCTGCCACTGGCCGCGCCGCGGCCGGTCACGCCGGTTATCTACCCTTCAGACTCTGCACCAAGCATGCGTTGCACTGGTACCAACCACAAGAGTCGCAAGCCATGACCTCGGTTGGCCGGGGCGGGCCGGGCGGAGAACGGAGGGAGGAGGGGAGGGATGGAGGAATTGAGGAGAAGAGGAAAGAGAAGGACGAGGGAAAAAGGGTAAGAGCACAGACGAGGAAGGTGTTTGGGAGAAAACTCTACCAATGAGGCTACTCACTCACGAATCGCTGGCATGGTGGCACTTAAACGTTTACCGCGAAGGCGTCTGAGTCGTGGGAGCTGTCATCCTCGGAGCGCGAGGATGCGCACTTCATTGATGCGGGCATCGAACTCGTAGAATGCGAACTCGCAGTGGACGACGAAATCACGGATGACATCTTGATCTCGCGTGTAACGAAGGAGCGAGACGAGGGCGGCCTCGTCGAATGCTACATCTGGACGGGATAAGGCGATGTCGAAGAATGCCTCCCACGAGCGACGAACAGACTCACATCCCCGCCTTCGCGGCACACGGGATTCCAGGAATGCGTTCCGCCCGGGACATGTCCGCAAAGCCGCCGCGTATTTGTGGGGCCGGGGCAGCGAAGCGTCCAGACCGCGATGCGGTAAACCCGCCACTGCGACGTGTGAGCTTTAAAGAACCTGGGCTGAAGCTACGCGTCAGCCTGAGCTTTCGCTCTGCTGACGGGGGGGGGTTCTATAGGGGGAGCGGGGGGGGCCAAGCACCGGCACTCGGAATCTGCAGTTTTTGCAGAGGGGCCCTCTGTAGATGGCGCTGGAGGGGCGGCGGCCTCCTCGGCTGGATGAGATGGACCTTGTACGTGAAGGCCCTCCATAGATGGGCTGGATTCCTGCCGGGGGTTGTAGATTGTATAGAAGGACGCTCTGTGGATGCCGGAGAATGCCCCCCTGGGTTGGATGCGCAGCATATTCTTTTGTTTTCTGCACAGACAGAGGCGCTACCTACACCGCAGCGCAATCTCGGGCGCATGCTTGCGAGCGCGGAGGTCGCGCCTTCCCGTCAGGGCGGTGTCGCGACAACCCCATGTTCATCATATGTGGCAGAGACCTCGACTGCCTCACGCACGAGCACGCCCCTTCGCTGCGTCATGGAACTCCTTCGCCTTCTTGTACAAAGGCGTCCCTTTCTCAAAGCTCGCGCTGCCTGGCAAGCCTACGTCAGCCCAAGCCTTCGCGACGCTGTCCTTCCACGATTGAATATAATTCGCCTTATCCAGACCAGCTGCTTTCGCTTTCAAATTTTTCGGCCGGATCTTCCAGAGCTGTTTTACTGTTTCACCAGGGCTCCGCAACACCCTCGACACGTCCTTCCTCTGCAAAGCCTGCTCGGCGACACCCGCTGCAGCTATACATCGTTCTAGGTGCTCCACGCTTGCAAGAGCACTGTGACCCACTCGATTCCACTCTGCTTCAGGCTTCCCCTCCCCGTCGTCACACCCGCAACAAACACAATGTAATGCTTATGTACCGTGACAATGCCTTCTCAGCCTCGCTTGCGCGCTGTAGCCCAGTATGTTTGCAACGATACGCAATACTTCCAAGTGCCCTGCGAGAGAGGCACGCAGATGCGCTTTCAACTCATTTACGGGCTTGGTCAGTGCAGCCTTCTCGGTCACTACGTGCGGCCTCCGAGTCGCAGCTGGGTCGCCCTCGGTCTCTGCATCCTCCTCTATCGCGGTGTTGCTGGAGGCTGCTGAGGCCTTTCGTTTCGCGGGCGCCTTCCCATTCTTCACGGCCATGGAAATCATGATTTCAAAACTAAAGTTTAGAAAAAAAGTTCGGACCTCGATAGCTACAGGCCCTCAACACTTATCCTGCCTCTTCCTCCATCTCCTCTTCCTCCGAATCATCGTCACCACCATCCTCGTCCTCATCATCCTCCTTACGACTACCGACGCCACAATCAATATGATATGCATCCCCCTGGTCACCGCGATCCTCCCCATCCTCTCCTCCTCCTCCTGATTTTCCCTTCCTCATCCTCATCCTCATCCTCATCCTCATCATCATCATCATCATCATCATCAGCATCATCAGCATCATCATCATCATCATCATCATCATCATCATCATCATCATCATCAGCATCATCATCATCATCATCATCATCATCATCATCATCATCATCATCATCATCATCATCATCATCATCATCATCATCTCCATCTCCATCTTCATCTTCATCTTCATCTTCATTTTCATCCTCATCATTGTCATCATCATCATCATCATCATCACCACCACCACCACGATCATCATCATCATCATCAGCAGCATCAGCATCATCATCATCATCATCATCATCATCATCATCATCGTCATCATCATCATCATCATAATCATCATCAGCAGCATCATCATCATCATCGTCATCGTCATCGTCATCGTCAGAGTCATCGTCATCATCATCAGCATCATCATCATCATCATCATCAGCATCATCATCATCATCTTCATCAGCATCATCAGCATCAGCATCATCATCAGCAGCATCAACATCATCGTCATCATCACCATCATCCTCATCAGCAGCAGCATCAGCATCTGCATCAGCAGCATCAGCAGCATCATCATCATTAGCATCAGTCTCCTCATCATCATCAGCAGCAGCATCATCATCACCATCATCCTCATCAACAATCATAATCACAATCATAAGCATAATCAGAATCAACATCATCATAAGCAGCAGCATCATCATCGTCATCATCGCCAACACCATCATCATCATCATCATCATCATCATCATCATCATCATCATCATCATCATCATCGTCATCATCACAGCCGGGGACTTTCCGCAAGCAGCTCGATACCTTGTGCGTCGTGCAAGGCGTCACGGGAGGGATCAGGGGGAGGGGGGGGAGAGGGGGGAGAGGAGAGAAAGGGGGGAGGGTTGTGTGGACGGAGGGCGGGGGAAGGAGGGAGGGGACGCAGGGTGGGGGGGGAGGGGGGGAGGGTTATGGGGAGGGAGGGAAGGAGGGAGGGAGGTGAGGAGGGAGGGAGGGAAGGAGGGAATGAGGAAGGGAAAGGAAGGAGAGTCGAATCACAATACTCGGAGCGCCCTGGATCGGCGGCACGGACCGGAGGCCATGACAATACGGCTATGTCTCCGACTACGAGCGTCGCGGCTGATGAAGACGCCATTGAGGGCATCTGAGCTGGGGCACTTTGAAAAGATTGTGCGGCGGCTGTCTCTGAGTGGGTACTACTAAGTAGAGGTACGTGCTCCGCCGAGCCCGATCCCACTAAATCTGCAGCGTGCCCCCCCCCCCTCCCGACCGACCGCGCGGAGGCGCCGCGGCAAAGATGAGGCTGACGGGCCTAAAGAGAGTAATGCCAGGCCTGGCCTCGCATTGCAAAGCAAACCTGAAGCCGACCATCCGCCCGAGGGAGCCCACTCTTGGATTGCACTGCAGCTGCGTGGGGCCGACCGCTCTGACCACTGTACCCATGGCCATCTCGGCTGGCATATCCGTCGTCCTGCGGTCGGCGATGCTCTGGTCGAGGGCGTGGTGGAGCCCAGACAGTAAGGGGTGCTGCTTCGGCGGGCAAGCAGTTAGCCTCCGACGGACTCAATACGCACGAACATCGAATTCTGCTGCGCATCAGTATCGTGCCGTGCATATGCACCAGGTGCTGCCGACCTCAGGTTGCGTTTCTACAGCTTCGAGGCGGCCAGTCTTCAGCATGGCATCTGGAGGCAGCAGGCGCTGCGTCCTGCTAGGTCAAGGCGCACTAGGGATCTTCGTGCGCGGCAGATTCCGCACCCCGCTCAGACGCCATTGAACGCAGGTCGAACAACGCGCCGACATCAGCGCTCGGCGGATTGTTGGACCCTGTTTCTTCTATCCAAGCAACGTCTGCGATCAAGCGCGTTGTGATATCTTCCAACATAATGGTATGTTGCTTGAGCACGGCCGTTCACACAAGCCTTGCTACGCACGGAAGGCCCGCAGCTCGTCTTGGAAAGGAAGCTTCTCATCGATCGCATGCTGGGGGGTCGCCAGCGCTGGCTTCGGACTGATCACCTGCCGCAATAGTGTTCTGCAAAAACCTAAGTGCCCTCCCTGTGTAATCATTGCTTACCTCCGTAGGCACACGCGAACGAGCATCTGGCGACATCTCACGCAAGCAGACGTCGACGGCGAAATTGTACTACGGGAAAGAGCCGTCAAACGCGTGGCACACAATACGGGCGAGGACGCCTTGTCAAAGGTGGCATGTCGCTCCAGCTGTGCGAGGCACGCCCAGGCTCGGACAAGCTGCGAGGGTGCGCGAAGATCCACCACATGGGCATCTGCCTGTAAACATCGGCCTCCCGCTGCATCAAAGCACCACTGGCCGCCACAACAATGCACAGCTGGCTGGCACTCTGCCAGACGCGCCCACAGCCTGCGACATGGCGCTCTCGTCGGAAACCTAGAATCGCGGACCCCAGAGCATCAGGCATGGGCGCATGGGATGTCGGTAAACACCCCCCCGACCTGCGAGCCGCAGCGCCTGACCCAGACTGGGGGGGAACGATCCTCTGCTGGTCGCTCCTGGCCGTTTTTGCGTTGCGGGGCCACGTCGCAGCGCAGAGAGAAAGAGGAACTGGAGCAGGAGGAGAACAACGAGGAGGCGAGACCACGAGGAGGGGCGTGCGTCCCTGGCCTGGCCCTCCCGCACACTCCTGGGGGACGGCCTAGCTCATCCGGCGAACCGCGCAGCACGGCCAAATGCCGCCATGCGAGCGCGCCCCAGGCTGGCCCTCGTCAAAGGCAGAGAAGAGGGGGGGAGGAGGGGGAGGAGGAGGAGGAGGGGGAGGAGGAGGAGGAGGAGGAGGAGGAGGAGGAGGAGGAGGAGGAGGAGGGGGATGAGGAGGAGGAAAAGAAAAAAGAAAAGGACAGGAAAAGGAAAAGGAAAAAGAAAAAGAAAAGGAAAGGAACAAAAATGGACACGGACGAGGGAGGGGAGCGACAGGGGCAGCGCACAGCAAGCAGGCACGACTGGGCGGACGGGGGACGGGCGGGCGCTGTCGTCGGCGGCTCGTGGCCGGCGATTGCATGGCGTTCGTCGGTCAGGGCCCATGGGCGGGCAGGGGGGGCGGGCGGGGCGGGGAGCGTCGGAGGAAGCAGGGTGGCCGCGCACGCGGCGTCCGCCGCCCGAGCCGCTGTCGCCGCGGGCAGCCTGGCTGCGGGCGCCCCGCGCGGCGCCTGCCGTCTGCGGAGCACGGCCCGCGCATCCTCCTTGTGCGCACGAAGGAGAAGCGAGGGTCGCTGGGCGTGCTCCGCCGCCACGAGGGCTGAGCCCCCCCTGGGATGCACAAAGACGTACTAGTACTATATGTCATCCTTGGACGCGCGCGTCCGACCCGAACATATAGTATACCCATCTTGTAGTATATCGTTTCCCGAGCGGTGTGGCCAGAATGCGCCCGCCACAACGCATATACTATAAGATTCCTCGGTGCGCGCGTCGCCCCTGGGAGGGCGACGCACATATAGTATAAGTATGTTGGGGTGTGGCCCCCCTGTGGCGTCTGCCGCGCGTCGCCCACACTGCCAACGCGCGGCGCGCCTCCCTGCCCCAAGCGCCGCCGTGCGCCTCCATCACCGTGAGACGACGGTGGCGCCGGCCGCGCTGCAGAGTCGCGCCGTCCCGAGACAGTGGCGCTGCTGTTCTCGCAGCGCTCTGCGGCGGCGCCGGGCGCGGCGGCCGAGGCTGCCGGGAGGTCTCGCCCCGCAGCCTGGAGGCGACTGCGAAGTCTTGGGCGCCCGGTGCTCCGTCGCGGCCTCAGAAAAATAGGTGCTCAGACGGATCTTGATGATCAAGGAATTTCCCCACGTGAGAGGTTTGTCAGGCGAGGTAACTACTTTGCTGACTCCAGCGCCAAGAGATCTGTCCAGTGGCACCCTGCGCTCTCACAGTCGGAGATGGAACGCATTGGTCGCAAAGTTTCAATTGCCAGGGCTGGTATGGATGTCGTTGCCGCCGTCCTCCCTCTCTTTCCTCGGGTGGATTTTTTTGGGGTGGAACGTGTTCCTCCTCCCCCTGTTTCCTTCGCCTCAAGGAGGGGGCCGCACAGGTGGCAGTGGATGTCAAGTGTTTGGCGATGCGCGGTGTGCTTGCGAGGAGCGGCCTGCTCGGACCGCCCCGCAGGAGGTGCATGCCAAGGCCATTATAGACTGGATCATGTTGTTTTGGATTGGCCCCAACACATTGATTTCGCCCGAAATATCAGATCACTCGCACCTTTTCTTTTGCTTGAATTGCCGCTCGCATTCGTCAGGGTCCCATGTCTGTAACATTGGGAGAATCTGTAAATCCCCGACGAAGACAGGCAACAGGAACTGGAACATAATTCGCCAGGGTAAGCACCCAGACAATAATGGTGTGTTTCTGGACCTGGACCTTGTGAAACTCCGGTCCCAAGGGTAATTTAGTTTTGTCCGCTGCAGTTCAGCTTCCTTCTGCAGAGAGGTTCGAGGTGCCAGCTAAGGAGGCGCAGGAAAAGCAGAAGGAGGCGCACCAGGAAAAGCAACAGGAAATTTCCTCCAGCCCCCACCCTGGGAGCCATGGTGGCAGCAATACTTGTCTTCAGGAAAACACTTTTATACACACAGCAATGCCAATGTACACCACAAAAGCCGTCTGCACCGCAACGCCTATGATTATTGACACTACAGCTGCTGTTTCAGCACCCCTCCGCATGCACCACACTGCCTGCATGTTCCACACAATTTGCGTAACCTCCACGGTCCCGACGCAGCTGCAGTCCGGACAATTGGTGGGGGCCCGAGTATATCATATCCAATATTATGATATGATTGTGATTATTGTTTTCTGGCCCGAGGAACGTTTGGACATTGTGAGCCCACAGCAAATTTGAAAAACAACGCCTATGTGCACGGAAATGAAAAGGGAGGAGGAGGAAGAAGTGCGAAGATATGCATGGGCATGTGTACACCCTGCGAAATGCTTAAGAAATCATGGGTTAAGAAATTCAAAGTCTCAGAACTTGAATAAAAACCTAAAGTTCCCATTCAAATCTTAGGATTTACATTGAAACACTAAGAATAATCGAGACTCTGGCCGAAAATTTAAGTTTTCTTAAGCATCGCCTAAGGTGTACACCACAATGCTTGCGTACACCCTTTATGCCTGCGTACACCACGGCTGCTGCTGCAACGACACATGCGTGCGCCAGAACGCCCGTGCACACCGTGCTGCTTGCGTGCACCATAGTGCACGCCCGCGTGCACAACAGACCCTGGGCTGCCCGGGATCGCGCGTTGGATCGGGACCGGGGCGTTACCGCTACGGGGGGGTAACATGCGTCATCCCTTGAGTGGCTTAAAAACTGGTCTCCAGCAGGTCACATGCCAGGGATGGCTTAAGGCAAAGGTGCCACGGAGAAGAAGAGGACGCAAAGGAGGGATAGGAAGAAAGTGATGGAATGTGATACGATGGCAGGTGACAGCAACCTGAGACGAGCTCACCTTGTGAAGATTGTCCGTATGTAGACTCGTGTAGGCGATCTTAGCCCTCCCGTAACGCAACAAAAACCCCTATGGGGGCTTAGCTCGGCCTTTCCGTCACGACTGCATAAGCATGAAAACCTATCTGGACTGGACGTCAGAAAACCCGTGCTGGACAGCATGGGACCGCGCTGGACACATCAGGCCCAGCGTACGTGCGTGACTTATGAAACTGAACTTGTCCTGAGCCTGCACTGACTCGCATTCCGCAGGCTGCCCTGGCCGTTCGCTTACCTGGTCAGATGCGGGACTTGGGGAGCAGCAGTGACGGACAGGACAGGAGAGGATGCAGCGCTGCGGGTGGTCCCGCGCCGGTGCCCCTGGACGGCAGTCGGGCTCGCTACACGAAAACAACAGCAACAACAAAATGCGTAGCGCTGGCGGGGCCATCCGGTCATGCGAACACTCCCAGGTGTCCAATCCTGCAGCTTGGTGTACCAGCGCCCGTCTTCGCATTGCTGGAATCGGCATCGCAACTGGCGTGTTCTATCCTGCTGTTGGTCGCCCCAGCTGCTGCATCCAACTCGCCTGAAATTCAGACCAGAATCATGAGCAGGAGCAGGAGGAAGGTGAGCAGGAGGAGGAGGGGGGGATTCAATGATGAGGGAAAGGAAGAGAAGAAGGATGAGAGGGAGGGGGAGGAAGGCAAAAACAATAATGAGGAGCAACGACAGCGACAGGGCCGCGGAACCGTGCGAACTCCCGACGGCCCTCCGATCGAACTTGGCGCGGCCCCCATTTGAACACGAGATGGTGGGCCCATCACCCCTTCTCCTTCTCCTCCTCCTCGTCCTCGTCGTCGTCCTCCTCCTCCTCCTCTTCCTCCTCCTCCTCCTCCTCTTCCTCCTCCTTCGCCTCCTCCTCCTCCTCCTCCTCCTCCTCCTCCTCCTCCTCCTCCTCCTCCTCCCGCTACGGCTGCAATGACGTTATTCGGTGATCCAGGCTCAAGACCCCATGCCACCCCCCCCTCCCCCTCCTTCACATGGTTCCCCCCTCCCACTCCTCTTCCCAACGATTACCAATCCACCCCGTCCCCATCCTCCCCCTCTTCGTTTTCACGCTGGGCAGACGCAGGCTGGCGTGAGCCGTCGCGTCAGCCCCTCCACCTCCTCCTCCTCCTCCTCATCCTCCTCCTCCTCCTCCTCCTCCTCCTCCTCCTCCTTTTCCTCCTCCTCCTCTTCCCCTCCTCCTCCTCCTCCTCCTCCTCCTCCCTCTTCCTCCTTCGCCTCCTCCTCCTCCTCTCCTCCTCTCCTTCCTCCCCTCCTCCTCCTCCTCCTCCTCCTCCTCCTCCTCCTCCTCCTCCTCTCCTCCTCCTCCTCCTCCTCCTCCTCCTCCTCTTCCTCCTCTTCCTCCTCCTTCTCCTCCTCCTCCTCCTGCTCCTCCTCCTCCTTCCCTCCTCCTCCTCCTCCTCCTCCTCCTCCTCCTCCTCCTCCTCCTCTCCTCCTCCTCCTCCTCCTCCTCCTCCCTCCTCCTCCTCCTCCTCCTCCCGTTCCTCCCTCCTTCCTCTCCTCATCCTCCTCCTCCTCCTCCTCCTCCTCCTCCTCCTCCTCCTCCTCCTCCTCCTCCTCCTCCTCCTCCTCCTCCTCCTCGTCCTCCTCGTCCACCTCGTCCCCTTCCGCCATTCCTCATGCTCGTCCCCCCGTTGTCGCTCTCCCCCTCCACCGGGCTTCCTGGAGCCTCCTGCCACTGTTACTGGCAAGCGCATCAGCAGGAGGACTGCCAAGCGCGCGGCCAGCTCGCCGGACAGCACCTCCCCCCTGCACACGTCGCATTGGCCGTGCTGCGCCTGCCGAGGCCCAGCGCTCCCCGCCAGCAGCCGCCCCGCAAAAGGGGGGGTCGAAGAGGCAGCCGGGCCGATTTCACCTGGCTGCGGTCCAGACCTGCCCCCCGCCTGCCAATTCGCCGGATACCATCTCCAGCCCTCCAGGACGGCCCTCTCTGGACGGGCCCACAGCAAAAAGTTCCCGAGACGTGCCGAGCCCCTTTTCTCCATGCGAGGCGACTTTTCATATGAACGCTCCATACAAAAGAACACATCGCGAGATGTGCACGATCTTCACAGCCCTGCACTCCGCCGTGTTTCCCAAGAGCCACAAAAGTGGTTAATGTGCACGGTTCGCAGCTCTCGGCAAAACTGCGTGGTCTCGCAGTCATCCGCGCGGTCCCGCACTCCGCCGCGCCTCCCAGGAGCCCACGAAAGAAGCGACAGTTGCGAAGCTGGCAGACCCCGGGGGAGCAGAGCGCATGGGATGCTGGAGGTAGTAGGAGGAAGAGATCCTCTGATCCTATGATCCTCGACCGCGAGGTCCTGTTGATAGGCAGGCCGCATCAACCACATAAGGAGAAGGAGGAGGAGGAGCACAGCGTATCAAATAGGGCTCGCCAGCAACTCAAGCCCCTGAAGAGGGAGGTGGGGGTTGAGATCCTCCCTCAACTACAATCTGACACGCGTCAGACAGAGCCAGGAGATGAAGATCGATCGGCGACTGCGTGGACAATGGGGGAGGAGGACCAGGAGAGACAGCTCAGGGCAGCAGCGCAGAAGGCTCGAGAGAAGAGGAAGATGAGAGGGGAAGCGCGTAGCCTGGCGGCGGCGGCGGCTGCGGGGAGGATCGCGCCTCGCACGGCACTTTTTCTGGGATTCGGAGGCCACGACCCCCACTTCGTGGTCGAGGTGGGACGCCAGTATTTCAATCGGGGACAGGGAGCAGGGAAGAACAGAGTCGGGCACAAGAGGGAAAATATCAGGGGACAAAAAGGGAGGGGACAAGGGAGAGACCTTCCTCATCAAACCATCCTCACAGCCCGAACGTGACGCGCTTGACCATCTCAACGAGCCTGTCCCACGCCATGCTCCACATCACGCATTCCAGCCCTTCCAGAAGAGGTGCCAACAAACCCAGAAGCAACACCATTCCCAAGATATGAAAGTGTAGGAAGCTCAAGCACACCATCAGCATCACTATCCTTGAAGGGCACTTCGAAGCCTTGGAGCTTGGACAGCAATGAGCGAAGTCCGACACCTCCGCTCTCATGCATACCAAACAGTTCAACATCTGTGATCGTCTCAGTGTCCATAATACTGCCGCGATCATACGTAGATATTTCACCATATCGAGGCACAGGCACATGCCATAGTTCGGAAGAACATCCAGATCTAGAAGCATTGAGAACACCAGCACCACCAGAAATAACTGCTCCACCCAGCGAATATTCACCAGCTGGACATGTCAAGCCCATCCGCCCATGCTTCTTCACATCACACATATCACGAGAGGGTTGGAGGATATGCCGCCGTTTCGGCATCCATCCAAAGGTAGCCAGCAAGGTAGACGACGTCGACGAACTCGAGCGGGAGACAGGCGGGGCGAGCCTCAGACTCGGCGAGCGCCGCGAGGATGACGAACGCCGCAGAAGGCGAAGCCTTTCCAGAGACCTCAACTCCACCACCGAACCCATTCATCGCCCCGTGCGCACATTCCGCATCCTGCCAGGTACCCCAGCGCACACAACGCCCCATCTGAACTGCGCTCACGCATTACAATACGCCAGGGGATAACACCAGGAGGCGCGACCCAGGAAGAGATTGACGGAGAGGGTTTTGCTAATCTAATAGATCTAGCCGCCGCTTCAACAACAGACATCAACCTCTTCGACCCAACTTGCGACACGCGTTGGGGATCATGCCACGCGCCGAAGGCAACAATAATATCCATATTCGTTTCACGCGTGTAACATTCAAGCATAACCGTTCTGGAAAGGAATACACTGGCACTTATACCAAGAGGTTTAGGTACAGCAGACAAGAGATGCCCCCATACCAACTCGTGGATCTGCCAAACAGGAGAAACTACGCAACCAAATATGCAAGCCCCCCCCCCACACTCATAAGATCACCCGCAATTGGCCCACCATCCAGCGAGCCACGCCTTGGGAACAGCCATCGCCCAGCTCACAGGACAGCATTTACACGAACTGCGCATAGAATCCCGGTGCACAGTATGAAGAACAGAGGGACATCGCCACAAAAAACTTGTCGGGCCTCTTCGCGATCAGCAAAGTCGCAGGCGCCTGCCTGGCCGCTCCCCCGGCGCTATATCTATCTGCAGGCGGCGCGCCGCGGGCCAGGGCGTCGACCGTGAATCGGCGCCCCATCACCAATAGCCCCCACACGGTAGCCGAGCAGTTGCGAGCCACGCGGGAAACAGCTCTTGCCCGCAGCAACATCCGCAGAACAATCGAAACAATAGCGCGTCTTCCACGAGACACACGAGTAACATGCGGGGCGCCTGCGAGCGCCCAAGCGACGCCATCGAGCGGGGCCCCATCATGCCCGCCGATCACCAGCGACCCCCACCAACGTTGCGCACGCGAGTGTCACACAAGTGCTGCGCGAGCAAAAGCGGCAGGACATACAAGAGTGAGCAGGGCTAGCACCACGCCGCCCCACCCCGAGAGCAGCCCCCATCTAGGCCCCAAGAGCATGCCAAGCGGAAGAAAAAAGACCTCTCCAAGAACAACCACATCAAGCATGCGCGCGCACTGAGGAAGAGGAACCAGCTGCGCAACGTAGGACAAGGCCGAGGCAACAAGCGCACGAAGCAGCACACTGTCAACGCTAAGAGGGGCACGTGTAGAGCCAAGCAGCCTACCTCGGTTATGATCTCAAACGGAGCCTCCCCCCCACATCATGTCTCTTGCGATCACAGGCCCCAGCAGCACCCCCATGTAGACGAACGGCGGGGCGATATCAAACAAGTCCCATTTCGGAACAGACTTCCCAGAGCACCCACGCACGCGCTGCGCCATCTCTTGAGTCAGTGTGACATGCAGCGGGGCAACCTTACATTTGGCATGCTTATGATGAAGCGCGGCAATCTTCTCAGCCACCAACATCACGCGATACAATATAGATATACGTTGGTCATCAAACAAGATAGCCCCAATATCATCAGCACAGGCTCAGGCAAGCCCGCGAAGTTTAGATTCAAGACGAAGGTCCATATCAACCAAGAACGGAACCGTCGCGAGTGCATAGAACTACCCAGAGAACCCACAAACCTAGAGAAACCCAGATCTCACCCAACAGATATGCCAGAGATGACCGCGATAAGACACATCACCATTATGGAGGGCACAGCCATTGGAAAAACCGGCAGGAAGACGAAGTCGGGCAAGGAGACATAGTAATTAGGTAATCCTGGGACAAGCTCGGGAAGGCCTGACCATCACCTAACGACGCTGGGAGAAGTGGCCGATCCGATGCCGGAGGGCGAGCTGACGCGAGGCGGCCATTTCCATATACTGACGATAAGTTCAACACCGGCGCCACGCAGACCAGGCACGCGAATCTTCTCCACAGCCCTAATGCACCCACCACCAACACCATCCTCATCCTCAACACCTCAGGGAAGAAATGCTCGCAGAGTGACGCTGGCAGACGCGAACGAAGCCCGCCCCCTGAGAACCCACTCGAGCGCCAGCATGAGCACCCCAGAGCAGCGCGGAGAGGCCACCCACGCAGCATAAGGAAGCCCCTGCGAATCCGAGACAAAGTGGGCGGCGCCCAGACGAGGCCCTCGGGGGCCTTCAGGAACTTGTCGACGCATTCAACCGCTGGCCGTTCGTGGGGCCCCGATCCGATCCGGCTCCTCCTCATGAGTACGACGGCCTTCGCGAACGGCTTTGAGAAAAAGCCTGTTAGAGAATGGTGCCCAGATCCCAGCTGCACGTTCAAGCTGTCGTTGAAGTTTCCGAGACGATGAAGACGAGGGAGGCAAGGAAGCAGAAGCCGACCGGATGCTGTCGGAGTGCCCCATGTGGACACCCCCCGTCCATGCGTGGAACGCTTCAGGATGACGAAGCCGCACTTAGCGGTCTTCAGCTTACAGGAAATCAGAAGCCCACACACTGGTCGCAATGGGCCTCTCCGCCAGTACAGTGTCATTCCGCTATGCAGCGCGCGCACAGCTGCGCACCACCGTGAGCTCCACCTCGGAGCTCGTGGGGGCAGTGACAGAGAGCTCGTCGCGGACCTCCCTGGCGGCCTCCAGCATTCATCTCCTGTAACCGTTCGAGATCTGCCGGAGCCGAGATCCGTCGCGAATCACGCCTTCAAGACGCAGCTGAAACCGAGGAGAGAGAGAGAGAGATAGAGAGAAAAAAAAAAAAAAAAAAAAAAAAAAAAAAAAAAAAAAAAAAAAAAAAAAAAATGACGAGAACCACGTTGATGCACTCGAGACTTGGGAGGGCGAGAACAAAGCGAATTAGCCACAGCTGCATGATCAGAGATGCCCTTCTCCGCGAGAATCTCTGGGTCATCCACTGTTGTTGATCCAGCATGCATCTGACACATCATCCACCCTTGCGCAAACAAGAAAAACCTACCCAAACAGCTCACAGAGTTCTCGTGCGTGGGCAAGAGCGTCGGAGCCACCAAGGCGATCTCCATCAGACTGTCGGGACACATCATCCACTTCGCCGCCTTTGCTCGATGATTGCGAGGGCCACTGACTCTAGACGAGCACGCTGCTTTAGTACGATGCAGAACGAGAGCTTCATCAACATCAAAAACTCATATCAACCTGCACCACCACCACAAATTCATCAGGATAGGGAGTTTGCACGTGCCGTCGAAGAAGATATCTCAGCACATATAAGACCGACTTCCACCGAAGACAGTCCATGATGATGTATATTGAAACGAGCCAGCTACCACTACCAAAATTGCCCCGCCAGAGACGAGAGAGGTAACCACGCTGGTGACACGCATAGCAAGCTGCGGGAGAATGTTAGCACCCCCACCTCTACCAGGGACGTGAGCAGGAGGAACGCCGCCAAAAGAGTAAACCCTCTTCAACATCACCAACACAGAAAATGTAGTGCACAACAGCCTTGCTACACACCTTAGCGATGAAGAGTTCGAGCTGCGTGCCATCCTGATGGGCCTCCTGCAGGGCCAGAATCCCCGGGATGTGTCTAGCCGTTCCACATACTGCTTCTTGATAGTTGCCTTCGTGCTACGATACTGTAAAAGGGCGCGAGCATTCCACGGCGTGAACCGAACTCATATGTCCGAACGCCGCACATGGTAGCACAAACAAATCAGCAAAACCATCAAGGAGACCACTTCGTCGGAGCTGGAGGAGACAAGGCCTCAGGCGCGATCTTGTTGACGGCACTGCGCGTGAGCTGCATGTCTGTGGTACCCTCATCGTTGGGAGAAATCTCGAATGGTTCATCACCAGGCATGGTTCCGATGCGGACAATACTGGCCCACACGGCCTTGCCAACACCGCGCTCCCGGTCAGAGCACCAACGATAATCAGGAAAGAATCCGAAAGCATCGAACAAAGACGCTTGAGTGCCATCTCCGTCTTGATCCGCTTGGGGTTTTATCGAGACCAAGGAAGACACGGCCTTTGATACGGCCTTGCACCACCACCTCAAAGACTCTCCACTCATCGTTGCGGCGCAGGTTGGCCAAACCCTTGCTAACCTTCCTCTGCGCCAGCCCCGCAGCACCCTTGAACTCAACCACTAACCGACGAGCAGGCAACGGAGTGGAAGCCTTGATATTGAACTCAGAAGACTCGAACCTGAGCTCTGCGAGATAAGGCTCGATCGTGTCGCGCGTCGCCTGCAATCCACACACCTGAGTAGACATAGCAGCCACCACCATCGGGTCCTGCTCGCGGTCCAAGGACGGGGGCGTCATTGGCTGCCGCTCAACACAAGAAACATGAAGCATATCAGCACGTAACTCTGCCAACTGCGCGTGAATCCCCTCAATATGCTTAGCCTCGGCCGCACCATCTTCCTGAACTTGTGCCACCGGGCCACCGAGAGCATCGAATTGAACTTGAATGCGACGGTCGAGTTGATTGATCTGGGGGCAAAGCACAAGCATGACACCCTGATCAACGGACTTGGGGCGCTCCTCCAGCTTCCGCCGCACTCTGCCGAGGGCAACCAGCATCGTACGATCAGACTCCTCCAGCGACGCCGCCAAAGAAGACTGAACCAGATTTGGGAACTGCACCTTGACCGCATCGAAGTTAGAAGCAACACCAGAAGCAACCAGGGAACGAATATAGTAATCAGGATACTGCTGGGGAGGAACAGGGCCCTTGCCAGTCCAACCCATAGAGTGGTCGTCACCCTTGCGGTGTTACTTGTGTTCAGGAGCACCACAATCCCGAGGAGAACCAGCGACGGACGCAGCGTCCTGCGAGGGGAACGTGTTCGCATCATCGGTGGACTGCAGGGCCTGCAGGACATCGGCATCGGCGGGCGAGAGGACTGTATGAGACATTGCCCAGCTGGAGCGCGCGGCCTGGACGCTGGTGGACGGGCGAGCGCGGGAGCTTCTCTGCTGGAAGCGAAGGGACATTGAGCAAGGCCCCTCGGCTGCGGACAAGCTCAACCACCAGGGCCAAGCGGTTGAACTTGAGCCAAAATGGCTACAGAGGAGGAGGAGGAGGAGGAGGAGGAGGAGGAGGAGGAGGAGGAGGAGGAGGAGGAGTAGGAGGACGAGACCCTTGGAGACCACAGTGCCATGTTCAAAACGAGAATCCAACACACAGGAGGGTTGGAAAACAAAACCTGGCATCTTGAAAAGTCACCCCACCAGAAAACCATTCAAGACCATGCGCAAAACTGCCTGATTCCACAGCGCATCAAGGGAGATGTTAGTATGCCTCAGCGCCGTACGGACTAAACCTCATGAATTCTGAACCTCATGATTTCTGATGCAGCATTCCACCTCCTCCTCCTCCTCCTCCTCCTCCTCCTCCGCCTCCTCATCCTCATCCTCATCCTCATCCTCCTCCTCCTCATCATCATCAGCAGCAGCAGCATCATCAGCATCACCACCGTACCCGTCATCATCAGCAGCAGCAGCGCAATCCGCATCATCATCGCCATCCTATCCTCATCCTCACCCTTACCCTCACCCTCAGCATCATCATCATCAGCAGCAGCAGCAACAGCATCAACATCAGCATCACCATCAAAACCATCATCAGCATCAGCATCATCAGAAGCAGCATCAGCATCATCATTATCATCACCACCAGCATCATCATCAGCAGCAGCATTATCACCACCACCACCATCAGCATCAGCATCAGCATCAGCATCATCAAAAACAACATCAGCCACCACAACAACAAAAAAGGCATCAGCAGCAGCACCAACATCATGATCAGCATGACCATCATTACCATCAGCATCATCAGCATCAATATCAAACTCGTCATCATCAGCAGCAGCAGCATCCGCATCATCAGCAGCAGCAGCATCATCCTCATCATCAGCACCACCAGCAGCAGCATCGTCAGCATCAGCATCATCAGCAGCAGCATCAGCATCATCGTCATCAGCATCCATGCGCAGAGGGACGGTGCGAGGTCCAGACCGACGCCCACCGTGGGAGGGGAAGCCCACGCAGCGGGACGGCGCGCAAAAAACTCGCGCACACACACGCACGCACGCACGCACGCACGCACACACACACACACACACACAAACAAACACACACACACACACACAAACAAACAAACAAACAAACCGCGCGCCTAGCTCAAAAAGTCCCCCGCAGTTGCGGACAAAAGGCGCGGGGGCTGGATGCAATTCAATACAGACAGCCCGCTGCAGGCGCCGATCTTGGCTTCGAACGCAGTGTGATGGGGCGGCCCGCCGCAGGCGCCGATCTAGCTTGAGCGATGCAATGTTGGGGGTGGGCCACGGCGCGGTCGCGTCGCGGGTGGGTTACTGGTTACTTCCCCGTGCAATTTCTATTGCCATTGCCGGTAGCCCTCTCTACGGCTGCAGGGAAGGCGGTCGCACTGCGCCATCCGCTGGGAGCGGGTCGGGTCAAAGGAGCAGCACACCCCGCAGCAGGCCCCTCGTCCAGCGAGAGAGCCTCCATCCTTTCTTCTCCTCCCTTCTCTCACCTCCTCCTCTCCCTCCTCCTCCTCCCCCTCCTCCCCCTCCTCCTCCCCCTCCTCCTCAGACTCCACCCTCCCCTGCTGCTGCTCCTCTCTTTCCACCCCCCTCTCCTCTTGTCCTCCCTCGTCGCGAGAAAGGCCCGCGCCTTCTGTGGCCTTGCCTCGTGGCCCCCAGGACACCCAGGGCCCTTCGGCGGCTGGTCAGACCCGTTCTGCTGCTCGACGCCACCTCGGCTGGAGACGACGACAACGAACAAGACGACGCGGATGATGACGACAGCGATAACGTCAACAACCACGGCGACGGCGACGGCGGCGCCGGCGACAGCGACGGCGACAGTGACGGTGACCAGGAGGCCACGACAACGAGAGCGATGAGGATGGCAAGGGGGAGGTGAAGGGAAAAGTGAGGAGGGGGAGGAGAAGGAGGAGAATGAGGACGACGGCGACGAGGGGAGCGTACAGAACGAGAATGAGAACGAGGAGGAAGGAGGGAGCAGAGAGAACGGATTAGGTAAGAGGAGAGAAGAAAGAAGAAAGAGGAAACAGAGAAGATAAAAGATTGAAAAGGGAAAGAGGGAATAAGGAGGAGAGACGAGGAACGAGCACCAGGACCAGGACGAGGAAGAGGTTGTGGAGAAGGATGAGGAACGCGAACCCTGCTGAGCCACCAACTCGCATGGGCACGACGAAAGAGTCAGCTGGACGAAGTGCTGGGACAAAGAAAGCGCTACGTAAGCTTATCGCAAAATGAAGCAGACGATGAGCGGTGATCCCGCCTACGGAAAGATTGCATTCGTCCTGTTTGGATCCGTTCGAGGTGCGGTGTCGCGGAGCCACGTGGAATCTATGGCGCACGCGCCAGTCGGACTGCGGCTGACTATGGGCGGTTTTGACAGAAAACCTGGCCGACGACGCACGCATGTCCTTTCCGCGCCAATTGCCACACTTCATAATGTGAAGAGACGGTGTTGGGTCGCAGTGCGATTCTCGCCCGCACAGCATGCCATCTGGGCACAGCAGATGGCATGCACGACTCTAGGCGAGTGAAATGTCCAGAACAAACACGCGCGGCACAGGTTTGTCCACGTGGGTACAAGGTTAAACATTGCGGCCATGTCAAGGACGAAGCAGGTACGAGCTGGCCGAATCCCGCTTCACAAGGAGGACGAGGTCCAAAACTATCCTGCGCAGAGTCGCGAGTGGAGGCTTTAGATTCTCCTCACGAACCAGCCTTCCCTCGTGTGCTCCTTGGGGCAACTACTGAGTCTTTACAAATAAGTAGTGCCGCCCTGCTCGGTAGGCATTCTGTAGAAGTGAAACCCCGTCTCTACGGTCTCAACAGCTTCGTTTCGGATGAAAGGGACCACTGCACTGAAAAAGTCAATCAGTGCGGCATGATCCCAAGCAGGAGCCTCGCCAGAACGAGCCGAACGGAGTCACTCCAGCTGACCCTGTTGGTCGCCTCGCAGGCTTGTTGGACGGCCGAAAAGGGCATTTTCATAATGTTTCTTCTTTACATATATATAAATATATATATGTGTGTATATATTATAAAAACAAAAAATACGTACCCACAGACACACACACACACACACACACGCGCGCGCGCGCACAGACACACCCACACACAGAGAGAGAGACACACACACACACATACACACGCGCACACACACACACACACACACACACGCGCGCGCGCGCACGCACGCACGCACGCACACACACACACACACACACACACACACACACACACACGCACGCACACACACACACTCACACCACAACCACAACCACCACCACCACCACCAAACACAACAAAAACAACAACAATAATAACAACACCAACAACAAAAACGACGACAACAACAACGACAACGACAACGCAGCAGCAACAACCACCACCCCCACCACAACAACAACCACCACCACCACCACCACGACAACAACTACAACAACCATCATGTTTAAAGTGTTCGCTCCGATCGTTCCACGTGCCAGTCAACACGTATATCCCAAACCCTTGGTACCCGCCCTCTCCGTCTTCGAGCGTACCCCCTTTGGCGCATATCTTCTTTACCTGCCACGTGCATTTAGCACAGCCACTAAAACAAGGGAAAAGAGGACGGGTGGAAAGGGGAGAGTGAAGGATGGAGCACGAGAGGGAGTAGCAGGAGGGGGGCTAGGAGCAGAAGCACGTGGCATAACCAAACGGGCAGATCGGGCAGGCAGACCCTAGCGGGCAGGCCGGGAAGGCGGGCCCAGGCGGCCAGGTCGAGCAGGCGGGATGCTGAAGCGTGAGTCCTGCATGAGTCGCGAGGAAGTCTCGAGCGATTGCGCGAGTCCGAAGTAAACCATGAGAAACGCCAAAGCGAGAGCGTGAGTCCTGAGTGTCGAGGGCGCGGCGCCAGAATAAATCGCGAGGAAGTCCCACTCGGAAGTGCGCTCTCTGCATAAATTGTCAGGAAGTCCGCGCGAGAGCGCGATTTTGCAAAAATGTGTGGGGAAATATCAGGCAGGAGCCGTTGTCGTTACATCAAGGAGGGCAACAGCAGTTTGAGCGGGAAGACCCCCCCTTACAAAAACACAGTGCGTGCCTCGAGTGGCGCACTTCAACTGAAAAGCACGATGTGCACCCGTGGGGTGGGATCAACAACAGTTATTATTCAAGAGTGAGCTCGACAACAACAACAACAACAACAATCACTTTACCCGAACGCTCAGTGTTCTCACCAGTGCCAGGGTTTTCATGCGACGCCAGCCAATACCCCCACTTTGTGGGGGGCCAGTGCAAGCTCTACCAAATATCCACACGACTCTTCGCCACCACCCACACCCAGTTTCCCGCCCTATGACGTTCGGACACTTCACTTCGTGGCCTGCGGACGACCGTGGCTACTACACTGGCGTGGAGTACACACCCACAGAAGTTGTTAAGCCTACGTTCGTACACCCACACCTACGTTCGTACACCCTTGCCCACAGAGCGTGCGAAAGTAGCTCGCGCGAGCTCATGTAACATAAATGTTGGGAAACCATTGTTTTTTTTTTTAGGATTCGGACAGCGCGCGCGGGTGGAAATTTTGAAAAGTCGTGCAGCTGTTTTTCGAGGACCTACGGTGCGATTCGTGTGATTTTATGATGCGCGGTGCTAAAATTCTTAAGAACCCAATGGTTTTTGGAGATTTCGGCGTGCGCGCGCGAAGAAAAAACGAATGTGTCCCGCATGGTATTATTTGACAGGGATGATGGCCCTGGCAGGTGCGCAACCGTTGTCGCAGAAGTTCGAAAAAGTTGCTCGCAAAAGCCCGTTTGACAGAAATGTTTAAAAAGTGTTGGGTTTCCTACGAATCCGCAAGAGCGCGCGGGATGAGATTTTGACATTTTTTTGTTGAAAAACCATTGGTTTTTTGATGTTTTTATGTTAAAATCGCTCCGAACACACTAAGCTTTTGGAAGGATTTCGTCTTGCGCGCGCGAATGTCCACTTTACCTTATTTTTTGCAAGGGATTCTTGAAATTTGATTATATTAGAACAAGAAATGTCATTTTATAGTGTTTTTTGCAAGGGAAAGCGGGGGGGAACAAAACAACCGGATCTTGATCACATCGAATTACCTGAGGCTTCCTCACGAAAATGATGAAAATGTAGCTGCGGCCTAGGCGGCGCAGGGGGGCCGTGCACCAGGGGTCCCAACAATAATTATTCTTTAGAATTAATAATGTTCAACAACAACAACAACAACAACAACAACAACAACAACAACAACAACAACAACAACAACACGAACAGCAACAATCACAACATCAACAACGACAACGACAACGACAACAACAACAACAACAACAACAACAACAACAACAACAACAGCAACAACAGCAACAACAACAGCAGCAACAACAAGCAGTTTAAGACAGTTCGCTCTTACCTGCTCGCGTGCCATCCAACACGTATATCCCAAACCCTCGATGCCCGCCCTCTTCGTCTTCGATCGCACCCCTTAAGAATGTATATGGCTTACCTGCAACGTGTATTTCGTGCAGCACCTGAGGTAGGGCAAGAGAGGACGAGTGGAAGGAAGGGACAAGGGGCAGGCGGGTTGCCGAAGTGTGCGCCCTGCATGAACCGCGAAGAAATATCAGGCGACAGCGCGATCCCCAAGTAAACCGTCAGATAATCCACAGCGAAAACGTGATTCCTGAGTGTCGAGGGCACGGCGCATAGATAAATTGCGAGGAAGCCCCACGCGAGAGCGCGACTCCTGTATAATTTGTGCGGACGTCCCGCGCGAGAGCGCGATGTGGGAAGTAGTTGTGAGAAAATACAAGACGGCAGACGCTGATGATGTAGAAGGGGCAGCAGGGGCACAGTTTGATGGTGCCTCACTGTCTCGTGTAAACAACTGGGTGCGAGCCCCGGGAGAAGCACGTGTATATATAGATATATAAACATATAGACATATATATATATATATATATATAGATGTAAAGGTTCCGGAGGGGGGGGGCAGCACAAATGATTCTTTAAAAACTGAAACTTCAACAACTCCAACGACAACAACAACGACAACAACACCAGCAGCAACAGCAGAAACAACAACAGCAACAGCAAGCACAGCAGCAACAACAACCACAGCATCAGCAGCAGCAACAGCAGCAACAACGACAATCATTTTAAGACTGCTCGCTGTTATCTGCTCGCGGGCAATTCAACACGTATATCCTACACTCTCGATGCCCGCCCTCTTCATCGTCGATCGTACCCCCCTTGGGGGTATGTATATATACGTCTTACCTACAACGTGTATTCCTTCCACCTCCGAAAGCAGGGGATAAGAGGACGGATGGGAGACAGGGACAAGGGGGAGGGAGGAGGATGGAGCACGAGAGGGAGTAGCAGGAGGGGGGCTAGGAGAAGAAACACGTGGCAAAACCAAACGGGCAATTCGGGAGGGTGGACCCTAGCGGGCGGGTCGGAAAGGCGGGCCCAGGCGGCCAGGTCGAGCAAGCGGGTTGCTGAAGCGTGAGTCCAGCATGGATCGCGAGGAAGTCTCGAGCGATAGCGCGCGATTCCCAAATAAATCATGAGAAAGGCCAAAGCGAGAGCGTGAGTCCTGAGTGTCGAGGGCGCGGCGTCTGAATAGACTGCGAGGACGTCCCACGCGAGAGCGCGATTCCTGCATTATTGTGAGGAAGTCCCGCGCGAGAGCGCTACATTGAGATACATGTGTGAAGAAATACCAGACGGGAGCCGTTATTGTTGTAAGACAAAGGCCAACAGCACAGTTTGATGGCACCACACTGTCCCTCTTTATGTTACCAAGACAAAAAAAAAAGGAAAGAGGCGCGAGCCCTGGGCGGAGAACTATCACTGAACAATACAATGGTCACGGGGGGGGGATCAGCAATACTTGCACTTTAGAAATGAAGCTTCAAAGACAAAGACAGTAGCCATACTCATTTTAAGACTGTCCGCTCCGATCTGCTCGCTCGACACGTATATCCCAAACCTTCGGTATCCGCCCTCTTCGTCTTCGAGCGTATCCCCTTGGGTGTATATCTTCTTGCCTGCCACGTGCATGTAGTGCAGCCCCTAAAACCCAAGGAAGGAGAAGACGGATGGAAGGGAGAGGGAGAAGAATTGAGCTCGTGAGAAAGTAGCACGAGGGGGGCTAGGAGCAGAAAACACGTGGTAGAACCAGACGAGCAGATCGAGCGGGCCCATAGCGGGCGGGTCGGGATGGCGGGTCCAGGCGGCCAGGTCGAACAGGCGGGTTGCTGGAGCGTGCAGGCGGGTTGCTGAAGCGTGCGTCTTGCATGAATCGCGAGGAACTCTCGAGCGATGGAGCGATTCCCAAGTGAATCGTGAGAAAAGCCCAAGCGAGAAGGTGATTCCTGAGTGTCAACGGCGCGGCGTCTGAATGAACTTCGAGTCCCACGCGAGAACGTGATTCCTGTGATTATTGTGAGGAACTCCCGCGTGAGAGCGCGATTTGGAAATACATTGTGAGGAAATATCAAGCGGGAGCCGCTGTTGTTGTAAACCGGGGGCCCATGACACAGTTTGGTGACACCCCACCTTCTCGGATAAAAACCAGGGGCGCTTCAACTGAAAAATAAAAAGGTTACCAGAGGGGGTATCAACTAGAATTACAGTATTCTTCAGAAAAGAGTGCTCAACCACAATAACAACAATTCGCCGGCACAACGGGCCAGAGGCGTGCTAAGATCTGCGGTAACTGGTTAACAATATTTGTAGTTCGCGCGCGCGGGGCGGCCCTTGGGGGTCCCCCGGCGAAAAGGACCCCGACCACAGCCCGACCACTGCTACCCAGAGATGGTTTTCCTCCTGGGTGTGGCTTCCCAGGCCCCCCAGAGCGCGCCAAGAGTGCCCCAAGAGGCCCCGAAGACTGCCCAAAGGGCCCCCGAGACGCCCAAAGAGCGCTCCAAGACGCCGATGATGACCCCAAGACGGCCCAAGAGGCCTCGAAGTGGCCTCCAAGAGGCCTCACAAGAGGGCCCCGAGAGACCAAAATCATAATTTTTACGATTGTTTTGGAAGGATTTGGGCCTTGTCCCCTTTTCGGCCATCCGAAGCTCCAAGACGGCCCAAGAGGCCCCCAAGAGCGCCCAAAGACGGACCAAGAGGCTTCCAAGAGGACCCCAAGAGGGCCCAAGAGGGCCCCGAGACGGCCCAAGAGGCGCCCAAGACGGCCCAAGACGGCCCCAAGACGGCCCCAAGAGGGGCCCAAGAGGGGGACCACGAACCGAAACCTCGCGCCTTCCCCCCCAAGAGGGCCCCAGGAGGCCCCGAGAGGCCCCCAAGAGGCCCCAGGAGGCCCCCAGGAGGCCCCCCAGAAGGCTTCAAAAATGCCTCCCAGGCGCCCCCGAACGGCTTCTCAAAAGACCCCAAGAGGCCTCCCAAAGAAGCATCTTGACGACGACCCTGTTTGGCCCCAAGAGAAACACAAGATGCCAACGAGAGGCTTCCTCCTCCGCCCCTTCCTCTTCCTCCTCCTCCTCCTCCTCCTCCTCCTCCTCCTCCTCCTCCTCCTCCTCCTCCTCCTCCTACTTATCTTCATCCTCCTCCTCTCCTGCTCATCCTCTCCTCCTCCTCCCCTCCCCTTCCCCATCCTCATCTTCTTCCTCCTCGGCGGCGCCACAATGGCCCCGGGCCCACGGCGAAACAGTAGCGATCATGCAACATGGGCCGGCGGAATGAGCGAAGCGATTGAATAACAACAACAACAACGACGACGACGACGACGACGACGACGACGACGACGACGACAACAACAACAACAACAACAGCAACAGCAGCGCCAACAGCAACAGCAACAATAACAAGAACGGCAACATCAACAATCACAAGACACAAACTAACACCAACAACAGCAGCAGGAGCAACAACACCAGCAGCAACAACAACAGCAATAACGACAACATCATCAACAACAATAACAACAACCACAACCACAACCACAACCACGACAACAGCAGCAACAACTACAATCGCAACAACAGTCATGTTAGGACTGCTCGCTCTTATCTGATCGCGGGCCATTCAAAACGTATATCCCAAACCCCGGTACCCCCCTCTTCGTCTTCGATCGGAACCCCTTGAGGGGACATCTTTCTTGCCTGAAACGTGTATTTCGTGCAGCTCCTAAGGCAGGGGGAAGAGAGCACGGATGGAAAGAAGGGACATGGAGGAGGGAGGAGGATGGAGCACGAGAAAGAGTAGCAGGAGGGGGGCTAGGAGCAGAAAACACGTGGCAGAACCAGACGGACTGACCGGGCGGATAAACCCTTACGGGCGGATCGGGAAGGCGGGCCCAGGCGGTCAGGTCGAGCAGGCGGGTTCCTGAGTGAGGGCATATCGTGAGAAATCCACAGCGAGGGCATGATTCCGGAGTGTCGAGGGCGCGGCGTCTGTACAAGTTGTGAGAAAGTCCCGCGCGAGAGCGCGATTTGGGAATACATTGTGAGAAGGTATCGGGCGGGAGCCTTTGTTGTTGTAACTCGGGGGCCAGGGGCGCAGTTTGGTGACACCTCGTTTTCCCTTACAGGGTGTGAGGCCCAGGAGAAGCACTTCAATTGAAACTATACCATGGTTAGCGGGTAGGGGAGAATTCAACAACAGCTCAAAACAACAAAAACAAAACAACAACAAAAAACGTCAAGCATGGAGGTGCTCTCAGATTTCTCCGCGCCTCTGTCGAACCACGTGCCTGATCACCTAGCTGAGACAGCCGCGGAAGCGTCAAATGCAGCGGCTTGACCGCGACGAGGGCGCGCGCGCGCCGTTACAAATTTACGATTCGACAAACGGCGACCATGTTGCAGGCGCCACAGCCGCGCGATCACACGCAACCGCACATAGTCACGATGCCTGGCGGACCTTTCTGGCGCATTTCCACATCCCTACCTGGGCAAGAATACGCGTCTGGTGCCAAGCGACTACATCACGGACTCACCCCCCTGCAGCCCCAATCAACCGTCCTAACAGAATATGTCAAAAACAGCCCGGCTTGCGCACAGGTTCAGGTGCGGCTGGACGACATAGTGGGCGATGGACACAATAACAACATTCATAATCACATGGGATGGCGAGAAAAGCGCTTGCACTCATACGCTGCTCTCGGCACTCGCGCTGGAAAAACGCAAGAACTCAATCCAGAGGTTAAGCTTGCCCAGGGGTAGAAGTCACCTTCACACGGGCACCATCCCAAGCTCGAGTACCAGATAGCACCCGGGCAGGTACATATTGATGCTCCGGCGCACCGCATACACACGATTAAAGTACACCTCTGCCCTTGCGTGCGAGGGCGTCAACCCCATGATTGCACCCGACAATGGGCATCAAAGAACTGCGTTCCTGATGATACAGATGACGCTGGGAAGCCTCCAGAAGAGACTCGCGCAGAGAGCGTGCAAACGTTGAAACACGAATCTGACCAGCATCGAGTTCCCTATTGACGTTCACGCTCAAGGCACGATATTGAATGAACTGTGCATCGCAACTGCGGGCTTTCTTTGCGCGGACCCCCCCCCTGTAGAACGAGATGACCCCGCCGCCATTTTGGGACAGCTGGCTGGTTCCCCCTCTCGGGGTCAGGGAGGCCACGGGACCCGTGCATCTTTTCAACAGGGGGGGCCCGAGCACCACAGCCCCTCCTCCTCCTCCTCCTCCTCCTCCTCCTCCTCCTCCTCCTCCTCCTCCTCCTCCTCCCCAGGCCGCAGAAGCAACAAGCCTCCGCTGGCCGCTCCTGGCCGCCCCCGCGGGGCCACTGGCCACGGCACGCGGTGCCGGGCCACGAGAGCCGAGAGGCCCCCTGCCGGGCTGCCTGAGCTGAGAGAGCTCCGCTGTTCCTGCCGCGCCCTGTGCTCCTCTTCTCCCTGCCTCCTCCTCCTCCTCGTCCTCCTCCTCCCCCTCCTCTTCTTCTCCTCCTCCTCCTCCTCCTCCTCCTCCTCCTCCTCCTCCTCCTCCTCCTCCTCCTCCACCCGCCGCCCTCACCGCAGTTTTACAGGTTGCTCGATGGCCCACGGCGGCTCATGCCTGAATCAACCCAGCCCGATCCTCACTTTTAAAGGTGGTCTTCTTGGTAGTGGCAATGGTCATCGGAAGCACAGCAAACCAAAAGGGGACGAAGCATGGACCCCTAAGCGTCATGCCCGACCCTTGACGTCGACCCTGAATGTTTGAGAGGGTGGACTGGAAAGTTTTGAAACGGGGTGGAGCCATAATGATTGGAGAAGGGGTTTGCCCTGAATCTGACTACCTACCAGCCCACCCCAACCCAACCCGAAGACCCGAATTTGACCCGAATTTCGGGTTGGGGGGGGTACGGGTTCCATGTGTTTTTTCAACGTTCCCCCACCCACCCCCCACTGGAAATGGAGGGCAAATTGAGGCCTTCGGGTTGGGTTGGGGTGGTTTGGTAGATGGTGAGAATCGTGGAATGGGTCTGGCTCTCGATAAAGTTCTGGGAGATGCTCCGCGAGAGGTCGGGCGTTTACCGTCTCCGCTTGAACTCTACTGCGGGAGCACTCTACTGTGGGAGCACTACTGGGGAGGGGGGGGGGAAAACAAAAAAAAAGAAGAAGACAAAAAAAAAAAAAAAAAAAAAAAAAAAAAAAAAAACGAGGTCCCGCGTTGGCCGTCCACCTCTCTGGAGTGGATCTGGAAGCGCCCCGCAGGGACAAGCGGGCGCAGGAAGGGTCCGTCTGCAAGATCCCATCTCCTCTCCGTTCTCATCCAGCTCCTCTTCATATTCATCATCCTTGTCGTCCCAGTCCCTACCATGATCGCCCTCATCACCTCCAGTTCGGTATCAGATTCATCGTCATTTTCTGCCTCATCGCCACACCTTCTGGGGCCCCAAACATGGCACCAAGAGCCCCCCCTCAAAACCCCACGAGGAACCAACAATTACATACGAATTCCCAATCAGCGGGACTTGGAGCGGGCTTGAGAGAATTACGCTGGTCTGGTCCCAGGCAAACCCCGCTGGGGCCGTTGGGGATGGATCGGGGTACCACCGGAAAGTGAAAAACCAAGCAAACCCCAAACCCATAGGGTTTGGCGAAACCAGCGGGTCTAGTCTCAGAGGATGGTCTGGGACCCCAGACGGGCCCCGAGGATGACCAACCACAACAAGGAAGAGACTCCCAGGCGGGCTCCAGGATAGCCCTCAGGAGGCCGAAAGCAAGTTGCACCGTGCAGCTTCGTTTGAAGAGCCCTCTTCGAGCCCAGATGGAGCCCGAGGAGGCCCTCAAACGGACCCAAAAACGCCCCCAGGGGGCTCAGGCGAACGAGGAGGTAGGAACAACTTTCCAGTCCACGCAAGTACTGATTCAAGCATCTCAGGATCCAACTTGTCAACAAAAGCGCAAAGGGGAAGTGTCGGGCAGCGGGGCAGCAAAACCGATGCACGCAGCGCGCAATAGATTCCTCACTTCCCCCCCTCCCTTTCCTCCTACCACCCCTGGCTGCCCACTCCCCTCCCCGAGGTGAGAGCACGTGCATTCTTCCGAAAATCCCTTTGAGTGTCGCGTCTGCTTCCATCGCGCCATGGCTGGCAGATGGATCGCTCTCCCGTGCCTCGCATCGGGTCGAGCAGCAGACAGGCCCGATCGACTGGACCGCTCGCGAGCACCCCGCTCCTCTTCTCACCGCGCTCCGAGGATGTCTCGAGCGCCCAGGGCCTCCTGGGTCCCACAATGCCCGGTGGCTGATCTTCTGGTGCGACATTTGGGATCTCGCGGTCGTCGGACTATCAAGCGCCAGCCGATTCGTGAGCCCCTGACTGCCTGGACATCCGACGTCCTGACTTTTCACGTGGACCCTTGGAGGTCTGGCCCTTTCCCTGGGGCTGGCTTCTCTTCCCGAGCATTGTTTTACGGCCCCGGGGCAGGGACCCCTGGAGGCCGAAAAAATACAACTATCCTGGCGAAGGACCCAACCATATGCAATTGTGAGTACCGCAGTTGTGAATATCTTCTTCGGTGGCGCTCCCTATGGGGCCACGAAACGTGTGAGGGGTGTGCCGAAATGGGTGTGCGGGACGCATGCGGGCACACCCACTGGGACCTTCGGTGGAGCTCCCTATGGGGCCACGAAACGTGTGAGGGGTGTGCCGAAATGGGTGTGCGGGACGCATGCGGGCACACCCACTGGGACCTTCGGTGGAGCTCCCTTGGGGCCACGAAACGTGTGAGGGGTGTGCCGAAATGGGTGTGCGGGACGCATGCGGGCACGTGGACCTGGCTCCCTATGGGGCCACGACGTGTGGGGTGTGCGGGACGCATGCGGGCCACTGGGACCTTCGGTGGAGCTCCCTATGGGGCCACGAAACGTGTGAGGGGTGTGCCGAAATGGGTGTGCGGGACGCATGCGGGCACACCCACTGGGACCTCTGGTGGAGCTCCCCTTGGGGCCACGAAACGTGTGAGGGGTGTGCCGAAATGGGTGTGCGGGACGCATGCGGGCACACCCACTGGGACCTCCGGTGGAGCTCCCTATGGGGCCACGAAACGTGTGAGGGGTGTGCCGACATGGGTGTGCGGGACGCATGCGGGCACACCCACTGGGACCTCCGGTGGAGCTCTCTGTGGGGCCACGAAACGTGTCAGGGGTGTGCCGAAATGGGTGTGCGGGACGCATGCGGGCACACCCACTGGGACCTTCGGTGGAGCTCTCTATGGAGCCACGAAACGTGTGAGGGGTCACGAAACGCGTGAGGGGTGTGCCCGAATGGGTGTGCGGGACGCATGCGGGCACACCCGCTGGGGCCTTCTGTGGAGCTCCCTATGGGGCCACGAAACGTGTGAGGGGTATGCCGAAATGGGTGTGCGGGACGCATGCGGGCACACCCACTGGGACCTTCGGTGGAGCTCCCTTTGGGGCCACGAAACGCGTGAGGGGTATGCCGAAATCGGTGTGCGGGACGCATGCGGGCGGCAGCACTGGGACCCTCGGTGGAGCTCCCCTTGGGGCCACGAAACGTGTGAGGGGTGTGCCGAATTGAGTGTGCGGGACGCATGCCGGCGGCAGCACTGGAGCCTTCGGTGGAGCTCCCTGGGGCCACGAAACGCGTGAGGGGTGTGCCGAATGAGTGTGCGGGACGCATGCGGACGGCAACACTGGAGCCTTCGGTGGAGCTCCCTATGGGGCCACGAAACGCGTAAGGGGTGTGCCGAATTGAGTGTGCGTGACGCATGCGGGCGGCAGCACTGGGGCCTTCGGTGGAGCTCCCTATGGGGCCACGAAACGCGTGAGGGGTGTGCCGAACTGGGTGTCGATGATGATGATGGGATGACGCTGACGCTGATGGGATGATGACGGCCATGATGATGCTGATGATGATGGCGATGACGATGACGATGACAATGACGATGATGATGATGATGATGATGATGATGATGATGATGATGATGATGATGATGAAGATGATGATGACGATGATGATGATGATGATGATGATGATGATGATGATGATGATGATGATGATGATGAACATGGGAGGAGGGAGGGGGCAGCGGAAAGGAAGGAAGGAAGGAAGGAACGCGGGGTGACGTCTCTTCAAAACGAGGACCCAACACCACAGGATGGTTGGGAAAAAGTAGCCTGGCGAAGGACCCAACCATATTCAGTTGTGGGCACCGTCGTTGTATGCACCGCATTCGGTGGGACTCCCTATGAGGCCACGAAACGTGTGAGGGCTGTGCCAAAATGTATGCGGTGGCCGCATGCGAGCGCTGGCAATTGGGCCTTCAGTGGAGTTCTCTATGGGGCCACGGAACGTGTGAGGTGTGTGCCGAAATGGGGGCAGCGGGAGCATGCGAGCGCTGGTCATGTGGGCCTTCGGTGTTCTCTCTGGGACCTTCGGTGGAGTTCAATCTGGGGCCACGGAACGTGTAAGAGGTGTGCCGAAATGGGCGCGGTGGGCGCATGCGAGCGCTGGCATCTGGGCCTTCGGTGGAGCTCCAAATGGAATCACAGAACGTGTGAGGGGTGCGCGCATGCGAGCGCTGGCATCTGGGCCTTCGGTGGAGCTCCCTATGGGGCCACGAAGCAAGGTACTGGGTGGGGGAACGCATGCGAACACCGCCACTGGGGCATTCGATGGAGCTCCTTATGGGGTCACAGAACGTGTGAGGGGTGTGCCGACATGGTTGACTGGTGCGGATGGCAGATGCATGGATGGGAGAAGGGAGGAGGAGAGAGGAGGAGGTGGGAGACGCGGGGCGCTGTCTCTTCAAAACGAGGACCCAACACCACAGGGTGGTTGGGAAAAACCCGCCTTGATCTGAATCGACTAGATCCATTGACATCTTGGTCGTGCTCAGCGTGTTCCCTCCCTCGATCCCTGGAACCCTTGCATCTCGGCAAGCGATGTTGAGCCCAGCACTGCCGGCGTCGAGCGAGAGAGCCGCCTCACGGGTTCCGGACGGCGCGCTGCCGGGGGCGGGACTCGGAGCCCTCCCAGGCTGGCGGAGGCATGCGGCTTTGACCAGGTGGGATGATCGGCAGGTGCTCCCGCTTTTCCACCAGCGTCGGCGCGAAGCGCCGTGGCTGGCAAAAGACAGACCCCATGGTCCCTCCCACGTCGTCCCCCATCCGAAACGGAGGGGGGGGACGACCGAGGAAGAAGAGAAGGAGGAGGAGGAGGAGGAGGAGGAGGAGGAGGAGGAGGAGGAGGAGGAGGAGGAGGAGGAGGAGGAGGAGGAGGAGGAGGGCGGGGGAGGAGGAAGAGGAGTCTTTCTCCCGCAGCGGACACACAACGCCTGCTAGCGACGCCGTGCAGACGTGCAAAAAAGAGAGGCAGGGCGGCAGCACTTTGCGGGAATGCCTGGCGCGTGGGCGGCAGGGAGAGAGAGAGAGAGAAGGCCCACACCCGAACCAGAGGGGCACGCCCCTGGTCGAGGCGAGGCCTGCCGACGCACCACGGAGCCCATGCGAGATCCCAGCCAGCACCACCGGCACCAGAGGCACAAGCACAGCGGAGCAGCAGCAGGGAGGCGCGCAGGAGGTGGAGCACGCCGCAGCAGCAGCGACGAGGCAACCGCAGCGGGGAGCCCACGCAGGGGCACAGCCACGGGAGTGGACGCCCCAGAGAAAACAGGACCCAACAGGCTGCCAGCACACCCACCCTCGGGAAATGGTCGGCCAACTCTCCTGCTGCGCGGACGGCGCAGATGCAGGGGAGGCGCCTGGAGCTGGACCGCAACCAGCGGCGCGGGCAACATACCGCGGGCGAGGATGACAGGATCCCTGCGCTGGCGGTTCTGGCGCCAGGCCGATCGGGGGCGCCTTCCCGGCGAAAGCCCTCTCTCCAGCACGCGGCAGCGAAGAATTCGATTGACCGCGCAAGAGAGCAAGGACGGGCACGGGGCGGGGCGGAGAGCCCCAGCGTCAAGACGAGGCGGGGGCGGCGAGAGAGCACGCGGGGCCGAGAGAACCCGAGCGAGCAGCAGAGCGCAAGGCGACGCGGGAAAAATCTAACCACTCAGAACCTGAGAACGCGGAACACAAGGCACACCTTCAAACTACAACCCGAAAGCTGCCAGCCCATCTTCAACGCGGCCATCGCGGACCAAACAGAAACAATCAGCTCATGCATCGGGTGGCGAAAAGAAGAAGCGAGGACAGGGGGCGACACGAATCGGGACCACAGGGACAACACACACATACACACACACACACTCACACACACACATTCATACACACATACACACACACACACCGTTCTGAGTATCGCCCCTGGTGGCACTCCCTATGGGGCCAAGAAGCGTATGAAGGGTGTGCCGAAATGGAGGTGGCGGTGCCATGCGAACCCTGCCACTGGGGCCTTCGGCGGAGCTCCTTATGGGGCCACGACGCGCGTAACGGGTGTGCAGAAATGGAGGCGGCGGTGCCACGCAAACCTTGCCATTGGGGCCTTCGGTGGAGCTCCCCATGGGCACGCGAAACATGTGAAGAGAGAGCATCGCCCGCTGATGCGGGCACTTCGTCGAGGTCGATCGCATGCTGCTGGCTCCCCCCGGCAACAGGGCGAAAGCAGCAGCGCGGACAGGTGTAATCCAATGGCGGGGGCCCGAGGAAGCCGGGAGGAGGAATGGCAGGCCAGCGCGGCTCGCCGCAGGCCCGCGAAAAAACAGCCAAGCGGCCAGGCCCCAAAGGGCACGGGGCAGGGACGACCGGGGTCGCGCAGACCACTTCGAGCCGACGTGACCGGGAGCCAACGTGGCGTGATCCAGAATGGCTACGGAGAGGAGGAGGACGAGGAGGAGGAAAATAACGACGACGACGAAGATGACGACGACGAAGACGACGACGACGACGACGACGACGACGACGACGACGACGACGACGACGGCGACGAGCGGAAGGCAAAGGAGGCCGACCTTCCCCAAGAAAGCTCCGTCCACAATCATCGGTGGGCCCCCGCACCGTGCGAGAGGTCAGCTGCGAGACGCGCAACTCTGGCGAAATCCGCCGCCTCGGAATCCGATGGGAGCTCATCCGCCTTCTTATAGAGGATGCGATGGCGGAGGAGGCGATGGCGATGGCGTTGATCAAGGATAGCGACGAGTTGTAACTGAGGAAAGGAGCAGGGACTGAGAAGCACAGTTGAGCGGAAGAAGGCGGAGAAGACGCCGTGAAGGACCGAGAGGACGTGGCGATGAAGATGGACCTGCAACTCCTCTCAGAAGTGTCGTCCACTTCGATGTGTATACGAGTGTATGTGTATGACGATATAGATAGATATTCACCTCAGCATATATATAGAAAGAAACTGCATATGTTTACCGAAATCTACCAACTTACACATACCTGCGTCTAGGTATGGATACACATGTATACAGGTGCACATGTTTAAATACACAACTGCGTGCGCGCGTGAGACCTGAACTCCTGCTTACCATTTGGCAGGAAACGCTCCTGTTTCGAACTGCCGCTTGGAACTAGCATGGCTGTGATCATTGAGCTTATGCCAGCAAGAAGGCGCCCATTTTGCACGGAAGACAAGAAAGCTCGAAACGTTTCGATTACTCCCTCCCCCATGTGTCGCATAATGAATCGTTCCACTGCGCCTCCGTTTGGTGCCTGTCGAGCAGACCGCCCTTCAACGGGTACCATGCCCGTACATGTCTTGTTCACCCCAAACAGATTGAGGCGCGTTGGACACCTGCCTGCCGAGAAATCTAATACGTGACACGTGAACGGCTGGCTGCCATGTCAACATCGAGAACAACAGCCACGCGCCCAGCGCCGCTGTGCTCGAGCGCTGTGCTCGAGCGTTGTACTCATTGCCCCCAGTGACGGGATGCGGGTGTAAACTTCGAAATCCACCCTTATATCCATGTATCTACATGACGTGTTCACCAGCACTACCCGATGTACGCCCTGACGGTTCTGGGCAAACCTGGTAATCGCGATAGCCCTGCTGGCGCTCATGAATACCACGCCTGCTGTGGCAGGTGAGATTAACGTGGTTGCCAGTCTGGGCCAAGTGCTGCTGATACTCAAACTGTTGTGAATCAGTCTGAAGTCCAGCTGCTGAAGTGGGCGACGAGGGTACTAGGTATCCGTGGCGACCCTAGGCCTGTACTTGATGTCCGATAAGACTGCCAAACATATCTGTACTGTCATGGGTACCGTCCCGCACGATCGTGATAGTACTGACCTATAGCAGGGGTAAAGATTGGGCGACTGTTGTCGGTGAAATCGCAGGTCGATGTTCACACCGAACGCACATAAGCTGCGAATTGGCAGGCGGAGGCGGAGGGTGATCTACCACCTTCAACATCTGCCAACGTCGCACGGCGACGCCGCCTGAATGGCCTCGATCTGCCAAGCCGGCCTTGCGCCCTCAACATGTTGGTCAGAATGAGGGAGCCCAACGGTCTTAGACCATCCCTGAGTGCATGCCTGAAGTGGGCTTCCACGGTGACGATGCGCTGTTTGCTGCTGTCGCCCTCGTACGCGACATGCCCACGTCCAACCCGCGAACCACCCGCGACCCACCTCCCCCCGCGATCCACTCGTGACGCGCCCGCGACCCACCCACGAGCCACCCCGCGAGCCATTCGCGCCCCACCCATATTGTTTGACCAACAACGGCGCCTGCGGCGGCCCCGTTGTACAATGCGTAAAAAAGTGTCGCCTGCTGCGGGATGTTTCAGATTTGCTGCCGAACCTCGCAGAGTGCCGACGACCCCCCCCCTTCCCCCTCACTCTGATCCGCAACTGCCAACGCTGTGGTTATGTATCCGGCCCAAAGATGACCCCAGTATCATCCTCGTCATGGTACTCGCCCTCGCACCCGTCGACGTGACAGTCCTCATCCTACTCCCCCACATGATGATCCTCCTCTCCCCCTCCTTCCTCGCCATCATCCCCCCGCTCTACTTCTTCCTGCTCCCCCTTCTCCTGTTGGCTGCTGCGCCGCTAGAGTGGAGAAAAAATCCGCCGACCCTGCCGGCGCGTGGAAGAGGCTGTTCCGTTTGACTCGTCGTCGTCGTGGTCGTTGTCGTCGTCATCGTCGTCGTCGTCGCCTTCGCCGCTCCCCTCCCCTTTCCCTAGGCCCGTCGCCGCTCACCCCACTTTCACCGGGCCCTCCTCCTCGAAATTGAGCAACGTTGTAGTTGAGTCGAAGGGAAGCCCCTTCCCTTTGATCCCTTCCCCGCCGGGGGAGGTCCCGGGGGGGGGGGTCGCCACCCAGATACGACTCCCCCCCTGGCGGTTCGGGGGCCCAGAAAAGCCCCAAGACGCAGCCAAAGTGCCCCAAGATGCCACCAAGACGGTCCTCGAGGGCCCCGAGTCGCCGAGTATCGGTCCAAGTCGTCAAAGTAGCCTCCAGACGGCTCAAAAGGTTTCCAAAACGCCCTAAGAGGCCTCCAAGAAGACTTCCAAGAGGGCCCCAAGGGGCAAAAATCTTGTCAGCTTCCCGACGCTCCAAGACAAGCCAAGAGGCCCCCAAGACCGCCCCAAAATGGCCCAAGAGGCCTCCAAGAGGACCCCAAAACGACCCAAGAGGCCCAAAGACCACCCCAGCGGCCTCCAAGGCAGCCGAAGAGGCCCCCAAGAGGGCTCCAAGAGGGAGCCCAGACGGGGGACCCAAACGGTCATTTCGAGCCCTCGGCCTGAGGTGGTCCCAGGAGGCCCCCAGAGGCCCCCCAGAAGCCCCCCAAGAGGCCCCAAGAGGCCCCCAAGAGACCCCCAGGGAGCCCCAAGAGGCTCCAACGAGGCTCCTAAGCGGCCTCCAAGAGCCTCCAAAGAGGCTCTTAGAGTACCCCCAAGAGGCCCCCGAGAGCGCTCGTCGTCGTCGTCGTCGTCGTCGTCGTCGTCGTCGTCGTCGTCGTCGTCGTCGTCGTCGTCGTCGTCGTCGTCGTCGTCGTCGTCGTCGTCGTCGTCGTCGTCGTCGTCGTCGTCGTCGTCGTCGTCGTCGTCGTCGTCGTCGTCGTCGTCGTCGTCGTCGTCGTCGTCGTCGTCGTCGTCGTCGTCGTCGTCGTCGTCGTCGTCGTCGTCGTCGTCGTCGTCGTCGTCGTCGTCGTCAGTCAGGGTCAGCGGCACCGGCCGTAAGGCCTTCGCAATACCCTGGCATAGAGACCCTAAACACCAACGCTGCATGATGAAAAGCATGGTCTGCACGGCACCGTACGGCAATGTTCCGAATTCTGCAAACCAGGCTCCACACGGCACACGGCATGCGGGCACGGGACGGCACGGCAAGCGGCCACGGCACATCGCGCAGGCACGGCACGGCACGACACGACACGCGCCGGGCAGGGCACGGCGCGGCACGGTACGGCACGCGGACGGCAGCTTTCCCGTGTTCCAGCGACTAGCCACGGCACGGCACCTTGGCACGGCACGGCACCTAGATGCGGCACGCGACGGCCACGGCACGGCACCTTGGTACGGCAGGGCACGGCACAGCACGGCACGACACAGCGTAACACGGCACACGGGTACGCTACCGCACGGCACGAAGGGCGGCAACGCTTCCGCATTCCAGAAACCAGACACGGCACGGCACAGCACCTCACACCAACACGGCACGGCCCGGCACGCGGGCGACAACGCTTCCGCGTTGCAAAGTCTAGGCGCGGCACAACACGGCACGCAAGCACGGCACCACACGCGAGCACGACACGGCCAGGCACGGCACGCGGGCGGCAACGTTGTGGCATTCCAGAAACTACACACGGCACGACACGGCACACGAGCACGGCACGCCACGGGCCCGGCAACTTGTTCGCCTTCCAGAAACAAGGCACAGCACGGCACAGCACACACTGCGCGCGGGCACGGCATGGCACGGCATGGAATGGCACGGCACGGCATGGCACAGCACGGCAGGCGGGTGGCAACTTTTTGCGAAATCCACAAACTAACAATGGCATGTCACGGCACGGCACGCAGCCACGGCACGGCACGGCACGATAAGACACGCGGGCACGGCACGGCACGGCACGCGGGCGGCAACCTTCCGCCTTCTGGATTACAAAACCACATCTCTTATACAAGGTTCAAGGCCCATTCCAGCATTTACTGTTTAGGGAAATGTCTGCGCTCCCCCTAGGCCCAGGCATCGCCATCGCTCTCCCGCCCCCTCCCCCCCCGGTTCTGGGGAGCACCAAAATACCGATGCCGCTACTCCTCGGAACTCTCCAAGGGCGCGTTCTGGCCAGAATTCCCATGCGAATCCCACCGCGGCGATGAGGGGCGCGCAGTGGCATCGGCACCCGCGGGGCCCAGCCGCGGCGCCTTCCAGCAGGACCCCGCCGCCACTTCCTCGCAGACGTACCAGTCGCACGCCCTGCAATCCAGGACCTTGCGGCACTTGCGCCGGGGGCGGAGGCGCCCTCGCCGACGAAGGCAGGCGACAGCGAACTTCGGCAAGGGCGGCACTCAGGGTGGCGCGAGGGAGATCCCTTCCGCGTGGAGGAGGGGCGGCGAGGAGCTGGATTCGGCAGCTGAGCCATAATGTGGCGAGAAACTAATTCAGTCACTGACGCCATCATCTGCACTTTGCCCGCTGCCAACAACCTGACTGCCAGCAACCTGCACCCACACACTTCCCCCCGCCTCCCGCAAAGAGGTCGCCACCACCGACGTGGCGATGCCTTCCGCGGCACGGCAGAGGGAGGCACTGGCCCCATCAAGAGAAGGATGCGGGTCCTCGAAGCTGGCCAGCTGCATGGAGGAAGCCACGTCGCGGGACGCGGGTGCAGACGAGACGGCAACATATTCATCAACAGGGGTCGGCCCCCAGCATTGCACGGGGGTCCAGCCAGGAGCCTGAGACACTGCGACCGCCAGCCCCATTGCCGCCGCCGCGAAAGCCGCAGGTGGGCCACGATGGGACGGGAAAAGATCCCTGCGGATCCTTGAGAAATTCTCATGGCCCCTCTCTCAGCCAGGCCCTTCCCTCCAGCACACTCATTGGCGAGACGGCCGCCCATCAGGGGCCACCGCAAAACCCCAGACGGAACAAAACTGAAGAGAAAACTACCTCACTTCAATGGGTCCGGTACGAAGCGCGGAGCTCCACGCCTTCGACGAACTGAGCGCAACACAGCGGCTCAGAGAGGGCACTGCCCTCGAAACCAGGCACGGGACCAGACGATGCCGAAGGCGCACACGCGCCGGCAACGAGAAAACCCGCGAACACCCGTGCGCCGCCACGGCCAGGAGTTGAGACCAAGGGACCTACTCCAGATTTCGTAATAAAAGGGAGGGGGTCTCATTTCGGGGGGGGTCTCTTCCAGGCTATCTTGGAGGGCCTGGGGGGGTCTGGGGACGATGTTTTGGAGGGTTCTCCCACGGGGGGGGGTCTAAAACTTTTCGTCTGGGAGGGTTGAGACCCCCTCCCTTGTATTACGAAATCTGGAGTAATTAAGGACAATCTGCGTGCACAGCTGGCAACGCCACCTGCCTACAAAAGGCTTCAGCTCATGCGCGCTGGCGCCGGGGGGCCTCGTCGAGGGGCCGACCTCGGGGGGCCACGCGTCTCAGACGGCCCGGCGCCACCCGAGGCTCGACCCCTAAAAATAGATGCAAGCACGTCGCGCCCCCCCCCCCCCCACAGACCATGGCAACTGCGGCACCGTGCAAATCTGCGCGAAGGGGGGGGGGGCTGGGCAACCGTCTGACCCCGAGGCCACTTGGCCGCCGCGCCCGCCCGAACGCCCGCGCACGCACTGCCCCGACGGAGAAGCGCGCCTCCCGCTGGGTCTTGATCCGAACGGGGCCTTTCTCCAAGTGGGCCTCCGTCGAACTAAGGAGGAGGGGGAGGGGGAGGGGGAGGAGGAGGAGGAGGAGGAGGAGGAGGAGGAGGAGGAGGAGGAGGAGGAGGAGGAGGAGGAGGGGGAGGGGCAGGAGGAGGAGGAGGGGGAGGGGGAGGAGGAGGAGGAGGGAGGAGGATAGCTTGGAGCCCGACGGGGCCTCTCGACATCACGGCCCGCCCCGTCGCGCGCCCAGAGAGGTCACCGACGACGACCCCCCTCGGGGCGCGGGCCCCGCCGAGGTGCCAACTCAGAAGCTCGAGGCCCACAGCCGGTCGCGCACACGAGCGGCCCACGCGGCGTGCTCTCCAAGAGTCAGAGCACGCGAGCAGCTCCGCGCGAGGTGCGCTCCGCCGCCCCCACGCGCCTGCTCCGAGGTCAGACCACGCGAGCAGCTCCGCGCGGGGTGCGCTCCGCCGCCCACCCCGGGGGGCCGAGGCGCCACCCCGCAGGAGGGACTGCCAAAGCAGGGGGTCGTCGGGCGCTTGGAGCATGGCCACGGCAGCGGCATCGCACCACCGCCCTCCGGCGTCGGAGGAGAGAGAGCCCCCCCCCGCCCGGAAGAGCCCCCGAAACACGCGCACAGCGGGTTGCCCTTGAGGGCCGCCCTCGGGCCCGGAAGTCCGCCCCCCTCCCCCCCCAGGAGGACTTCATACCCAGAGAGCACCAGGACCGCGAGCTCCCTCCGAGGGACCCCCTTGAGCCACGAGGCTGGCTCCGCCCCGCGAGTGGGCCAGCGCCCGCGCGAGGGGGGGATCCGAAGACGAAAAATCCTCGTGGCCCGCGCTGGCATCGCCCGTCCAAACACGGTGGAACAGGAGCCCTGGCGCGCGGCGGCAGCGGGGACAAAGGTCAGGACAGGCCTATCCTGCACTTCGCTGGCGCGGTCGCGGCCAGTGGCCTTCCGACACCACCGACAAGTTAGCTGACCACATACTCCTCGCTCCACGTTTGGCAACGCGGCCGAGCTCCCTAGAGATCAGCAGCATGCCCGCTCATCCGCACAGGTCGTCGCCTGCCGCGCGCTGGGAAGCCTCTGCCCAAAGCAAAACCCTGGAGCCCCCTGAGAAAAAAACGCCAAGCAAATCACCGAAGTCGGCCGCGACAGAATCAGAAAACCCAGGATCCCGAACCCAGGCAGCCCCCAACCAGCCGGACGTTGACAGAGCGGGGCGCCCAACCAGCCTGGAGCAGGGCAGCCTGGACAGCAGCTATCGGGCCCTCGACTCGCCGCCAGCGAACAGGCTGGAGGCACACTGCGGCAGCAGCCCCCTCACCTCGCGCCAAGCTTGCGCGCCTTGGACTGCAAGGCGGGTCGCGACAGCCAGAAGGGAAAATACGCTCTTCCAGAACTTGAACGCGCAAACCGATACCTGGGGCAGTTTCCCCCCGGGTCGCTTGGAACACAGAGGTGAAACATCGGCCCTTCTTGGCACCGGCCAAAGCAGCAGCAGCACCTCTTCTAAGCTCCAGAGTCCGGGCCCCATGCGCCTCCACAAGCTTGCGCACAAAGACGGCCGAAGGGTACATCCCAAAGTCCAAACATTCACGGTGACAAACCTGCTCACAGAAAGGACCCCCTGATGGCACCTTCGGCGAGCAAGAACTTTATGTATTTCTTCATCTCGCGACAAGCTCTGCGACGTCCATCCGCAGCACTAGTGCCCAGGCCTACCACAGAAACAGCGAAGCTCATTGATATCCGGAGATTTGCAAGATTCTTTTACAAGTCACGACCGGCGCTGTCACTCGACGCCGTCAGCCTAATTTTGTCGCAGCAAACATCGAGGCTCGATTCAATGGAAATCTACTGCGGGGGGGGTCCTGAGCAGACCTGCCGTTGACGACCTGCCTGCATTTCCCCATCCTTGCGGCCCACGACGTCGTCTATGCAGGTCCAAATGCCAGCAAGGGGAACCGAGCGGTGAGCACGATCCAAGATTCTGCGGAGCATCACCTGAGCAGCCTGGATTCAGAGGGGCGACCGTGCCACGATCGACCTGGAGACCGCCATAATTACGCGAAAACAGACTGCCTCTCCCAAGCAGACGCGGGGCCGAATACAACTCGACTTCAGGTAACAGAATGATAACAGCGAAGACGCAACCCAGGCCAGCCTCAATCAACCACACAAATGAGTTGGAGAGGCGGTAGCGGGCCATGATATCTTGAGCTGGACCCACTGGGTCGGACCGCTTGCACTGCCATTCCAAGCCCCGCGCGTCGACGAGCAGCCGGGGGCCCATGGTCGGGCGTTCGTCCGGGTCTAGACATTCACCCTCGAGCGGTTGACTGTCCTTGACGCGGCAGCGGGCCAAACCAGGAGCCTCCGACCACAGCCCCGCCGCTCATTCCACGAAAGCAGATCTCAACGACGCCAAGGCGCGCGCCACCGCCAGATCGGCCCATCCTCTAACTTGACCCACCAGCTCCTGCAAATCATCAGCAGGAACCAAAGCGACGTTCGAGACCAGCCCCGCCCGCGTGAAAATTGAACACTGGCGGCCCTTCAACTAAAATGCCGCCCGCGCTGCGCACCGCCCAACTGCAAGACATTCCTGCTCAGCTCCAGGGCGCGCAAGGCAGCTTGATTTGCATCATTGCCGTTGCATCTGAGGGCAGCATACCTGATCACGAGAGCGCTGACGATGCCCCATCAGTCAGCCCGAGGGACACGCTCGCGCGCGTGCCCAAGGGCAGCCCTCATCTTGGCCCGCTCGAACTTGAGACCGCCAGCCTCGCCACGGCAGGCGCGCCATTCTTCCCGAGGCACCCGCCCACTCCAGACGCCCCTCCCAGAAAGAAGCCCACAGAGAGCAATCACGAGCAACAGCGCTGCGCACACCTGCCCCCCATTGAAAGACAAAGCGGTCGTCGGGGATGCAAGGCAAGGCCCGCCCCTGCGCTTGAGGTTAGACATGCCAGGGTCACCCACGCCACCAAGGTAGTCCGTGGAGACGCATTGCATGCGGGGAGCAGGAGGCGCACAGCCACTGCCTGGGCCTCGGCCCACATCGCCCGTCGGCGACCCCGGCTTCACCGCGCACCGCGGGGAGAGGACACCCCGTCCGCCCACGGCCGCCTCGACCCAGGGCCCGCGCCCATCCCCCCTGGAAGACGCAACACGAGGTGCCACTGGAGAAGACGACCGCGCACCACCCACAAAAGCAATACGGTCAAGGTCACCGTTGGAGGGGGAGGTCGACGCGGCCCCCGGCGCTGCTGCGCCAGGACGGGGTCGTCGACCTCCTCGCTCGGCACCAAGTGCGGGGGGGGGGCCCGCGGGCAACGCCACGCCAGTCCCACACCCGCCCCGAATCGCCCCCTCACTGCGCGCGCGGGAAATATCCGCCGGAGCACCCGGCCCACCAGCGCCAGCCACGCAGAGCACGTCACTGGCGCCCACGTGAGAGGCGGGGCAAGCACTGCTATCGCCGAGGCTTCGGCTCGCATCGCCCGTCGGCGACCCAGGCCTCGCGGCGCCCCCCTGTGAGTGGGCGACCCGCCCGTCGGCGGCCGACTCGACCCATGCCAGCGCACACCTCCCAAAGCAGACGAAGCGCAGGGCGTCACCGACGAGGACGAAGGCCCACCCACGTTGGAAACGCTGGAAACACTCGATCGGGCCCCCTCCCCAGCTGGACAGACCGGCACCGCGCCAGACCCGCCCGTCCACGTCCGCCGCCACGATGCCTTCACACTGCCCAAGGGTTTGCCAGACCCGCGAGCACGGCCAGACCCGAGCTGTCTCTACACAAGCGCCTGCGTCTGCGCTAGGAGACCTGACCACCTCGCCAGTGGACAGGCCGCTGGTAATAAACCCAGCCACCTTGGAAATACGAGAACGACCACAGCCACCCAGGCCACCAGCGTGGAGCACCTGACCGTACAGGACGCCCCTCCACACAAGCAACCAAGTCTCACCCCATATGGAAAGGCGACGCGGCGTCCATCTGCCCCTGCCCCACCAGTGGTCCGACGGGCTCCTCGAACGAGCGGGCCAGCTCCGCAGGTAGATCGGCGGTGCGTCGCGCTCGCCGCGCAGCCTCAACTAAGACCTCTTGCTGTCGGGGTCAGGCGAGGCTGCAGGGCGCGATGGAACAGGGAGGGATACAGGCACTTTCAGCAGCTGATACCAGAGCGTTTCCCTGGCTGCCAAGATGGCTACCCGCACCGCACAGCGGGTCTTCCAGGGGACGCCCAGGACAGCGAAAAGCGCCACTTCATAATCACGCATGCGCCCAGCGCCCTTGCCGCATGTGACCTCGCAATCAGGCGCGCGAATGCTGGCCCGCAGCTGGCTCGGCCATCCCGTGATGCACAACGCCCGCGGTCCTATTAGCCGATCGCCGGGTGCAACACAAGGGGTCGGCCAGCGCGCGGGCAAGGGCGCCCAGGACCACTAGCACATCGTCGTTCCGTCCTCGAGCCCCCAGCCCAGGCTGGAGGTAAACACTTACGAGCACGAGGTTGCCCCATCTCGCGCGCAGTGACTGGGCAAAGCCACGACAAATATGCATCCTACCCATCGACGACGCTGTCTCCCTGAAAGACGCGGTCGCGATGCGATTGCGAGTCAGCACCCACCCCCCTCCCGCGAGACCAGCGGACGACTTGCCAGAAGGGCAGGCCGCTGTCGCAGCCATTATCCCTCCATCTCTCTCCAACTTGGCACCGACGTCGGGCAACTCCTGTGCGCGAGGAAGCCCGAGGCCCGGGGGGGGCACGCCGTGATTTTGCCGAAGAGCCTTAAGATCCTCCTTGCCACCAGCACAGGTACTGTGCGCTCCAGCTTCGTGGCCGTCAATGCTGCTGCTCATCGCGATCAGAGCTGGGAGGGGGCGGCTGGGGAGCGGACTCGCCACTGCCTTCAGCCATACTCTGGCCGCCCCCGTAGTTGACCTCAGGAGGTGTTCCGCAACGTCGTCGGCGCCCTCATCGTCGGGCACCGCTTTGCACCCCCCCCTTGCCGCCAGGGGCCGCGGAGGAAGACGATCCCGAAGTGGAGGCCACGGGTCGGGATTCCGTTTCAGCAGCTTCGTCAGGCTTGGCTTCGCCGTCAGCACGTGGTTTCATGTTTCGGCACGTCCAGAGCGTGTTCGGCGTTCTCCAAGAGGGCCTGGAACTCCTTTTGCTCTCGTCTGCGCCATGCGTGATATTTCCAGAAGCTGGGCGCGGAAGGTGCCGCGCTCACCCTCATCCTCGTCCTCGAAGTCGCCCATCGCCTCGAACAGGGAGGGGCCCAGCTTGAATAACACCGCCTCTTCTGGCCCACTGCTGGACACTGGCACCGAGTCAGACACGCCATCCTGGGCCGTCTGCCTGCGGAGACCAGTCTGGTGCATAGCCTCAGCCGCCTCTCTCTGGGCTTCCCTCGCACGCAGAAGGGCTGCGTCCACATGCACCAGAGCCTTGGGCGCCTTGCCGAGCTCCGCTTGCTTCTTACAGCACTCGGAGGTCGCCTCCTGCAAGACCTGGCACGCGAACTTACGCGGGGGACGAAGATTTGTTCCTCCCACTGCTGAGTGGCCCGTTGCATGATACCAGTGGCCTTCTCGTCTTTCGGGACAGGCCAGCCCTTCCGCAAAGGCCAAGGACTACTCGATACACGCGGGCGAAGAAGGGAGCGCTGGCCAGGACTTGCAGTCGAGCTGGGGCTGACACGACCACGGCGACCACCACGAGCCTGGTGCGGCAGTCTTCCAGGCTCCCCGCAACGCCCAGCAGACGCCACATAAAACGGCTACGGGGGGCGGCGAGGAGGAGGAGGAGGAGGCGGAGGAGGAAGGAGGAGGAAGGAGAAGGAGGAGAAGGAGAAGGAGAAGGAGGAGGGGGAAGAGGGGCGCGAGGAGGGGCAGCGAAGAGGAGGAGGAGGAGGAGGAAGACGACGAGGAGGAGGAGGAGAGACGCGCGAGAAGGGGGGGAGGAGATGGGTTCGAGGGTGAGAGGGGCGCGAGGAAGAAGAGACGCGACGAGGAGGGAGGGCGGGGAATCCCTGGACCCTGGGAAACGAGGAAATGATGGGCACCCTCGCGCAAATCTCAGTAGCGCCGTCTGCTTGTCGAGGCGGCGCCCTGGCGTGGACGTCAAGGAAGTCCACCAACGGATAGGGAGCGCGAATGCTTGTGAAGAAGTCCAAACGGGCAGGGGACCATCCTGCCGTGCCTCCCCGCGACGGGTTTCCCAACCTTTTCCCGCTCCTCCCCCTGGACACCGGACACTGACAGCATCGATGTACTCTGACGTCGCCCCCCCCAGGGGTAGCCCCCCCCAGGGGCCGTTGTCCCTGGGGGGCTGAGGGGGATCAAACAAAGGTCCTGAAGCACCTGCCAGTCGCGGTGTTCGGGGCGGACGACTAAAAAGTGACAGTCCTCTCATGACCCCGCCCCCCCAGAATCCTCATCCCAACGGTCAGGGGCGCGGACCTGAAGCGGCCAGGGCGGGCCAGGGTGAGCGAGGAAAGGTATTCGGAGGGCATGGGGCGGAAGGGCGGAGGTCGCCAGCACATGGTCGCGTTGTAGGACAAAGTAGGGACATTGCGTTGGCGGGCCTGGCACTGGACATTGCCCTCGTCGAGGGCATTGGTGCACACCCTGTCTCCTCCGCCACCCAAACACTAATAACCGCGCACGCCCCCACCCCCGCTCCCTCCGACCTGGAGGTGCAAAGGAAAAAGGTGAACAAGCCATGAGGGAAGCATGACATGAGGGAAAGCACGCCGAAAGGAGGGATGGACAGGCTCTTCGTCGGAACTCTGCCGCCCTTGGCCAGCTTAAGCAATCTGGTGGCGCGATCGCTCTGACAGGGTGGCTGGACCGTGCTTTCCCCGAAGGCCTTGCCAGGTGGCCGCGGCATTCTGGGCCTGATTGGCAGCTGGCAGCAGCGTCATCCCCTCAACCTGGGGGGGGCGGAAGGGCAAAGGTCGTCGACACAAACATTCCTCGCGGCTTGAGCCGCTCTGCACGCTGGCCGCGTTACAGGGTAGAGTGGAAACATTGCATTGGCGGGCCTGTCGTTGGGCACTGCCCTCGTCGAGGGCCGTGGTGCACACCCTGCCTCCTCCGCCAGCGAAACAGCGATAACCGCGCACGCCTCCCCCACGGAGCAACAGGGTGAGGTGAAGAGGCCAAGAGGGAGGCACGCAAGGGGGGGCGATGGACGGGCTCTTCGTCGGCGCTCGGTCGCCCTTGGCCAGCTTTAACAATCTGTGGGGAGCGATTGCTCTGGCTGGGCGGCTGGGCAGCACGTTGCTCGAAAGTCTCGCCTGGTGGCAACGGCACTCTGGCTCTGATTCGCGGTAAGCGGCGATTGGCGGAGGGGGGTGAGGAGTGGAGGGGCAGGCAGGGATGGATGAGCAGGACGGCGCTTAAGCCACCAGAAACCTACGCGTGTTGCTAAGGGCGCAGCCTGCAAGGCACTGAGTGATCCGAAGGGGGTCACAAATTCGAACTTGCCTTCTTCGGATGGGCACTGGAAGATCGCGCTGGAGACCCAGAGGCCTCTTCCAAGCACTGTGCGATTGGGGCCCCGATAGAAGTCGGCCGCTTCGGGAGAGGCCTCCAGAAGTGAACGCCAGGACCCTCCCAGAAGAGACCCACCCCACCAGAGGCCTCCCCAGGGCACTCTGACGCACCCAGGGCCTCGAGGACACGTCCAGGGCCTCTCACATCAGAGCGCAGCTTCGATGCCCGTGAAGGCTGCAGACCAAGGCACGGGCCCGCGCTAGGCGAAGGCCCCCAACACGTGCCCAGGGACATCCCTCCGCGGCCCCCGCCGCAGCTGCTAGGCGGTAATCCTCAGGCCTTGCGGGCCCAGCGCGTGTCGTTCTGTGTGGCGGAGTTCGTCCGCGTCCGTGCGGGTTCGCGCGGTTTTGCGGAACGAAGGCGTGAGGGGCCTCTCCTCGCTGGGGGCGCCTGCCCACGGTGCTCCCGACGATTTCCTGGACCCCTCCTCCTCCTCCTCCTCCTCCTCCTCCTCCTCCTCCTCCTCCTCCTCCTCCTCCTCCTCCTCCTCCTCCTGCTCCTCCTCCTGCTCCTCCTCCTCCTCCTGCTCCTCCTCCTCCTCCTCCTCCTCCTCCTCCTCCTCCTCCTCCTCCTCCTGCTCCTCCTCCTCCTCCTCCTCCTCCTCCTCCTCCTCCTCCTCCTCCTGCTCCTCCTCCTCCTCCTCCTCCTCCTCCTCCTCCTCCTCCTCCTCCTCCTCCGATTGTCCTGTTCAGCAGGCGCACTGGCTGCGAGCGCCTGAACTCAGACGTTTCCCGCCTGCGCGCCGGACGGCGTGTGGCTCCGTGCTCGTGCTCGTGCTCCTCCTGGGGGTCTCCCCCGCCGCCCCCGCCTCGGCCGAGCTGCTGGAGAGTAGGGGGCCGGGGCTCCGTGTGTGGGGCCGCGGGATAGAGAGGCACGACGCTCTGACGGGCGGGCCCTGACGGGCGGGCGGGGAGGGCGGGACATTGGAGTGGGCGTGCGGGCGGTGACTACCTACCAGACCACCCCAACCCAACCCGAAGACCCGAATTTCGGGTTGGGGGGGGTATGTTGGGGGGGGTATGGGTTCCATACGTGTTATTTCGATGTTTCCTGACCCCCCCCCCACTAGAAATCGAGGGTAAATCTGACCCTTCGGGTTGGGTTGGGGTGGTTTGGTGGGTGGTGAGGCGGGCTTGCAAGCAGGTCAACGGGCGAACCCGAATGGGCGGGTCGGACGGGCGGGACACTCCAACGGCTGGGCCCAGCGGGCGAAGCTGAGGGCGGGTCGGACGGGCAGGTCATGAAAGTGGGCGAACGAGCTTCCAAGCAAACGAACGGGCGGACCTCACGGACGGGCCGGGCGGGCGGACCCTACCACACGGGTCGGGCGGCCGGACCTTAACAGGCGGGTCGGGCGGGCGGACCCTAACGGGCGGGTCGAAGGGGCAGGACATTAAAGCGCGATTCCTATATTATCTTGGGGAGGAAACGGGCGAGAGCCCGTTTCTTGAGCAGTTCGTAAGGAAGTCCTGAGCGAGAGTGAAATGCCTGAGTGACGAGAGCGCGATCCCTGATCGAATTGCGAGGACGTGCCGAGCGAGAGCACGATTCCTGAGCAGCGAGACCGCGATTCCTCAAATTCTGACTCAATCCTAAGCGAGAGCGCGTTTCTTTTGCAAATTGCGAGGAGCGCTCGAGCGAGAGCGAGATTCCGAAATAGATTGTAAAAGGGGTATCGCGGGAAGCAGCTGCTGCGGGGCCCAACGCCCGAAGAGTCACGAATTCCCCTGATGGAACCGGGTGCGAATACTTTGGGGGGGCATTTCAATGAACCTGGCGCGACCTTAATTAGGGGAACGCTTCCTAAGCGAAATTGCTTGTCAGTGCGTGGCATTGCTTGGAAAAACGTGGCATTGTGTGGTATTGCTTCGCATTGATTGGCGTTGCTTGGCACGCACAAATTGACATTGTGTGGCACTGGTTGGCAGTGTTTGGCATCGCTTGGCATTGCTTCGCGTTGCTTTGCGTTGCTTGGTATTGCGTTGGTTTGCATTGCATTGCGTAGCATCGCTTGGCATTGCTTGGCATCGCTTTGAATTAATTGCTCGGCATTGAGTTGCATTGATTTGCATTGATTTGCATGACTTGGTATTTCTTCGCAATACTTCATGCCTTGCATTGCTTGGCATTATTTGAAATTCGTTGGCATTGACTGGCATTGCTTTGCACTGCTTGGTGATGCTTGGCAATGTTCGCATTGCTTTGCATTGCTTGGTACGGCTTGGCATCGCTTGGCACTGCTTGGCACTGCCTGGCATTGCTTGGCATTGCTTCGAACACGGGTAGGAAACAAGACCAAGGAAGCCGGAGAACCCGGAGAACCCGAGGAAGGCTAGCCTCACCAAAACAGGAAGGGGACAAGACCAAAGGAACCTGGGGAACCCAGAGAACCCGAGGAACGCCGGCCAGCGCTGGCCTATTTCCAACTATGAAGGGGCCCTGGGACACACAAATAAATACACACAAATAAAGATATTCCCCATATTTTCCTATATTTTCTGGGTTTTTGTCTTCCCCTCCACTTCCCATATTTTCCTATATTTTCCTGGGACTCGACGATTAATTGTGTCTGTGTGTTTCTTTCCCTCCTGAGACTGGCTCTTCAAAAACAAGTGGGAACCCCTCGGGCAAGCCGAAGTGGAGAAAAACAACAGTGGGCACCCGGGGAGGGGAGCAGCAGTAAGTAAACCTCCGAAGTGAGAGTTCAACAACAGCCAGGGAAGAGGGGACACGCCAAGGAATTCCTTACTACTATCACTACTACTACTACTACTACTACTACTACTACTACTACTATTACTACTACTACTACTACTACTACTACTACTACTACTACTACTACTACTACTACTACTACTACTACTACTACTACTACTACTACTACTACTACAATTATTTTTCTATTATTTTTAGGATTGCTGATATTCCTAACTATTACTATTAGTATTACTACTACTACAATCATTACGATTACTATTATTTTTTTACCCTCATTACAACAAATTTTATTACTATTGAAGGAGGCCCTGGAGGTGTTACACCTGCCCCCCTTAGCTTGGAGAGGACTGGCGGCGGCTGCGTCATCGAATCAGAGAGCTGCCCGCCCAAGGGGACCATCTCGCCCGGCGCCCGCTTGGCGCCACAGCAGTCGCAGAAGCCGCCCTGTAGGCGCAACTGGGATCCATGACAAAGGCTAACGCAAGATGGATCGGTGAACCAATGGGGAGGAGGTATAATGTCTCGATCGCAAGCAACCGCGCACTTAGAATCTAAATATCTGGCTCTCGTGCCGCAAGCCGTCTTGTCCCCTTCCCTCCGACCCCATCTCACCACTCTCCCCAGGATGTAACTGTTGCAGTGGCAAACAAAAGTGCCTCACTCAGGTTCCAGAGTCCTTCGAGAACGCGGACCGAAACTCCTCGGGAGAAATGTAGTCTCGCACGTGAGGGTCATGGAGTGCATGCCTCAACCTTGGCGGGCGGGCCCCAAATCCAACCTCCACGGCCACAGCCGTGACACGGAAAAAACCCACAACTGTTCGGGTGGCAAGCCGCTGAGTCGATCAAAGGCACTGGTCACACGGAATCGTGCGATCCAGTCGCTTCCTCCAACCTGAGCGTAGTGGCAGAGTGTCGACCCTGAGCCAGCCATGCGGTCGATATGACTTGTCACTTGACTTGATAAGGCCGAGTTGACTGGTCAAACAACCAGTGGCGATTGCAAGACCAGCATCGCTGCGGATCCCGTGGGTGACCAGAGCGGAGCCCACTCCACGCGCAACATTTGAGCTCGCCGACGGATCTCGACTTTGCGGGCTCTCCTCCTTCCCCTCCCTCCTATCCCTCCCCGGGGTGAGGGCGCAAACACCACTGGTTTGGCTGCTGCTCCTAGAGGGGTCAATGCTCGGGGCATCGGCTGCAACAACGCTCAGCGATGTGCTGTTACGGAACCTCGCAGGGTTGGCATTGTCCTGTTGGGGGAGAACCCTAGCTTCTTCATAGGCCATTCTCCGGTGGCCTCGCGAAAGTTCCGCCGCCTCTTCTCCCACACTGCGAGGCCAGAGTTTATCCGCCACCGTGTCTGCTCGCAATAGGCGTGTTAGAGTGCTCGTCTGTCTGGTGAGGTGTTTAAAATGCTTGCTGCGGCCGATCCCCCGCCTCGAACCGCAAATCCTCTGAAAACCGCCCCCCTGAATTTGTAATCGGGGGGCTCTTTTCGGCTACCAGTCAGCCCCAAGAGAGCCGAAAACCGCCCCAAGACGGCCAAGCTCGCCCCTAGATAGCCCAAAAGGCCCCCAAAGACTGCCCCAAAACTGCCCTAAAAGGCCTCGAGACGGTGCAAGAGGGCCTCAACATACCCCCAAATGGCCGCAAGACGGCCCATGAGGCCTTCAAGACGTCCGAAAAGTACTCCAAGAGGGCGCCCAAGAGGCCCTCGAGAGGCAAAAAAACAGGTTTATGAGTTTCGTAGAATGCCCTTTCGGGCGTCTGGAATCCAAAAGGTTCCCAATAAGGCAATCCCGGAGGGCCCCAAGACAGCCCAGGAGGGCTGAAAGACGGCCTGAAGGTGTTCTCAGACGGCCCATTAGTTAGAGCTCCAAGAGAGCGCAAAAGACTCCCAAGACTGCCCAAGTCCCGAGAGGCCCCTCGAGGCCCCCAAGACGTCCCCGAAGGGCCAAGAGAGGCCCACAAGAAGTCCCGAAGAGGCCCCCAAGAGCCCCCAGACAGACCACTCTCAGAGGCCCCCGAGAGGCCCTCAAGAAGCCCCAGAGGCGCCTCTAAGATGCATTGGGAGAGGGAGGAAAGCGAAGGCGGAGGAGGAGGAACGAAGAAGAAGGACAAGGAGAACGAGGCTACTGTCAAGGAGGGGGTGTTCAAGACCCAATCCAATTCAGAACCCTGTCTGAAAGTGAGCGGATCTTAAAGTAAACCGCCTTCCTACTAAGCTGTTGAACAGGCACGGTAGCGGGGCTTGCCGCAACCAGCTGAACACGTATCCACCGCCTGGAGAGCCGATATGTCCCAGGACTCCAGGGGGCAATGGATGCGGAATCGAATATATCCATATACCTCTCAAGGTCCATGAAGCTCGGTTCCCCTGGCGGCTGGCATGCATAAATCCTTGCCTCTCCCCTCCCTCCATCGCACACCTGGAAATGCCGACAAACCCCACCCTTGAATCCAGCCGTGGAGGCCAGGGGGCCTCCTCCTCCTGCTCCTGCTCCTCCTCATCCTCCTCGTCCTCCTCCTCAGCCCCTGCGCGTGTCCTCCTCCTCCTCCTCCTCCTCCTCCTCCTCCTCCTCCTCCTCCTCCACCTCCACCTCCTCCTCCTGCTCCTGCTCCTCCTCATCCTCCTCCTCCTCCTGCTCCTGCTCCTCCTCCTCCTCCTCCTCCTCCTCCTCCTGCCTCCCTGCTCCTGCTCCTCCTGCTCCTCCTCTTCGTTTTCTTGTTCTTATTGTTATTCTTATTATTCTTCTTCTTATTAGTATTCTTCTTCTTCTTCTTATTATTATTATTATTATTATTCTTAGTATTAGTCTTCTTATTCGTATTATTATTCTTATTCGTATTATTACTCTTATTAGTATTAGTCTTCTTATTATTCTTTTTATTCTTATTATTTGTATTATTATTCGTATTATTATTATTGTTATTCTTCGTCGCATTATTATTATTATTATTCTTGTTATTATTCTTCTTATTCTTAGCATTATTATTATCATTCGTCTTATTATCATTCTTCTTCTTATTATTAGTATTCTTCTTATTATTCTTAGTCTTCTTATTATTATTATGATTCTTCTTATTAGTATTATCATTATTAGTATTATTCTTCTTATTATTATTATTATTCCTCCTCCTCCTCCTCCTCCTCCTCCTCCTCCGCCTCCTCCTCCTCCTCCTCCTCCTCCTCCTCCTCCTCCTCCTCCTCCTCTCCTCCTCCTCCTCCTCCTCCCCTCCTCCTCCTCCTCCTCCTCCTCCTCCTCCCTCCTCCTCCTCCTCCTCCTCCTCCTCCTCCTCCTCCTCCTCCTCCTCCTCCTCCTCCTCCTCCTCCTCCTCCTCCTCCTCCTCCTCCTCCTCCTCCTCCTCCTCCTCCTCCTCCTCCTCCTCCTCCTCCTCCTCCTCCTCCTCCTCCTCCTCCTCCTCCGCCTCCTCCTCCTCCTCCTCCTCCTCCTCCTCCCCCCCCTTGAGCCCCCAAAATCTGCATCTACAAAAAACCGTGAACTCTCCCTAAAACCCATCCGACGGCAACTCTGGTGGCCACTTCGACTCAGGCCAGCGGGTGGGACCGGAGCTCCTGCTGGCAGGCCCAGCGCCGCAGCTCGTGGCCGCGCGGGCAGCAGAGGCGCCCAGTTCGCGCGTGCTGCCGCTGGGAGCGCATGGACTTTTGGCGAACGCGGCCGCTGCTGCTGCTGCTGCCCCTCTGGCCTCCTCCTCCTCCTCCTCCTCCTCCTCCTCTCCTCCTCCTCCTCCTCCTCCCTCCTCCTCCTCCTCCTCCTCCTCCTCCTCCTCCTCCTCCTCCTTCTCCTCCTTCTCCTTCTCCTTCTCCTTCTTCTTCTCCTGCTCCTCTCCCTCCTCCTCCTCCTCCTCCTCCTCCTCCTCCTCCTCATCATCCTCCTTCTCCTCCTTCTCCTCCTCCTCCTCCTCCCCCTCCTCCTCCTCCTCCTCCTCCTCCTCCTCCTCCTCACCATCATCAGCATCATCATCACCATCACCACCATCATCATATCATCATCATCATCATCATCATCATCATCATCATCATCATCATCATCATCATCATCATCATCATCATCATCATCATCATCATCATCATAATAATAATAATAATAATAATCATAATAATAATAATCACCATCAGCATCATCATCGTCATCATCAGCAGCATCGTCATCATCATCAGCATCAGCATCAGCATCAGCATCAGCATCATCGTCAGCAGCGGCATCAGAATCATCATCATCACCAACATCATCATTATCATTATCAGGGTCATCACCACCACCGCCAGCATCATCATCATCACCATCATCATCATCATCATCATCATCATCATCAACGTCATCATCATCATCCACATCAGCATTCTCACCATCAGCATCATCCGCATCATCATCATCGTCATCACCACCACCACCACCACCATCATCATCATCATCCTCATCATCATTATCAGCAGCATCATCATCATGTTATCATCATCGACACCGCCATCAACAGCATCATCATCATGGTCGTCGTAGCCGTCGTCGTCGTCACCATCGTCACCATCCTTATCATCAGCATCACCACCATCATCACCATCCTCATCCTCGTCGTCATCGTCATCACAGTGATAACTAAAGTCAAAAAAAATACTAACAATGATAAAAATCATCACCATCACCATCACTATCACCATCGTCATCATCAGCATCATCAGCATCATCGTCGTCATGGTAATCATCATCAGTAGCCTCAGCACCACCACCACCACCACATTCATCATCATCATCATCATCATCATCATCATCATCATGATCATCACCATCATCATCAGCATCATCATCATTATCATCATCGGCATCATCATCATCAGCAGCATCATCATTATCATCATCATCCGTGTAATCGTCCTCGATGGTGGTATCGCCATTAACATCAACAAGAGCTGCATCGCAATCGGCTTCATCGTCGTCGGTGGCGTCGTCATCGTCATCGTTATCATCGGCATCGTCATCGTCCTCATCACCATCATCGTCATCATTGTCGTCATCATCATCCTCGTCATCGTCATCGACATCGCTATCGTCAGCGTCAAAATCATCATCATCATCAATACAACCGTCGTCATCATCAGCAGCATCAGCATCATTAGCATCATTATCACCATCATCAACGTCATCATATACGTTAGCATCAGCGCCATTGAAATAATAAATATAATCTGCATCAGCATCGCCCTCATCTTGATCATCATAATCATCATCATCGGCATATTCAGCATGAGCATCATCATCGTCAGCACCGCCATCATCATCATCATTATCGTCGTCAGCAGAATCATCATCAGCAGCAGCCGCAGCAGCTGCATCATCACCATCATCACCATCACCATCATCATCATCAGCATCATTATCCGTCTCATCCTCGCACTGGTCATCAGCATCATCATTAACACAATCACCATCGTCGTCGCTAACGGCATCATCATCATCATCATCGTCGTCGTCATCGTCATCGTTGTCGTGATCAACGTAATCATCAGCAGTCGCAGCAGTCAGCATCGCCATCACCATCAACATAATCAGCAGCATCATCACCAGCCTCGGCAACCTCAGGAAGACTCGGCCTCCTCCTCGCCATCATCATCAGCAGCAGCAGCAGCCATCAAGCCATGAAGCCATCATCATCATCATCATCATCATCATCATCATCAGCAGCAGCATCATCATCATCATCAGCATCATCATCATCACCAGCATCATCATCCGCATCATCATCATCATAAGCAGCAGCATCATCATGAGCAGCATCATCACCATCGTCATCAGCACCACCACCACCACCATCATCACCATCATCATTATCAGCATCATAGTTGTCATGACCAGCATCATCGGTAACATCTTCACCATCATCGTCATCATCACCAGTCGTAATCACCATCACCACCACCACCACCACCACCATCATCATCATCATCATCATCATCATCATCATCATCATCATCATTGGCAGTATCATCATCATCGGCATCATCATCGTAGTCGGTGTCGTTGTCACACTCGTCACCAGCAGAATCATCATCATCCTCAGCATCATCACCATCAGCATCATCACCATTAGCATCATCATTACCATCATCACCATCATCACCATCATCATCATTGTCCTCATCACCACCATCATCGTAATCCTCAGCAGAATCAGCATCGTGATCATCGTCATCATCGCCATCATCATCATCATCATCATCATCATCATCATCATCATCATCATCATCATCCGCATCAGCAGTATCATCATCATTACCATCAGACTCATCATCATCATCAGTGGCATCGTGATCGATGCCGATAGCGCCATTGTCATCAACCAAAGGTGCATCGCAATCAGCATCATCGTCGTCGGTGGCGTCGTCGTCATCATTGGCATCGTCACCATCGTCATCATCGGAGTCGTCATCGGCATCATCACCGTCATCGTCACCATCATCAACATCAGCATCATCGTCGTCATCATCAGCATCATCACCATCACCCTAACCATCGCCATCGGCATCAGCGTCGTCATCGTCAAGATCATCATCATCAGCATCATCAGCATCAGCATCATCAACATCATCATCACCATCATCAGCATCACCAGCATCCTCATCATCAGCCTCATCATCATCATCATCATCATCATCGCCGTCACCACCATCACCATCATCATCGTCATCGTCATCACCATCGTCGTAGAAGCATCATCGTGAGCAGCAGCAGTAGCAGCTGCATCTTCACCACCACCATCATCACCATCATCACCATCATCGTCATCATCGTCAGTATCATAATCATCGTCAACACCACCACCGTTATCATCGTCACCATCGTCGTCACCAACGGCATTATCATCATCAGCGGCATCATCATCATCATCATCATCATCATCATCGTAGTCGGCGTCGTTCTCACACTCGTCACCAGCATCATCATCAGCAACAGCAGCATCATCAGCACCATCAGCATCATTATCACCATTGTCATCATTATTAGCACCATCATCACCACCATCAACATCATCACCAGCATCGTCGTCGTCGTCATCTGAATCGTCCTCATCACCACCACCATCGTTATCATCATCAGCATAACTAATCAGCATGAGCATCATCACCATCACCCTCACCATCGCCATCGACGTCAGCCTCGTCATCGTCAGGATCATCATCATCATCATCATCATCATCATCATCATCATCATCATCATGAGCATCATCATCATCAGCATCATCATCATCTTCATCATCATCGTCACCACCACCACCACCATCATCATCAGTATCATCATCATCGTTGTCAGCAGCAGCATTGTCAGCAGCAGCAGCAGTAGCAGCTGCAGCATCATCATCAGCAGCAGCAGCAGCATCATCGTCTGCAGGAGCAGCATCATCATCACCATCATCATCTTCGTCGTGCTCATCGTAAGCATCATCGTAAGCACCATCAGTAGCGGCATCAGCAGCATCATCATCAACATCAACATCATCAGCAGCAGCATCATCATCAGCCTTGGCAGCCCTCGATTAATCAGCCTCCTCCTCCTGGCCATCCTCATACTCCTCGCATTCATCCTCCTCATCCTCGGACGCATCCCTCTCCTCAACCTCGCCCTCCTCCTCCTCCCCCTCCTCCTCCTCCTCGCCCGCTATCCTTGATCCTGCCGCTCTCCCATACCTTAAACCCGACTCGGCGCGTCGCTTCATGGGCTCGCGACTCCTCCTCGGCCGCATCATCCTCCCCTTCCTCCTCCCTCTCGGTAGCCATCTTGGCCGAATGTGGCTCAGTCAGGAGCCTGGGCCTCAGCTCGCTCTGAGCTGGGGCAGCTTGCCGCCGCGTGCGCAGTGGCCGAGGGCAGACCCTGGCGACTCCAACTTCGTAGAGTACGGCGTGAAGTTTATGGTCAAGCATTCAGGCCCTCGGCGCCCAGTCTGGGCAGGCTATGCGCCCGGTGGGGCAGTAAGCCGCCTAGCACTACCAGAACCTTGAGCAGCACGACGCGGTGCAGTACGACGCTGGGCCGCACGACCTCGAGCAATTAATTCATAAGGGTTGCGGAAACGGCTACGGCAGAATTCGCAGCACTCGGGCAACACGACGTCGAGCAGTACATCGCCCACAAGGTCGCCTTGAAGCAGTCTGGCACTGAGCCGTCTAGTACCGGACTATGCGTCTCGCATGTCTTCATGCGTGTGCGGCACGTCGTTGACCAGCACCGTGTTCAGTAGCAGTGTAACTGAAGTACGTCTACCAGTGGTACTTCACGCAATCTGCCGGTGACCAGCACCACGTTGAGCAGTGCACGCAGAACTCAGACCCCGACTTCTTGCAGCAGGTCATTTGGAGTCAGTTGCAGCGCGTCGCCGAGTAGCACGACTTTGAACTACTTCTACCAAAGTGCGCTTTCGAGCAGTGGCTCATGCAGCACGTCGCTGCGCAGCACGACGTCGGGCATGTAGCAGAAGTACGCCTTAGAGCTGCACTTCATGCTGAGCGTCGCTGGGCAGCACGACATTGAGCTGTGCAAAGCCGGGGAGTGGCACCCTCTCCCGGTGTAGAGCCTCCGTGCTTGCAGTCTCTTACCTGTGAAGGAGGGGGAGGAAGAGGAGGAGGCGGAGGAGGAGGGGGAGTGGCCCTGCCCAGGGACTGAGGTTCGCCCGCGGCCCGCGGGATGCGGGCGGGCCTCCGATTTCACTCGATCTGACGGGTGCGCGTCCTCTTCCTCCTCCCCTCACTCGGTATTCTCCTCCTGCTCCTCTGCCTCCCCGTACTCGGCCTGAACAGATTCGCGGGCCTCATCCTCGGCACCTTCAACACCCCCTCCTTATTTCCCTCTCCCTCAGCCCTCAGCCTCCTTCTCCTCGTACTTACCGTGTGCATAATCGCCGTTATCATCGCCATCATCAGCAATCATCATCATCATCATCATCATCATCAGCAGCAGCAGCAGCATCATCATCATCGTCATCATCATCAGCAGCATCAACCTCATCATCAGCATCAGCATCAACATCAGCATCATCAGCAGCAGCATCATCACCGTCATCATCGTCAGCAGAAGCAACAGCATCGGTATCAGCATTATCTGCAACAGCAGCAATATCATCATCGGTCTCCTCATCATTGTCATCGTCCTCACCCTCCGCATCGGCCTCTGCATCGTCCTCCTCATCACCTCGTCCTCCTCTGGCGGAGCATAGCAGTGGAGTATGAGCGTGGCGTAACTATTATCCTCCTTGTCATCATCATATTCCTCCCCGTCCCCCTTGAGTTCCTCATCTCCTTCGGCCTCCTCCCCTCATCCTCCTCATCATCTCCTTAGCATCCTCTACGTCCGCCCACCCTTCCCCGCATGCCTCTCACCCTTCTCCTCCTCGTACACATCGTTATCACCCGTTTCATCAACAACCGTGTCATTAATATCGTCATGCTCGCGTCGTCATCGTCATCGTCATCGTCGTTGCCATGCCCATTTCGCATTACCAACATCACCTTAACAGGCATCATAGTAGATATCCCCATCACCAACATCAACACCAGCGTCGTCGTCCGTGGCCGTGTTGCCTCAAATTTCGTTGCGTGTGTCGCCATGCATCCTGCTCTGAGAAACGAAATGCACCAGAACACTGTCTGACGGCGCTCACCGTCCTCGTCCCCGCCTGGGAGCTCTGTCACCCAAGTCGGCCCTCGTCTGCTTCGCCTCGCCGTCGGTCGCATGGATGTCCTTCCTCGCTAGAGTGGTCCTGGACTCCGCCGCGCCTGGCAGATACTGAAGCGGCCGATGCCGTGGCAGGGGGCAACGTGGGCGGCATCGACCTCTGCCCCACTGGTGCGGGCAGCGGCGGCGGCGCCCTCTCCGGCGAGACCGCTGCGGGACCTGACAGGGGCCGCCCCCTCGGCACAGGAAGGCGGCCGCGCCGCAATGCGCAACCCGTCGCACTCGCGAGCGTCCGCGTGCCCCCCGAGCCTGCTTCTCGAGGTCACCGAGGCCACAGCCTGGGCATGAGGCAAGCATGTCGACCGCCCCCTCCTGCTATGTTAAACCTCGCGGCTTGCAGCGCTCGCCGCAGCATGGGCAATGCCAGCGCCTCTTCAGTTTGCCGAAGTGCCCGATCCCTTGTCCTCACAGGTGCACAGGCGCGTATGAAACATAACTTCGTCCAACGAAGGGAAGAGATGATGGCATAGCAGCCGGACGCACCACATATATATATATATATATATATATATATATTAGAACGCCCAAAGGTGCTGGAACAACACCGTGAATTGGTCTGCTTTCTCTGTCGTGGTGGAGGCTTGCTGGCCAGACAGGCTGCAGAAGTCGAAGCAGCACTGCGTGCAAAATCCCTCCCCTTCAAAACATCCGCTCGATCATCCAGTGTCCTGCGGAAGCAACGCTGGCAAGGGCCCCAAAAAGTCACTCGGCTTCTCGCCTTGCTTCATTGCGTTACCCATGTCAGCCTGCTCGGCGGACTATAAGCTGAGCGTGGAGGCAGCACGTGTCTGGCACATGCTCGGCCGCCGCGCGACTGCGAGCGCGGAGGTGTGCTGTCGTCTCCGTCTTCGCGAGCGCGCACGGCAAGTACTCCAGATTTCGTAATAAAGGGAGGGGGGTCTCATTTCGGAGGGGGGTCTCTTCCAGGCTATCTTGGAAGGCCTAGGGGGTCTGGGGACGATGTTTTGGAGGGTTCTCCCACGGGGGAGTTCTGAAATGGCTTGTCTTGGAGGGTCCAGACCCCCTCCCTTTTTATTTCGAAATCTGGAGTACACGATCCTCCTTCTTCGCGGCTGACAGCACGAACCTGCTTCACGCCTCCTCTGAGACATCGGCGCGCTCCGCGCAGGCGTCCTCCATTTTCTTGTCCCCCCGAAAGGCAGTTAGGGTGACTTACAGCACGTTCTGAAATGAAGCGATGCTCGTCCAGCACCAGACAGATCCGCTTCCCCTCGTGGGGGTTATAAACGCACCCATTGGATACATAATCCTCCACCACCTCCTCCTCCCCCATTTGCTTCTGCTCCTCCTGCGCGTTCTTCTCCTCCTCCTCCTTTCCCCCCCCCTCCTCCTCCTCCTCCTCCTCCTCCTCCTCCTCCTCCTCCTCCTCCTCCTCCCTCAATATCCTCTGCCCTTCCTCCTTTCCCGTTATAAAGGGCATGCGGTGTGCACCATCTCGCCCTGGGTCCTGCGCGCTCCTGCCCGAGCCGTGTGAAGGGCGGGCGGCCAGCTCCGCCGAGCTCGCTAGCAGAGGGCGGCGCGCCGGAGCACCGCTCGTGAAGCGGTAAGGTTCCCCAACTCCTCCTCCTCCTCCCCACCCTTCCTTCTCAGCCTCATCGCTCGTTCCCCCTCCTCCTCGTCCTCCTCCTCTTCCTCCTCCTCCTCCTCCTCATCATCATCATCATCAGCAGCAGCAGCATCATCATGATCATCATCATCACCACCACCACCACCATCACCATCAGCAGCAGCATCATCTTCGGCAGCAGCAGCAGCCGCATCAGCATCATCAACATCAGCATAATCCTCATCAGCATCAGCATCACCATCATTAGCATCAGCATCAGCATCAGCATCAGCATCAGCATCAGCATCAGCATCATAATCATCAGTAGCATTATCATCATCAGCAGCAGCAGCATCAGCATCATCATCATCACCAGCATCATCATCGCCATCATCACCATCATCACCAGCATCATCCTATCACTTCTTCTTCATCGTTATCATTATATCATCCTCTCCTCGCCCCCCCTTCCCTCCTCATTCGTGCGGCTCTTCCGCATTGTCCTTGTTATCCTGATCCTCTACGCCATCCTGCCCCTCCTCGTCGCACCACCAAACGTGTCGGTAAGGGCGGGCCGAACGTTTCGCCTGAGACTTCTCTCAACATTTCAACAACCACACAGAAAAAGCACAGAGGTCGTTTTCAAAATGTGGGTCTCGCCTTCGCGCCGCGCACGTTCACTTTAAAGTTCCCATCCGCCTCACAAATAGAGGACGGGCCGCTTCGACATCTGGCCATATCTTGGAACACTCTCATGTGCCATGCTCGACAAAATTAAAACGCTTACATATACACAATGAAAGCGCATATTCTTGAAATGTGGACACCGCCTAAGACTTTAGTGCATCGTAAGCTCCTGAAAACGGTAAATGTTCAACACACGGATGTAGGGCGAACGGTTATCGAAAAACGCGCGCTACGCATAGCGCCGACCACACTTTTCTTCAAGAGTCTACTAGCTATTCAGGGCAGCATCATATAGAATTCATTGCGCGTTGTGAAGCAATGCGCCTGCACTCGAAATCTGCAATCGATAATGCGTAACTCAAAGCACATAGGGCTACACCCAAGCAGGCCCACAGGACCGCACCTTTCCAGCGTGCGCTCGCGATAGTGGCACGAGCTACTCGTGTTGACGTCGGGGAAAACTTGGGCGTACTCTGGTCATCCTCCTCCATCTCCTCTAAAGAAACTTCCGGGTGCGAGGTCGAGTGCTGTCTCTGGCCCCTGTCGTGCCTGGAAGGAGCAACTGAAGCACAGGTACCAGTTGCACTCCCTGCAGTCCATCAGCGGGTCGCCCTCATTGACGATCCTGTGGGAAGGCGGACAACGGAGAGGAAAGATAGGAAGCAGGGGATAAGAGCGAGTCTGCCGTATTCGCATCGCGCAGGTGTTTGCAAGGCTTGAGCCCGTCGAGCAGTGTGTTCACAACAGGCGGGGTTGGCAAGACAGCGCGGGGATGCGTGTGGGGAAATCGGATGGCGAGGCTCCAGCCTAAGCCTTGGGAGCCCCATTATCATCCACCTGCACAAGAGCCCTTTGAAGCTTATTGGTGAACCCTTGGATCCTGGTAGCACTTCGCACAAGACAAAATGACCCCCGACTGCCAGCCCTCGCGACGATGCGCCACAGGTTTGGTTTTGGCGGGCCCCGGGCCCGTCCCAACCACCACGATGTGCCACGTGCGAGACATGCATTCATACCTGGAAGCCTTTGGGATACGGCATCTTGAACTGCGGGTCGCACCAGCCCGCTGGACCCTCAGGGACACAGCAAAAAGCGGGCAACTGCACAGTGAGCGGCACCCAAACAGCCGAAAGCAACAGCTTGAATCTGCGTAACGCGACTGATCGCCCGACCGTTGACAACAGCATTTGACAACCGTGACAGCCTCCTCCCCTTGCCCCGCCTTGGAGAAGAGCCAGCTGCTTATGAATGCCGCTCTGCATTTCCAACCAGTCCGAATGCGCATCGGCCACCATCACCAAAGCCTCCTGGAAACCCTGGAAATGTCTGAGAGCTGTCTCCGCGTCCACGGACCCCGCTCCCCTGACCATCCCCTCCTAAGCCCGTCACGGGGTCCTCTGGCAGCCGTCGCACTCGCCCCCGCCTGTGGCACTCCAGGATGCCAGCGCGTGCCCCAAGGGGCAGGTCAGCGACGAGCCACCTGCCGAGGTTCTCGCTGCACGCTCCCCGCACCATCTCCGCTCTCCAATTCCATCCATCCATCCATCCCTCCTTTCCTCGATCCATCCATCCATCCATCCATCCATCCGTCCATCCATCCATCCATCGCCTCTTCCCGCGGTTTGCCTCTCTCACACCCGGCCTGACCCACCATGTGTACTGCTCCCGACTCCTCTGCTCCATGTAGCTCTCTCTCTCTTTCTCTTTCTACCTCCAGTCCTCCCGCACCCATTTCCACCTACCTCCCACACTCCCGTATCCCCTTCTCCATCCCCTCCAACGACGCTGTCGCTTCCCTCCCTGGTCCTCACTACTTTGCCCCAGCGCGGAAGACACAAAACATGGCAACCGACCACTACCGTCACAAGTCTTGCAGATGCGAGGCGTGGCCATGGGGCCACTGCTCAACACATGGGCTCTTGCCAGGATGGCAGTCTGACAGCAAGCCCGCAACGCACGCAACACGTAGCCCGAAAGGTCACCAGCAGGACCTGGAACCTACCGCACGTTCCCGATCAAGAGCGCATCCGCGGCACGGCCCACCTCCTCGGAGCGACAGCGGTCGAGGACTAGCACGAGCGCCCCACGCTGTAGTCGATCTCGTCGCCCCAAGCTGTCCATCTAGGTCCCTTGGGCCAGGTGCATGTCCACGCCACCTCGGGCCGACCAGCCATGACTGGGGGAGCTGTGGTCCTTACCCCCCTGGGGCCCTGGGGGAACCAATCGCATCGACGATCTCTCGAGAGAGGGATGCCGAAATCGATGGGTCCCCCAGCGGGGGTAAGGACCACAGCTCCCCCCAGTTGTGGCTGACCCGATCGGGGGCGTCTCGCGAGGAGCCATCGGATCCCGCTGGAGCACCGCTCAGCGGCCGCAGCCCGCCGCGCACCTCTTGCCGTGCGCCCCCCGCGGGGCTGGCGGGTGGCCACGGGCAGGTGCGGCGCCCCCCATATCCGCCACGGCTCGGTGGCAGGGCGACCGAGCTCGGGCACGCCGCCTGCCGAGAGGGCATGGCGCTCCTCCGCTCGCCCGCTGCCGGAGACGCGGGGGTCCGCCAGAGACTCCTGGCTGTGCCCGCGTCGTTGCGGCGGGACGCCTGCCTGCTCCCCGCCCGCCTGCGTGGTGGGATCCGTCGGGCGTGCCGCAGGACCCCTGGCACACCTGCCGCAGTGGCGGGCCGCCAGCAGCTTGTCAGCCTGGTGCTGACGCACAGCGCGCTGCCGAAGCGCACCAGGCGCACCTCATTGACATTAGGGTGTGGCAATTCCCCAGGGTCAGCCTAGGCCTAGGCCCTCACCGACCAAGACATGCCGGCACGGGAAACAACGCAGCGCTCTCATTGCTGAATACACGCGTATACATATGTGTATAGATACACATGTCACAACACCAAGTGGGCAGCACCCTCGCCATACGGGAGTCGCAGGGTAGCCTCGCAATCAGGCCGCTCACCTTGTTCTGAAAGATAGCCACCTCAAAGTGCTGGAGTGGTTGGCCGTTCTGCAAGTCACAGACAGCGCTGCTTGACGGGGGGGCACGTCGATTCAGATCACGACGGTCTGGCCAGGCTCTTTCTGCAGGAATTTCTCCAGGGCCGACCGGAAGTACACATGCTCTTGATTATCTGAACGTCGACGAACGCATGCAGGGTCGGGTTGCAAAATGGGCCCCGCGGTGGGACCACTTGAAGCCCCCTCCGTCTTGGGCTCTCATGCTTGGGGCCCTTCTGGGCATTCGTGTCCCCACTTTGTGCCGTCTTGGGCCTCCATGAGGTATCTTGAGACCATCCTAGGGCACTCGCTTAGGCCGTCTGGTCATGGCCAGCCTTCAGGCCTGGGCGGTCATGGGCCGTCATGGGGCTCTCTTGGAGTCTTCTGATGGACTTCTGCGCTCTCTTCGGCCCGTCTGTCTGGTCGACCGGGGCATCCTTGCCACGCAAGCCTGGATTGATATTGGTAACAGTCTCCCTCCGTTTGTTGTAGCGCGTCTTAGCCGCACCGTCGTGGGTCGCCCGGTGGCGGACTTTGGAGGTGAGGTTGGCCCAGCAGCTGGGCGCCTATCTCCAAACTGATGATCCAGCAGCCGAATATCGGTGGGACCAAATTGGTACACAGGTAACTGCAAACCATCCAGAATCCGGATGAAGCAAATACGACTGCCCTTCCCGCCTCCCAATTTCTAATTTCCCTCATCCGAATAACCCTCCTCATCGTTCCACTTTGCTCAATCTCGTTCCCCAACTCCCCCCTCCCATCCTTCGTCGTTCTTCCCTCATCCTTCCTCTTTCTCCGCATCCTCCTCCTCCTCATGCTCATCGTCCTCCCCATCTTCCTCTTCCTCTTCCTCCTCTTCCTCCTCCTCCTCCTCATCAGCAGCAGCATCAGCGTCAGCATCAGCATCAGCATCAACCTCATCAGCAGCATCACCACCACCACCATCATCAGCATCATCAGCATCATCATCATCATCATCATCAGCATCATCAGCATCATATCATCAGCAGCAGCACGATCACTATCTCAATACATTCATCTATCCATCCATCCATCCATCCAGCCAGCCAGCCATCCATCCATCCATGCACCACCCCTCCCTCCTCCTACCTCCCTCCTGCCACCATCCGCAATTCTCCCCCCTCCGCCTCATCATCATCCCTCCTCCCTCCCCTTTCTCAATCTGTACATTTCTCATGTTTAGTCTTCCCTCCCCCCGTATCCCTCATCCCTCATGCCTCCTCCTCCTCCTCCTCCTCCTCCTCCTCCTCCTCCCTATCCCCCTCGTCCGCATCGTCGGATCATCCTCTCATCCTCCTCCCTCTCGACCCTCTCGATTATCCTCCTGATAGCGACAATGAGCACAGTGCCCCAAAGCTACGCGAATCGGCATCGCCGATGCGCGTCGTGTCCAACATACAGCATCCGTACGACACTAGAATGAAGTGAAAGGTGCAAGACCCTTGGGCATCCATAGTGGTAGACGATGGGTCACGAAATTGGCCCAGGATGGGCCGAATCGGCAAGGGGCTAAGGATTTCCTGTGGAAACAGCATCATCATTATCGTGCCTGCAAATCGCGCGGTTCGGAATCGGTGGTGTTCCCGACGCCAAAAACGCAAGGTGCCTGAAAGTTTCAGTGGGATCCCATTTGCCATCTGGAGATGCTGCAAAGCGCCCCCTGTGGCAGGCGCTCCCACTGCAGATCACCATGAGCCATCTGGGAGTACGGGAAAACGCCGCCGTATTCGGCAGGAGCTCCAGCTGCGGGGCCAGCTCCTGGCACGGAGCCGAGCTGCTGCGCCTTGCCCCCGGGAGCTGCCACAGAGCCGCACCGGAATTCACTTCCCCTCCCACCCCACCGTGCCTCCCCCTCCCGCCCGCTTACTACCCCCACCCCCTCTACTCGGGCGCGCCGAAGGAGAGGGGGGGGCAGGAAGAGGAGGGGGGGGGGGGGGGGCGCATCGTGGCCCAAGGCAGGGCATGTGCGCAGACGAGGGCGGCCAATGTACGTACGGAAAGGAGAAGAGGGGATCATGACATCTGGGGGACTTCCTGGCCGCGGGCGGGAGGCGCGCTAGAGCAAGCACACCCCGCGGCAAGGGGCGGGGGCCGCCTGGGGTCGCGGCACCGTCGCCGCCCGAGGCTCGTGTGGGCCGCAGGGTGACGGCGCAGCGCCCGCAGGCGTACCAGTTGCACTGGGCGCCCACGGCGCGGAGGGGCGGGCGGGCGGGGCGGCGGCGCAGCGGCCAGGCCAGAGCTGGGCGGAAGGATACGGCGGCGAAAGCGGGACGGAACGAGGGCGGCAAACAGCTCCTCCGGCACCAACTCCCCCTTTCTCGCTCACCCCTCCTCATTCCTCAACCTTCCTCAGGCCTTCGGGGGAGAGAGTCACAGGTTTGCGCATCGTTCCACAGGTCTGCGCCGAGGTCAGCAGGCCTGCGTTGAGGGGTCGCGGGTCTGCGGGTGGGTTCACAGGTTTGCGGAGGGGGGGTCCAAAGTCCTGCTGAGTGTTTCACAAGTTTGCGGACGAGTCGTCCACAGGAGTGCGGGGGGTCTCCCTCCTCCTCCCTCCTCCCTCCTCCTCCTCCTCCTCCTCCTCCTCCTCCTCCTCCTCCTCCTCCTCCTGCCTTCCTGCCTTCCTGCCTTCCTGCCTTCCTGCCTTCCTCCCTTCCTCCCTTCCTCCCTTCCTCCCTTCCTCCTCCTCCTCCTCCCCTCCCTCCCTCCCTCCCTCCCTCCCTCCCTGTCCCTCCTCCCCTCTCCTCCTCCTCCTCCTCCTCCTCATCATCATCATCATCATCCCCTTCCGCCCCACCACCCCTCTCCTCCTCCTCTTCCTCCCCTTCCGCCCCCCCCCTCCTCCTCTTCCTCCTCCTCCTCCTCCTCTTCCTCCTCATCCTCCTCCTCCTCCTCCTCCCTCCTCCCCTCCTCCTCCTCCTCCTCCTCCTCCTCCTCCTCCTCATCATCATCATCACCATCATCATCATCACCATCATCACCCTTATCATTAGAATCATCGCCATGATCATCATTACCATAACCACCAGCATTACTAGCCACATACCCATCACATGCATGATAATCATCCACATCATCACCAGCATCAGCATCATCAGCATCAATATCATATGCCGCATCATCGTCATCCTCATCATCAGCATCATCAGCATCATCAGCATGCAAATCATCATCACCATCATCATAATCATCATCACCGTCGTCATCCTAAGCGTCACCATCACCATCGTCATCGTCATCACCATAACCATCACCATCATTATCATCATTACCATCACCTGCATCACCATCACCATCACCAGGAGAATCATCATCATCACCATCATCATCATCAGTACCATCACCACTATGACACGTCATTTGTCAACAAACATCACGATTCAACTGCCATCGTCGTAACGCGCATGCCAGCCACTACGAAAGCTAGTTGGAACAGCAGATTTGTGGAACAGGGGATGCAAGGCTTCAACGGAGCGGTTGCATTTGAAAGCCGCGTATCTCCTCAACAAGCATTTGGAAGGGGACAGAGAAAACCCGAGGCGAATGATACGAATTCCCTTGGAAACGTATCGGCCCAACGGCGGCAGAAAGCTGTGTTGTACTACACCCCTAGAAGGTGACCCAAACGGCCACGCAATTGATTCCAACACAACAGCGTTTGACCTGCAATCCACTGGCTTCGAAACGACGTGCACGGGATGAGGCAAACAGCGCGCGCTAGAAAACGCCACTAGTTTGTTACAAGCCCGTCGCGCTACATCACGCAGCTGCTTTACAAGCCAAGCGCGCTACAGAATGACCTTGCTTGCCGTCAAGGCACTGCACGGCTGTATACGAAGATGCGGAGGAGGAAGAGGAGGAAGAGGAAGCAGCGAAGTATAGAAACCCTGCAAGGCGAAGCGTTGATGAAAAGACGCCCACTGACGCCCTCAAGCGGCGCATGCCGAGAAGAAACCGTTCCCACGTGGATGCACCGAGAGCCGCCGAGCCAGCCGGGCAGCGGAAGCCAGGCCGCGTGCCGGACAGACGTGCAGAGGTCCGGCAAGGTTGGGGCCGAGGTGCGGCAAGTTACCACTGGGGAGGGGGGAAGGGGACGGGGGCTGCAGAGCAGCACCCGCCGGCCCTCCCAGAGACCGAGCGCTGCTGTCTAAGCTTCCGCCGAAAATCCCAATGGCCTGAGCGGGCTCACAACCGCTGCCGGAAAAACCAGCCACGCAATTGCCGATTGCATCCTCTTGCGAGCTTGTCGCCACCGCCCTGCTGTGATCGGCCGGGGCGGTGGACCCCAGAGAAGCTTCAACAGCAGTCTGGGCGGCGAGTCCAACACGCGCGAGAGCGTCTTGAACCTGCTGCAGCCGCTGCGCCGGCCCGTGGCGAAACCTTGCATGCCACCGCCACTCGACGTCCCAAGCGTCGAAGTGGCGGCCTGCCGGCCGCGCAAGAGGTGCCGCGGCAGCTGCATCCGGGGGCGGGCGCAGGTGCTGGCCACGATCGCCTCCGACGGTCGCTGCTCGGAGCTGGGCTGCTGGGCCTGCGGTCGTCAGTGACTGAATCTGCATCGGCATGCTCAGCTCGTCCTGCATGCACTACACAACCGAGCTCGGTAGCCACCCGGCCGGGCCAAGAAACAGGCGCTGGATGGCCCACTTCTCTGTGGAAGGCCAATCCTGCAAGCTGCCCTGAAACTGCGCAACGTACACCACTTTAGAGAGTATGTACGTGTTGTAGGCCAGCACCGTGGGGCACATCCCCAACCCCTGGTCTGCCCAGGCAACCACGGCCTCTTTGAAGTTCCTGACTGGTGTCAACGCAAGCGTCTTCGCCTGCCAGAGGACCAAACTGGAAGACTTTGTATGCGCCACTGTGCGACACCCGCACGCTGCTGAACTCTGACACGTGATGGCCCCACTCCCGCGTGGCAAAATCCAGGTGCCAGTCCCAACATGGTATGACCACCGACTTCTGTAGGTTGAGGCGGAGCCCCGAAGCCCTCGGCAGCAGGTCGACGTGCCGCTTGACGACGCCAGCGGACTGGGCCACCCCCTCTGCCACCAGCGCCAGATCATCAGACTGTGCTCTGTAGGCGGCGCGCCCGTCAAGCGGGGCAAGCGCCTGATTGGGAGCTTCCGTGGCCAGAACATACAGGAGGGGACCAAGTGAGCATCCCTGCCGGATCCCGGTGAAGATGCGGAAGCCGCCGCGCCGCTTCCCGAGCACCGTCTGGCAGCAGCACAGCGGTAGTGGGAGCCCACTCGACTCCAGCATTTCGTGCAAGAGCACGTGCTCGATCGACCGGGAGGCGGCTCTCATGTCAAAGGGCCGCGCCGCGGGCTGGGACCCCCCGAGGCCCGCCTGCTGCATGATGGCCTCGAGCTCGACTGTGTTGGCTAGGATGGACCTGCCGTGCAAGTAACCCCGCTGACAGTCGTTGACCAGCTTTTCCACCGCTGGCTCGATCTTCAGTCGGAGAGTGCTGGCCAGAAGGCGGTTGGAGGTGTCCACCAACATCAACGGTTTTGTGTCCCCTGTCCTGTAGACAGGCATGGGTGGCCAATATCAGGGTCGACGCGGACAGGCTTCTTCGGGAGCAAAACCAGCAGACTCGCAGTGCAGTCGCAACGGCCGAAGCAATCGTCAGATGAGCCCAACTTTTCCGCGAACCGATCTGCCGACCCATCCACCATGAGCGCTTTGAAACAGAGCACCGTGTGCCCCGCCTCTCCAATGCCCTTCCAAAAGGAATTATGAATATCGTCGGGACCTGGGGCCGACGAGCCCGGCGAGCAGACCGCTGTCTTAGGTGTATCCCAGGTGTTCCCATCACTATCACACACATGTACATCCTAGGTAAGTATCATGATTTCGCACTTCGCGTTGCGCAGAAATCTGTCATATGCGTGATCTCGCGCCGCCACCTCCTAGACAGACTGCCCAGGCAGCGAAGCGCAGTATCTTCGCCCCTGCGGGAGAACTGGCCTGCTCCTCCTCCTCCACCTCCTCCTCCTCGTCCTCCTCCCCCTCTTCCTCCTCCTCCTCCTCCTCCTCCTCCTCTTTCTCTTCCTCCTCCTCCTCCTCCTCCTCCGCTCCCCTCCTCCTCTCCCCCTCCCACCTCCTCCTCTTCCTCTCCCTCTCCTCCCCTCCTCCGCCTCCTCCTCCTCCGCCCCCCTCCTCCTCCTCTCCTCCTCCTCCTCCTCCTCCTCCTCCTCCCTTCTCTCTCCTCTCCTTACTCCTCCTCTCCTCCTCTCATCCTCCTCCTCCACTCCTCTTCCTCTCCTGCCCTCCGCGTCACCTCCTCTCCCCACCTCTCCTCCTCCTCCTCCTCCTTCCCCTCGCGTCCTCCTCCCGCCTCCTCGTGCTCCTCTCCCTCCTTCTCCTCCTCCTCCTCTGCTCTCCTCTCCTCCTCCTCTCCTCCTTATCCTCCGCTCCCCTCCTCCTCTCCTCCTCCTCCTCCTCCTCCTCCTCCACCTCCTCCTTTCTCCTCCTCCTCCTCCTCCTCCTCTCCTCCTCCTCCTCTCCTCTCCTCCTCGTCCTCCTCCTCCTCCTCCCTTCCTCCTCCTCCTCCTCCCTCCTCCTCCCGCCTTCCTTCCTCCTCGCATCCTCGTGCTCATCCTCCTCCTCCTCCTCCTCCTCCTCTCCTCCTCCCCTCCTCCTCCTCCCCTCCGACTCCTCCTCTCCTCCTCCGCTCCTCTCCTTGCTCCTCTTCCCACTCCTCCTCCCCTCCTCCTCCTCCTCCTCCTTCTACTCCTCCTCCTCCTCCACTCCTCCTCCTCCTCCTCTCCTCCTCTCCTCTTCCTCCTCCTCCTCCGCCTCAGCCGCATCTCCTCTCCCTCCTCTCCTCCTCCTCCTCCCCGCCCTCCCTCTCTCCGCCTCCTCCTCCTCCTCCCCTCCTCCCCTCCTCTCCTCTCCTCCTCCTCCTCTCCTCCTCTCCTCCTCCTCCTCCTCCTCGTCCTCGCCAGCTCCTCCTCCTCCTCCCCTCTCCTCCTTCCTCCTCTCCTCCCTCCTCCTCCTCCTCCTCCTCCTCCTCCTCCTCCTCCTCCTCCTCTTCAGTCCTCGTTTGCACCCCATGTTTGGATAGCAGGGCACGTGAAGGATTCGGGGATAGCTGGGGCACCCCCATCGGCTGGAGGCTGACAGGGTGGTCGGTGCCGCCAAATGGGCGGAGTACACATTCACGGGCGACCATTCCCAAGGACTGGCGAAGGTGGGGCCTCTTTGTTTCGGGCTTTGGAGGGCGCCTCCCCCAGGGTAGGGGGGTTCGGTCGTGATAGACTGACCCCCTCCCCTCCACTGGGGATCCCGCCGAGATTCACCCCCCCTCCGCTGGGGTCGCCGGCAGGCAGTTTTTTACGGCGCCGTGGTTGCGCTGATGGCGAACATATATCGCTTGTTTTGTTGATGGCCTCTGGAGCCTCACGTGCATGCTCGTACGTGTATAGTTTGTGTTCTTAGTGGCCTCTGGAGGCTCGCGTGTGTCTTGCGAGCGTCTACCGTTTTTGTGTGGCCTCTGGAGCCTCACTTGTTTTTTGAATGCCTTTCCTGTCGGCTGCGTGTGTCTGAAGTGAGGATGAGCCCGCTGCATGGGCGGCTTCGACTGTCGGGCCCAAGTGGGCTCGGCGCTCACAAGGGTTTGGCCGTTCCTTCGTGGACAGCCGATCCGATCCGATCCTCCTCCCTCTCCTGGTCGGCTGGTTGGGGCGCGATCGAACAACGAGCGAACTGCTCCTGACTACGACTCTCGAACAGCAGCCAGACTGTCGCCTCTGCAGAGTCAGAGGGAAGAGGAGCGGGGCGGAGGCAAGGGGGACGAGGGGGGGGGGGACTCCTCCCATCGCAGCGCCACGCCTCCAACCCTGCTCCTGGTCCGAAGGCGGCCTGCGTGGAGGCTCGCGCTGCCAGCCACGAGCCCGCGCTGCCGCAGCAAACCCGACCCGTGGAATTTCAACACGCGGGCTGGCCAGAGGTCTGGGTGGCGCTCGAGGTGCGCCTCCCAGCCAAAAGATCATCAAGCCCTGGCTTTGCCCCAGGCGCCAGGACGGTTCGCGAGGATGCGCGCCTCTCTGCGCACACGCTGCCAAAATTCGGACCTGGGCTCACATGGTATCGGCTTCCTTTGCAGCACCCGCGACAGCTTAGCGGATTGAATATTGTCCAAAGCTTCTGCCCTGGATGCAAACCACGGCCAACGATTGTCCGATCCATCAGCCAGAGCTTGGATGTCACTGACGAAGCGCCCCACGAGCTTCCACGAAATTTGCATACATACTTTACACCTGTTGTTTCTTGTTGGCCTCTTCGACGTCGCGAGGCATGGAATTGGAACTGCTACCCACGCCCCGAGACACTCTATGACTGAACACGGCTTGCATCCAGAAGCGACGACATCTGGCTGAACGTCAGGACCGGATGGCAGGACGAGGACCTCCTAGCTGTCGATGCTGGCCCAAAGCCCCCAGCGGCGCTGCATATTGAGCTCAAGGTCCTGAAGGACCGCCACGCTGCGCTGGGCGTGGCGCCCACGTTGAGCAAATTATCGACCCAAACCACGAGGGCCAGACAATCGCTGTCCTACTCCGACTGCACTGCCACAGGTGGACTGGGAGAAGATGGGACGGATACGGGACGAAGAGGAGAGAGAGAGAAGGGGGACAACATTGAGGATGAGGGGAGGGGGACAGGCAGGAATAGAGAGAAACATAATCAAAAAACAAAAAATGCCACAACGTGCCGGAAGGATTCAGCAGCGCCCATGCCTGCACATCACAGGGGCCAAGCGCCAGGTAGTGGCGCGGGCAATCGCTGGAAGTGAGTTTTGGTGTTTGCTATACTCGGGTATAAACAAGTGCCTGTCCACTTCCCGTCGGTCTCCGAAGCCAGCTGGCGAGACGGACGGCGAACCCAAAGGGAGAGGGGGGGACAGATGGCGAGACGGACGCGGAAGCAAACGGGGAGGATGCCGTTGATAACAACCTCATTGAATCTGTGACCAACCAAGACGTGGAGGCCAGAGAAACCATGGAGGTCTGTCCCGGCTGCCCAAGAAGACAATCAGCTCAAGGCACAGGCCCCGAAGCGCTTGCCAGTCCCCAGGGCCACGCGGTGGACGACGAGGAGGACGAGGAGGAGGAGGAGGAGGAGGAGGACGACGAGGACGAGGAGGAGGAGGAGGAGGAGAAGGAGGAGGCTCCCAGCCCGGATTTTGTCCATGACCAGAACGTACGTATGCAAGCGCAAGATGATCCGCCAACCAGCAAGAGCACACGATGTCTGCGTTTTTCTCTCGACTCTCGCCGGCGAGTCTCCGCCGACAGATCCTACACTCTGGCAAAAACAGAAAGGGTGGTGGAGGAGAAAGTAAAAAGAAACTTGAGCAGAGGCGGTGGCAACGGCAAGCCCGTCGCGTTGGCCAGGACCTGCGGGGCACGAGCAAGCGAGTTTAGAAAACAGACGCACGCTCCCAGCCCCGGCTCATTTCCTTGGCCTGAACGTACGTCTGCAAGCGCAGGCTCGTCTGCCCACCGCCAGGAGCACACGATTCTTGCGTTCCTCTCTCGATTCTCGCAGGCGAATCTCCATTTCACAAACTGGATGCCTGGCAGCCGACAGCGTCCTGCACACAAACTAAAAGCTTACAAGTGTGACATGCATGCGTACTGGCGCGCGCACAAGACTACAAAACATAGCGCACACACCTGGCGTGCTCGATTCTACACGCACTGCTCAAAAGCCGTTCAGCTAGAGCACGGGGAACGGACCACAGGGCAAGGCTCAGCTAGCCGCGTCCACTTTTTACAACCTGGACCATTGCCCTGGAAAATGATATGACGGAGCCCCGACACACAGAGCCGCGCCTAGACGGCGCATCGGCAAGACGACAGGCTACGTGAAACACATGTGCATTAGAACGGGATTCGTGCACACGCGCCCTTGCAGTGCCTCGAACGTACGCTGGAATTCTCTGCCCCAGCGAAGCGTGGGGGCACGCTACAGTGCGAAGGAGGAGGAAGAGGAGGAGGAAGGGGAAAAGGGGGGGAAGGGGGGAGGGGGGGGAGGGCTGACTGATACAAACATGCCCCAGATTCGTACCATCTGGGCCCCGGATTCGCATCTACAACAGCTGCCTTCCATTGCCCCGGCGTTCCATGCAATAGGGCTTGCCATCTGTCGGGGTCGTTTCCTGCCACAGCCAGGGCTTGAGCGTGCATGTAGACGTTCCACTGTAAACGCGGGCGCCCTATGAGGCGCGCCGTGCCCCAATCCCTGGGCAAAATACGGTGGTCTCGTCCAGCTTGAAACATCATTGCTCTGGGAAGGCTGCCAGGCGGTCCCCTTGCCAGCTTACCATACACGTTCAATTGGCGCTGTAATCAACAACTTGATAATGGGCATGCTTCCGCTGCCGCCCGCACATCAGCGATGCTGACGCGAGGTAGGAAAGCTGGCGCTATTATGACCGAGTCCCGAGGCGGAGCATATACCATTTCGCCCCGAACATCGCTTCCCGAGGGCCCAGGGAGCACTGCCACAGTTCCAGCTACAGAACCGAGCTGGTTTTCTCCGTCGGGTCCCACGTTGATAATAATCCGTGCACGTTTCAATGCATCTGGGGAGAGATCTGAGGTGATCCTGATCAACCTCTGTCTACGTAAGCGAAGTAAGAGGGTTCTCCATGATGACGAAACTCCATACGTGAGGCACATCATGATGACCTGCTGGCTACGTATCAGCGCGATGGTTCCCACAAGGACCCGCTGTTTGGCTTTAATGTCCAAGTCGCTACGCCCATGTATAGATGCCAGATCCCCGTGAAAACCGCGAGACGCATTCGACCAAATAGACCATGGAGGAGCAGGAGAGACACCACGAACGAATTGACTCGGCATCCACCCTCACTGACAATTATGATCAACGCCGGGTTGGTGAGACCCAAAGCCCCATCATCGACGAGATCGAGGTTGACGACGCCTCAGTCCCCCAGCCCCTCATGTCCCTTGCTTACACTCCTGCTTCCCGAAACCAAGCAACCCGCCCCCCCCCCAACAACAAAAAAAAGCCTGACGAAGGACCCAACCAATGCAACTGCGAGTGCCGCATTGTGGGTACCGCTTTCGGTGGAGCTCCCTATGGGGCCACGAAGCGTGCGAGGGGTGCGCCGAAATCGGTGGCGCGAACGCATTCGGACCCTGCCACTGGAGCCTTCGGTGTAGCTCCCTAGGGGGCCACGAAACGCTGTCCCAGGTGGCGTTGACGCATGCGGACGCTGCCACTGGAGCCTTCGGTAGGGCCCCCTATGGGGCCACGAAACGCTGTCCTGGTGGCGGTGACGCATGCGGACCCTGCCACTGGAGCCTTCGGTGGAGCTCCCTAGGGGGCCACGAAACGCTGTCCCAGGTGGCGGTGACGCATGCGGACGCTGCCACTGGAGCCTTCGGTGGAGCTCCCTATGGAGCCACGAAACGCTGTCCTGGGTGACGGTGACGCATGCGGACCCTGCCACTGGAGCCTTCGGTGGAGCTCCGTATGGGGCCACGAAACGCTGTCCTGGGTGGCGGTGACGCATGCGGACCCTGCCACTGGATTCTTCGGTGGAGCTCCCTATGGGGCCACGAAACGCTGTCCTGGGTGGCGGTGACGCATGCGGACCCTGCCAGTGGAGCATTCGGTGGAGCCCCCTATGGGGCCACGAAGCGCGGTCCTGGGTGGCGGTGACGCACCCTGCCACTGGAGCCTTCGGTGGAGCTCCCTATGGGGCCACGAAACGCTGTCCTGGGTGGCGGTGGCGCATGCGGACGCTGCCACTGGAGCCTTCGGAAGAGTTCCCTATGGGGCCACGAAACGCTGTCTTGGGTGGCGGTGACGCATGCGGACCCTGCCACTGGAGCCTTCGGTGGAGCTCCCTATGGGACCCCGAAACGCTGTCCCTGGGTGGCGGTGACGCATGCGGACCCTGCCACTGGAGCCTTCGATGGAGTTCCCCATGGGGCCACGAAACGCTGTCCTGGGTGGCGGTGACGCATGCGGACCCTGCCACTGGAGTCTTCGGTGGAGCTCCCTAGGGGGCCACGAAAAGCTGTCCTGGGTGGCGGTGACGCATGCGGACGCTGCCACTGGAGCCTTCGGTGGAACTCCGTATGGGGCCACGAAGCGCTGTCCTGGGTGGCGGTGACGCATGCGGACCCTGCCACTGGAGCCTTCGGTGGAGCTCCCTATTGAGCCACGAAACGCTGTCCTGGGTGGCGGTGACGCATGCGGACCCTGCCACTGGAGCCTTCGGTGGAGCTCCGTATGGGGCCACGAAACGCTGTCCTGGGTGGCGGTGACACATGCGGACCCTGCCACTGGAGTCTTCGGTGGAGCTCCCTATGGGGCCACGAAACGCTGTCCTGGGTGGCGGTGACGCATGCGAACGCAGCCACTGGGGCCTGCGGTGGAGCTCCCTATGGGGCCACGAACCGTGTGAGTGGTGTGCCGAACTGATGATGATGGTGATGATGATGATGAGGACGATGATGATGGTGACGGTGATGCTGATGATGGGGAGAGGGAGGGGGGGGGCAGCGGGAGGACGCGGGCGCTGTCTGTTCAAAACGAGGACCCAACACCACAGGTTGGTCGGGGCGGAAAAAAAACTGCCCGCGTCGACGCGCTCGGCGCAAAGCTTCGCGGAGGGCACGGTGGCACTTGCGAAGCAAAACAAAATGAGACACTCGACGCACGGCCTTGACAGCGTCGCCTGCCCCCCCCAACGGCCCATGCTTTCAGGGGGCCGCTGCCATCGACATTGCGGGGGGCGCCGGCTTGAACTTCCCCGCCATCACATCTGCCAGCCGCACGGTCGCCCGGCGCCACTGGGTCAGCGCGGGCTCGGGGGCGGCGGCCAGCTCTGACAGGCACCCGGCGCGCTTCGCACATCGCTTGCTTGACCGATCGGCGGCGCGTCTCAGGCGGCGCTGGACGTCTGCCAGCGAGCGGATGCCCTCGGCCACGTCGCAGCTCGTCGCCCCGCGGTGCACCCGCGACGGGCGCGCGGCGCCGCGGCCCTGGGCGCGGAACAGAGCGCGAAACCCCCACCCAAACCCGGAGGCGCCCATGCTCCACACCCGCCCTTCGGAGCCTGCTGCGTCCTCGAGCCGCTGCAGGCGGCGACCGATCGCCTTCGACGCGAGCGGGGCCAGGGTTGCACTCTCGCCGAACTGGCCAGCCTTGCTCCGCAGCGGCGCCCGCGCCCCAGCGGTCGCCCGAGCCCCCCCCTCGAGGCTCACTGGATGCACCAGCGACGACCCAGTCAGCTGCAGGATGTCGATCGGGAGCCGCAAGTAGGCGCCCCAGCCCAAGCCCAACGCGAGCACCACGTCGCGCCACCCCCCCGGATGGCCAGCCCCACAGCAGCGAACGCAAGCGGCTTCGCGAGGGGGTGCCCAGGTCTGCCCGCGCCCCAGGCGCGGGAGCACCCCTGCACGGCGGCGAGCGTCGCCTCCATCTCCACGCGGTCGTCGACGCCCGCCATCGGGGGAAGCATCTGAAAGCGGCGCGCAACTTGTCGACCTGGTCGCGGTTGCAACCCGCGAAGAACAGCGCGTCGAGGTAGAGAGGCATCATGGCGTCACTTGCTCGACCGTTGTAGGATTCACCCCTCGCCTCTGGCACCACGGGCGGAACTCGCCCCACTCGCGCTGGAAGTTCCGCCTCGCGCGGCGCCACACCTTCTCGAACGGCGCCGCCAGGCCCAGCTGCTGCATCGACGTTGCCTTGAAACCATGCACGCGCCGCCGGCGAGCTGCCCGAGTCCGAAGCTTCGCCGCCGCTGACATCCTCGAGGCCGACGGCCCAAATGACGCGGCTCGGCGAAGAAAAAGGCGCACCGTCGCCACGCGGACTTCCTGACGTCGTCGACCGCGGCGCGCCACCGACGCAGCGAGACCCAGATCGACGGCGCGGGCCGCGCCGCCTGGGGAAGGGTCATCGGCGGGGTCGCCAAGCCCGCAGAGGCCCGCCGGGGAGCTGTTGGCCCGGTCACGGAGGAGGACCTCGTCGACCTAGGCCCGCAGGGCCCCGGCTGCCCCGATTGTCCGAAGGTCCCCCGATAGCTGGCGCGCCGAGGTTCACCTCGCGGATCAGATACTTGGGCCGCGACGGAGCGCCCCCTGGCTACCACTCCGAAGAGCCCCGACGACCAAGAAAAGCAGACGGGGAGGAAAAAAATGCAGGGGGGAAAAGAAAAAACAAAAAAAAAAAAAAAAAAAAAAAAAAAAAAAAAAAAAAAACGACTGAGCTGCGAGCAGACGGGGCCGACGATTGACGGCGACCGAAACGGGGCATCTTTTTCCGAGGGCCAAGGCGAGGCCTGGGTTGTCAATCAGCAGGAGACGGCGCCGTTGGAACCTCCGGACTGCGCGCGCGCGACGCTCGGCACCCACCGGGGCGGCGCGCGCCTCGAGAGACACGACGTCATCAGCGCGCCTGAACCGGCCACTGGAAAGGACATTCCACGCGCGCCTGTCGCCGACCAGCTGCTCGGGCACCGAGGCGAAGTCGGCGGCGTGCCCGGGCCGAAATGGCCGAGCTGACGTCGCGCCTCCAGCGCGCGCCCTGGGCCACGGCGAGCCCCGCGGCCCCTGGGCCCCGCTCCGTCTCGGCGACCCCGAACCCCCAGCTGCTCCGGAGACCTGCACCTCAGGCGTCGGAGGCCAGCACGGGGCGGAGTCGCACCCTTGCACGCGAGGCCGACGCTCTCCATCTTGTAACTATCTGCACAGGCAACGACAGCAAGAGTGGGGCCCTGGCCCGCGACCGCGACGTTATCCACGTAAACTCGGATGCCCATAGAAACTCCGCCCAGGTCTGGAGCCAAGTGGCGGCCGCGGTTGAAACTCCTCGGGGCAACCGGCATCGGGCGCACATTGCCCCAGTAGACGCCAGCAGAAGCGAAGTGGCCAGGCCCAACCCGCAAGGGAAACAGTCCGAAGAGGAAAACGCTAGGCACCTGCACACAGGTCGACGCCGACGTCAACGAGCGCCTGGATCAACGACGCCCCGCGCGCGGCCCGCAACGCGAAATGCTCGCACATGCCCGGCGCCAGCTCGACCCTGCAGAAAGCGTTGTCCACATCGGCTGGGGCCATGTTGAGCTCGGCTTCGGCGCCCACCTCGGGCCCCAGGCCGACGCAGTGGCCAACAGGGCATTGGCTGGCTCTCCAAATCGCGAGCTTGCCGTACGGATGTCCAAACTCACCCCGAGCCGCTCTTCCTCGAACTTCCAGGCGAAGAACCCCCCGCGGCGCGAGAGCGCCTCTTGCACAGCGTGGCCAAGCCCAGCCGACACAAGTCGCCGACGAAGCGCAGCCGGCGCGATCCAGAACCAGGACCTGGTCGCTGCGGGGCCCGACGCCCCCAACATCAGCGGGGCACTGTAGCGGGGCGCGCCGCGGCCAGCGCGCCCACTGATCAGACGCATCCCCCTTCAGCGCGCCAGACGGCCTGCACCACGCGCCCGGCCTGGCTTGAGATCTGGAGCCCGCGCGCCTGCCAAAAGGTCGAGGCTCTCGGGCGCCTCGCGCGCCCGTGGAGGCGACTTGGGACACCCCCGATCCCGCTGCATCACATGTTATAGATTGAAAGCTTCTGTTTAGAGCCCGCGGCCCGACGAACGTCGCCGGCTGCCCGCGCCTCAAGAGAGGCCCCTGGCAACCTGCGAAAATGAAACCGCTGAGGGCGGTGAAAAGCAGCATTGGAAAGCCAAAAACGCGCACGATAAACACCCCCCACATTTCTATGACCACAATTGCCGCGCGCGAAATGTCCTGGGACATTGCTCAACTCGCGCCACTGCGCACGCGCAACGGCGCAATGTTATACATGTAAAAGGCGCGTTTGCAAAACACACCAAACCTGGTCCATAAAAACGACGAAGGGTCTACAAAACGACTGGCTAGACAGGAGCGTCGCGACTCGCAATCGTCGCCGCGGGGGCGCGTCGACCAAGTCCAAAAGCATTCCGGAAAAAATGCAAAGGTTATCCTGGCGGGCGCGAGGTGCACCATGGGCCGTTTTCTCTCTCTTGAACACAGTCGTCGACGAAGCCGCGACGCCGAGCTCGAGAACGAACAGCGCGGCAGCAAGCCCCTCCATCCGGAGCGGCCGAGGCGCCACGGTCACCGCTCACGGGGGACAGCTCCCGCGGCGCGGGCGTCCGAGGATCAATTGGACGCCTCGGCCGCCCCTGGGCCGGATGCGCCGCCACCCTTCGCGCCTGCGCCCTGCAGCCGCTTGAGCTCCGCCGCCCGCTGCTGCGCTCTCTCGCGCAGCGTCGACTTGCTGGAAGCGATTCCACCGCCCCCTCCACCTCGCTCACCTCGCGCCAGCGCCCCCTCCTCTCGGACTTTCCTATGTGACTTGGGGATGGGCGCCTCACGATGCAGCTCGGTATCGACGTGCTCCTGCAACTCTGGCGAGACCATCAGCAAGCCCCGCGTCTCCCCCGTCCCCAGGTAGAGAAACTGATCATCAAACAGCTCGTCCACGGAGAGGCCCAGCACGCGGCCCCTGTGGCGCCAATCCGCCCCCTGGGCCCGCCCGGCGCCCGGCCAGCAGCTCGTAGGCCGCGTGATCCGAGATATTCCCCTGGTCGAACACGATGCCAATCTCGAACATCCTCATCGCCAAATCGTGTTTCTGCACCCCCTGGTCCCACGGCTCCAAATTCGCCTCGTGGACCCATGTGGCGTGCCGAGCGCGGGGGTGCTGGTCCTGCTGGGAGAGGAAGTCCACGCACCACTTCACTGTGCGAGGTCACATGATGTGCCAACCTGCCTAAGCCGACTCGGCCAGCCGAAAAACACCACAAGTACGAGGAAAATGACAAATCTGTTGCGAACTCGACAACGTTGGCAACAATCTAGCGTCCAGCTCGAAGTCTGGCCCAGGCGCCGAAGGATCCACCGCCATCGCGATGATCAAAGCCCCCCGCGCCGAGCCGACACGCAGTCGCCCATCCGCACGAACGAATCGACCTTGAGCATGCTCGGCCTGCGCTCGCCCGTGCTCCCGTCGGTGGACGCCAAGCCGAACCACTCGAGCCCGCGTGCGCCCGGCAGCTCGCCGGCGCCCGGGTCGTAGTCCGTCGCTGGAGCCACCGACCCGCTCGACGGCGGGGGCGCTGCCTGCGTCGACCGCGCCGTCCTCTGTCGACCACCGCCGCCGGGCGCTGCGCAAACTCCAGCGGCCCCCATCACCTCCAGCGACGTCGGGTTCCAATCGCCGCCGCGTGCCACTCATCGCTCACCACTCCGTTCCTGAGCTGCTCTCTGGGACGACCTGGCCCTCGTTGTGGAGAGCAGGACCCCTGCCAGCGCCGGCCCCACCTTCCTAGCGCGTGGGTGTAGATGTTCGAGGTTTGGGCCCAGCGCGTACCAGATCACTCCCGTTCTCTCCTGCGCTGCCGTCGCGTCGACGTCGCCTTCGGTCTTCGCCTCGGCGGCGCCGCACAGAAGGATCAGGAGACGGAATATTGGCTTTTTTACAAAACCAAAAGGCAAACAATATATATATATATATATATAACAAAAAACAAAAACAAAAAATGGGTCTCCAGTGACTCTCGAATGCGCCCCTGCACGGCCACGCGGCGCCCCGCCACGAAGACAGGCACTGCAGCACAGGATGAGGCAGATGCCGATCAGCAGGCCGAGAATGAAGGGGCCCCAGGACACACAAATAAATAAACACAAATAAAAATATACCCCATATTTTCCCATATTTTCTGGGTTTCTGTCTTCCCCCCCACTTCCCATATTTTCCCATATTTTCTGGGGAATCGAGGATTAATTGTGTCTGTGTGTTTTTTCCCCTCCTGAGAGAAGGAGCACGACCACGAGAGCGACCCCGGCGTAGTCAACGATCTGGCTCTGGAAGAAACACTGCCGAGCAAGGTCGACCGCGGGCCCGAGCCCGCGCTGACTATGAGGCTGGGGATGGCGGTGGCGGTACCGATCGTGCAGGCCTCTGGAGGTGGCCGCCTGTGAAGTTTGAGCAGAGGCGACGGCAGCGGCAGACCCACTCGGCCGGGACCCGCGGGGCAAGAGCGAACGAGTTTAGAAAACAGACGCAGGAGGTAAAGTAGCCCAGAAACCAGAAGCAGGAGGAGGATTGGGGGGCGGAAAGATACGGATACGCGTTGTCCCCGGACCTCTCTTGGGGTGCGCTCTGACCAGAATTTCGAGGCGAATCCAGCGGGGACAACGAGGATTCCCCAGGAGGGCCAGGAAAGGCCGAAAACGACGGGGGAAAACACGTATCCGTATCTTTTTCTCCCCCGAAAAGTAGCCCAGAAACCAGAAGCAGGAGACAAGGACAAGGACAAGGAGAGGAGGAGAGGAGGAGAGGAGGAGAGGAGGAGGAGGAGGAGGAGGAGGAGGAGGACGAGGAGGAGGAGGAGGAGGAGGGGGAGGGAGGAGGAGGCGGAGGACAAGGACAAGGGGAAGGTGACCGTCCGTCCGACCGGGCGGGGTCTGCAAAAAAAACCGCGGAGATGCCTGGCGGCAGTCCGCGACGCTCTCGCCCTCCTGCACGGCCCTGCCGCACTTGTCGCAGGCCCCCGCGCTCGCCGCCCAGGCGCGCAGGGCGTGCCCTCACGGGGGGGGGCAGCTGACTACCTACCAGACCACCCCAACCCAACCCGAAGACCCGAATTTCGGGTTGGGGGGGGTACGGGTTCCGTACGTGTTTTTTCGATGTTCCCCGACCCCCCCCCCAACTGGAGATGGAGGGCAAATTGAGGCCTTCGGGTTGGGTTGGGGTGGTTTGGTGGGTGGTGAGCAGCAGGGCGGGGGGAAAGCTGGAGCACGACGAGGAGGGGGGCGACCGGGGCGGGGGGCGAGCAAGAGGCCGAGAACGAGGAGGAGGAGGAGGAGGAGGAAGAAGAAGAGGAAGAGGAAGAGGAAAAGAGACCGACAAACAGGCAGGCAGACAGGCGGGCAGGCACACGGACGGACAAAAAGACACAGAACACCATGGTCCGATGAAGCGCCCCAGAGCAGATAACTTCCGGCGCGAGCCCAATCAGGGCAGCTTTCTTGCTGAAGGCATGCAAACGCAACGCGCTGCAGTGGACTCGGATGCGCTGCAGACGCTGCGTGGCCCAGGTGCCCGCTGGCGCACAGATGCAGCCCTCAACGTTGTGACATCGGGGCCACTTGGCAACCGCGAGACTACTCCAGATTTCATAATAAAAGGGAGGGGGTCTGGACCCTCCAAGACAAGCCATTTCAGACCCCCCCCTCGTGGGAGAACCCTCCAAAACATCGTCCCCAGACCACCCCAGGCCCTCCAAGATAGCCCGGAAGAGACCCCCCCCCGAAATGAGACCCCCCTCCCTTTATTACGAAAACTGGAGTAACCGCGGGACGGCCTCTCAGTCACAGCTGGCAGGGGAGACCGCGAGACCTTTCACCGGACCAGGTCGGAGCTATGCGCACGGGGGTTGCTTCAGCCTTCAGCCTGCGGGCCGAACTCGGAGGCCCCACTGCTGTCGAGGCCTCGGCTCGCCGTTGGAGGGCGGCCGAATTCCTCCTCCTCCTCCTCCTCCTCCTCCTCCTCCTCCTCCTCCTCCTCCTCCTCCTCCTCCTCCTCCTCCTCCTCCTCCTCCTCCTCCTCCTCCTCGCATGCAATGACCGACGAGACGCCGACGAGGCGAGGGGCACGCGCGACGCGCACGCGCGCCTGTTCTCCCCATGCCGATCGGAAGCCGAAATGCGGCGCGGCGGCGGTCTCCTCGCCTCTCCTCGATCCTCGGGACCCGAGAGGACGGAGGAGGGAAGACAAGAGTGGAGCTGGGAGGTGGAGGGGGGGGGGGGGGGC
>CAUYUJ010015652.1:102500-110000 GCA_963575745.1 Prorocentrum cordatum
AAGCTGCGTCATCCTGAGCCACCTTCCGCGGCTCGAAAAGAATGACGGTCTGGGCAAGGGGCACGCACAATTCGCCGTTGTTAGCGTCGGATTTCCCCCACGCGGTGCCGTCTCCAACGGCGGGTTGACCCGTCGCGCCTCCGTCGTTCGCCTTCGCGCCGGAACCGCAGACCCGGAGCCGAACACCGAAACGACCCGAAACCGGAAAACAAGACAACGTGAAGCAAACAGAGCCCGAAAACCCGAGAACCGAAAAACGAACCCCGAACATACGAGTCCAACACCCGACCTGAAACCAGGCGCAATCCGAAAACCGAGCTAGAAAACTCAAGGCCGGAAACCGACAGTCATAACTTGGCATTGTGTTGATGTGCTTTGACTGGCGTTGTGTTGCAATGCTGGTCGTTGCTTGGCATTGCTTGACGTCGCCTGGCATTCCTTAACATTGCTTGGAATGGATTGGCATTGCATGGCATTGTTTGGTATTGTTTGAAATGCTTGGCATTGCTTCGAACTGCTTGGCTATACATAGCGTTGTTTCACATTGTGCTGAATTATTCACGGTTGCTTGGCATTGCGTTATTTGGCATCGCTTGGCAGTGCTTGGCATCGCTTGGCAGTGCTTGGCATCGGCATCGCTTGGCATCGCTTGGCATCGCTTGGCATTGCTTGGCGTTGCTTGGCGTTACTTGGCATTGCTTAGCATTGTTTGGCATTGCTTAACGTTGCTTGGCATTGCTTTGCAGTGCTTTGCGTTGCTTGGCACTGCGGTTTAGTGGCGTCGTGCCTGGCAAACCGCGAGGCGAAGCATCCACGAAGCGGTATATGACAGCATACTTCCTGGCGACATCAGGCGCGCAGCATCACTGTGCCGCAGCTGCGGCTCTCTGCCCCGCAGCTGCAACACCGTTCCGCCCCGCGCAGCGGGCAAAATCCGGGTCTGGGAGGGCACCTGGGAAGGCCAAGTCCGAAGAGCGCTTGAGCCCGAAGGGGTTGCGGAGCGAGAGAAGTGAAGAGGCCCTGGGACACACAAATAAGTGCACACCAAGAACCGGATTTCCCATATCTTCCCATATGTTCTTGGTTTTCGTCTTCCCCCCCCACTTCCCCTATTTTCCCATATTTTCCTCGGAGTCGACGATTAATTGTGTCTGTGTGTTTTCCCCTTCCTGAAGAAGGAAAGAAGAGAGAGAGAGAGAGGGAAAAAGAGAGAGAGAGAGAGAGACGGCCCCACCCACACCCAAGCACCACACACTAAGACCTTACGTCCTATGCTGCGCTCCAACTCCCACTCTTGCGTTGGTTAGCATGCATGTGCCTTGCTCGGCAGTGCTTGGCGTCGCTTGGGATTGCTTGACATGCGTTGTTTGGTATTGGTTCGCATTGCTTGATGCAGGTGTTGCCTGGCATTGCTTCAGAAACTGGACAGAACCCAGGAAACCCAGGGAAACCCGAGGAAGGCCGGCCTTTGACAGGAGACAAGGCCAAAGGGACCCGGGGAACCCCGGGGAACGCCAGCCGGAGCAGGCCGCGCACCCACTGGCTCTTCAAAAACAAACAGACCCGAAGGCTGGGCTAAGTGGGGGAAGCGCGGTCGCAAGGACGAGGAAGGGTTCCATCCCTCCGCGGCTCCAGCGGGACACTTCACGTCCAGGCCGACGCTGAAGCCAGCGGGAGCGCTTTCCTCTGGGCGGCGGGGAGAGGACCACCCCCCCCCCCCGCGCAAGAGGCCTCGGAAGGGACTGGGGTGAAAATCCAGGCAGGAATTGTATTTTTACCTATCCTCCTCCCCCTCCGCCTCTTCCTCCTCCTCCTCCTCCTCCTCCTCTTCCTCCTCCTCCTCGTCCTCCTCCTCCTCCCACCCACCCACCCACCCACCCACTCACCCTGCTCTTCCTCCTCAGCCTGCTTGTCCTCTTCCTCATCCTTCTCCTCTTTTCTTAATAGTATGCGTTTTCTCTGTATTATTTGCCGTTTTCTTACAATTCTGACTAGCATTATTATGAATACTATTATGATGATTACTAGTGTTAGCATCCGTCGTCTTAGTAGTCGTCTTGTCCTTCTTAGTATGTATCGTAATATTAAAAGAATTAATACGCTTTGTCTTCGTCATAATGATACCATTCTTGAAAATCGTATGTTCATTCGTATGTGGATTCGCAATAATAGTATTAGTCGTAGTCGTAGTAGTAGAAGCAGCAGCAGCAGTAGTAGTAGTAGTAGAAATAGGATTATTCGCATTATGAGTTGTAGTCATATGCATCGTACTCGTGTTAGTATTGTTTGTGTGATGATTGTTACTCTGATGTTTGGTATTCGTCGTATGATTCGTCTTAGTGTTATTATGATGCTTATTAGTATCATTATTCGTCCTCTCCCTCCTCCTCTTCCTCCTCCTCCTCCGCCTCCTTCGCCTCCTTCTCCTCCTCCTCCCCCTCCTCCTCCTCCCCTCCTCCTCCTTCTCCTCCTCCTCCACCTCCATTTTCTTAATAGTTTTATTATTAATACTCCTCCTCCTCCTGTTCCTCCTCCTCCTCCTCCTCATCATCATCGTCATCATATTTCTCCTCCTCCTCCTTCTCCTCATCCTCCTCCCCCGCCTCCTCCTCCTCCTCCTCCTCCTCCTCCTCCTCCTCATCCTCATCCTCCTTCTCCCTCCTCATGTTCTTTCACCCCGTCCGCCTCCGGCCTGCTCCTTCGCCTCCTGGCCCGTCACGTTTCCTTTTTCATCATTCCTCTGTCATCATGCTTCCATGTTTCTGCACCGCCCAGCATCTCTCCATCGTGCACCCTCATGGTGCCTTCCCGATCCATATCCCTTCCTACTATATACCCCGACTCTGCCGCCGAACCGGCCGATTGCCGCCCAATTCGGACTTCGCGTCCTACTGGCTGGGAACAATGCAAAATCTGCAGTTTCGTTGTTATCAGCGGGAACAATACAAAATCTGCAGTTTCGTTATCTGCATGGACAGTACGTCGCCCATACTGCTAAACGCGCGGCGGAAATGCCACGGGGCGCACAGCCCGCGCGAAAAGGCCGAGACGTCTCTCGCACCGGCGCCGCGCCAAGTTGTTTTAGAGAGCGGCGCACATGTTTCGCACGCGCGTTCGGAAGGGGCGTTCCCGCGCGGGCGCGGCGCACGGCTTGTTTGCCGAATCGCATAGAAAACGACAGCGGCAGCGGGGCCCCGCGAAAGCGGGCGAAGTGCCGACCTCGCCCCCACGCCGCGCCGCTTGCGAGTGAGAAGTGGCAGTGTTGTGTCAGCGCGGCGCCTATTTCGGTGTCGCCGCGCCCGTCGGAAATGTTGCCGTTCCCGCCCCTGCGCGGCCCGCTTGGTTTGTTCGTCGCCACGTCGCCTGAAGTGGGGCCGCGTGCGAGCGCCTTCCGTTTGCTAAACGGGAACGCGCTCCTATCCCAATGTCAAAACGTGCCACAATTGATTATGATGTTGTGGAAGGGTGGGCGAGAATAGGCGGAGCCCTCTGACGCGCTCGACCTGGCTAGCTCGACCCGTTCCTATCTATCCTCCTGCCTCCTCCATCTTCATCCTTTTTCCTCCACACCCTCATCAGCGTCCCCCAAATCCTTCTCGCAAGCTCCTCCTCCTCCTCCTCCTCCTTCTCCTCCTCCTCCTCCTCCTCCTCTTCGTCCCCCTCCTCCCCCTCCTCCTCGTCATCATCATCATCACCCTACGCGTGGAGCCTGCCAACCCCGCGGCGGCACGTCGCCGTTCGCTTCTGCTCCGCGGCAGGCACCTCTGCGAAGCATGGCTCGCTACCGGCGGGGCGTAGCGCTTCGTTGAGCGGGATACGTGTGATGCGTTTTGGGAGCCAGCTCGACGCTGAGTGCAACGGTGTATGTGCAGCACCATGTCTGCAGATACCCAGGGCTGGGCGGGGCAAAGCATTGCCAGGCTGAGCTTTAGCAGCGAAGCCTCGCTGCTAAACGTACGCATCTGTCGTCCACTTCATCGTCTCGGGTCTCTCGGCAACATCCTGGACATCCGAGGGAGCGCGTTTCACGGGCGTTTGCCTTAGGAACATTCGGCGGCGCGTTCGAACCCGGGGGGGCGCCTTCGAACGTTCGGCCCCGTCGAAAAGAACCAGCGGGGCTCTCCCCCCTCCCGCCCCCCTCCCCGAACCACCCCCCCCGGCGCCGGCTGGCACCGCCGACGGCGGCAACGCGGCGACGATGACCAGGACAAAGACGACGACGACAAGGTCCGTTGTAATCCTTTTTCCTCGGCCCTGAGGGCCGGAATACAGACGAGCCCAGACCTCACATGTCATCGCATTGCGTCGTGTGCCTCCCGCGCTTTCCGTCGCCGTCGTCGTCGGCGTCGTCGTCGGCGTCGTCGTCGCCGTCGCCGTCGCCGTCGCCGTCGCCGTCGTCGTGGTGGCCGTCGCGGTCGTCGTCGTCGTCGCCGTCGTCGCCGTCGTCGTCGTCATCGTCGTCGCCGTCGTCGCCGAATTCGCCGTCGTCGCCGTCGTGGTCGCCATCCTTGCCCTCGAGCTCGTCGTCGTCGTCGTCGCTGTCGACCGTCGTCGTCGCAGTCGTCGCCGCCGTCGTCGTTGTCATCGTTGTCGTCGTCGACGCCATAGTTGCCGTTGTCGTCGTCGCCGCCGCCGTCGTCGTCGTCGCCGTCGTCGTCGTCGGCGTCGTCTTTGTCGTGGCCGTCGTCTTCAGCGTTGTCGTCGTCGCCGTCGTCGTCGTTGTCATTCTCGTCGCCGTGGCCGTCGCCGTCGTCGTCGCCGTCGTCGTCCTCGCTGTCGCCATCGTCGCAATCGTCATCGTCATGATCGCCGTGGTTGTCGCCGTCGTCGCCTCCGTTGTCGTCGTCTTCGTCGTCGTCCTTCTCGTCGTCGTCGTCGTCGTCGTCGTCATGCTCGGAGTCGTCGTCGTCGTCGTCGTCGTGCACGTCGTCGTGGTCGTCGACGCGGCCGCCGTCGTCGTCGTCGTCGTCGCTGTCGACGTCGTCGTCGCCGTCGTCGTCGCCGTAGTCGTCGTCGTCCTCCTCGTCGTCGTGGCCGTCGTCGTCGTCGTGCTCATCATCGTCGCCGTCGTGTTCGTCGTCGTCGCCATTGCCGTCGTCGTCGTCGTCGCCGTCGTCGTCGTCGTCGTCGGCATCGTCGCCGTCATCGTCGTCGTTGTCATCGTGCTCGTCGTCGCCGTCGTGGTCTTCTTCGTCGCCGCCGTTGCCAACGTCGTCGACGTCGCCATCGTAGTCGTCGTCGTCGTCGCCGTCGTCGTCGTCGTCGCAATCGTCGTCGTCGTCGTCTTCATCCGCGTCGTCGTCGCCGTCGTCGTCGTCGTCGTCGTGCTCGTCGTCGTCGTCCGTCGCCGTCGTCGTCGTCGTCGCCGTCGTGGTCTTCTTCGTCGCCGCCGTTGCCAACGTCGTCGACGTCGCCATCGTAGTCGTCGTCGTCGTCGCCGTCGTCGTCGTCGTCGCAATCGTCGTCGTCGTCGTCTTCATCCGCGTCGTCGTCGCCGTCGTCGTCGTCGTCGTCGTGCTCGTCGTCGTCGTCCGTCGCCGTCGTCGTCGCTTTTGGCCCCCTCGTCGTCGTCGTCGCCGTCGTCGTCGTCGTGCTCGTCGTCGTGTTCGTCGTCGTCATCGTTACCGTCGTCTTTGTCGTCGTCGCCGTTGTCGTCGTCGGCGCCGGCGCTGGCGTCGTCGTCGTGCTTGTGGTCGTCGCCGTCGACGTCCTCGCCGTCGCGGTCGTTGCCGTAGTCGTCGTCGTCGCCGTCGTCGTCGTCGTCGTCGTCGTCGCCGCCATCGTGGTCGTCATCGTCGTCTTGGGACCGTCATCGCCGTCGCCGTCGTCGTCATCGCAGCCGTCGTCGCCGTCGCCGTCGTCGTCGCCGCCGCCGTCGTCGACGCCGTCGTCGTCGTCGCCGTCGTCGTCGTCGCCGTCGTCGTCGTCGTCGTGCGCATCTCCGCCGCCGCCGTCGTCGTCGCCCTCGTCGTCATCGTCGTCGCCGCCGTCATCATCGTCGTCGTCGTCGCCGCTGTCGTTGCCGTGTTCGTCGCCGCCGTCGTCGTGGTCATCGTCGTCCTCGCCGTTGTCGTTGCAGGCGTCGTCGTCGTTGTCGTCGTCTTCGTCGTCGTGATCGTCGTCGTCGCCGCCGCCGTCGTCGTCGTCGTCGTCGCCGTCGTCGCCATCGTTTTGTCGTCGCCGTCGTCGTCATAATCGTCGTTGTCCTCGTCGCCGTCGTCGTCGTCGTCGTCTTCGTCATCATCGTCGTCGCCGTCTTCGTCGTCGTCGCCGTCGTGGTCGTCCTGCTTGTCGTCGTCGTCGACGTCGTCGTCGTCGTCGTCGCCGTCTTCGTCGTCGTCGTCGCCGTCGTCGCCGTCACCGTCGTCGTGCTCGTCGTCGTCGTCGTGCTCGTCGTCGTCGTCGTCATCATCGTCGTCGTCGCCGTCGTCGTCGTCGTCGCTGGCGCCGCTGCAACCGACGCCAGCCAGCGCCGGCGCCGGCGCCAGCGCCGGCCCAGAAAAAGGGGGGGTTGCCCCCCCTCGAACCGTCGTCCGCGTCGACGCTCCCCGCCGCCGCCGACAGCCGTCGAGGGCGAAGGCCCGGGGGGGAGCTCCCCCCCTGAAGGGGCGGGGGTGGGGTTCGAACCCCCCCCCCATGGAACCAGGGGGAGAGGGGGCCGGCTCTGGACCCTCCCCCTTCGAGCGCCCACACAATGCGCTCGGTCGGACATCCGTATGCTTCGCCACACATCAGCATCAGTAAATCTGGAACTCTGTCTTCGGTGTGCGCCTGTGTTGCACCAAGAGGATTATCATCGACCATCCTCCGCATCGAATATACACATGCGCACATGATAATTTAGGGATCGATACCCCGTGCATCTATCAGGGCTGCGCATGCCTCCCTGGTGGGGAAAAAAGCACCTTGACTACACAGAACTTGTACTCGTAAGTGTTGTGGTGGAAGTTGCGAGCACATTCCACGCGGAAACCCTTTCCTAGGATAGGCACGACTGCGAAAACGCAAGCCTTGCGAGAGACAACACCCACTGGATGCACTGTAGTAGTTCACAAACAACTCGCAAGCATGATACAACAACAAACCCTGGACAAGAAAGCAGGAATAGAACAAGGACGTATAGGAGGCTGGTAAACAGAGAAGCGAACGCACGGAACTTCAAGGGCGCAAAACGTTTGCGGCTCCTCTTCGGCAACCACCTCGCTGCTCGAGGCAACCGGCTCCTCTTCGGCAACCACCTCGCTGCTCGAGGCAACCACCTCGCTGCTCGAGGCAACCACCTCAGGCGCGTCAACCTTGGGTCGGGACCAGCATGCACCCTCAGCCGTACTCGCCCTCTTTCTCCGTCCTTCCATCCGTCCCCTATCCTGCCTTTTGTTTCCCCACACTTCTCGTTCATCCGCTTTCCATCCTAATCGTCCCCCTCCTATTGCCCTTCTTTGCGACTAATACTCCTCCTCTTCATCGTCTGTAAAACGATCGGTTCCGTATTATACTCTC
>CAUYUJ010015652.1:115000-133439 GCA_963575745.1 Prorocentrum cordatum
ATCATCATCGGGACACCGACGGGGCACCGGCGGGACACTGGCGGGACACCGCGTGCCACCGGCCCCTGGAAAGGAATCATTTGGTCCAGCACGGCCGCGCCTCAGCCGGAGGCGGGACACCGGCGGGACACCGCGGGCCTCCGGCCCCCAGAAAAGAATCAGTTGGTCCAGCCGCGCCTCAGCCGGAGGAGACTTTCTTCTCGCCCGCCCACGCAGCTTCGCCTCGCCCGCACGCGCGGCACGCACGAACACGAAACCGAAATCAATTTCCCGGTAGGGGGGCTCTCCGTTCCACTTCGATCTCACCCACTCACCTCCGATCAATACATTGTCGGGAAGTTTCAGGCGGGAGCCGCGTTTCGGTTGCAAGTTGCCAGGAAGTCCAAAGCGAAAGCGCGATTCTGCAATAAATTGTGAGGACGCTTCAAGCGGGAACCGTTGTTATTATAGTCCAGGGGAGCAGCGGCGCAGTTTGACCTGGACTAAATGGTGAGGCGGTCTCAAGCGGGAGCGCCATTCCTAAATAAATTAAAAGGAAATCTCAGACGGGGGGGGGTCCTGAGTAAATTTGGAGGGGGTCTCAGGCAGGAGCCGTTGTTGTTGTAGTCCGGGGGACCACGGGCACAGTTTGACCATCAAGACTTTCCCTGATGAGATGATTTACATATATATATGTATATATATATAAATAAATAAATGCGAGCCCCAAAGGGCACACTTTGACTAAGAAAAAACAGTATGCACCGGCGGGGGGGGTCAACAATAATTATTCTTCTGACATGAAAGTTCAACAACAACAGCAACAACAACAACAATCATTTCAGACTGTTCCCTCTTATCTGCTCGCGCGTCATTCAATATGCATATCCCAAACCCTGGATACCCGCCCTCTTCGTCTTCGATCGCACCCCCTTTTGGGGGGAATATTCATTCCCTGCCACGCGCAGCTGGCGAAGCCCTTGAAAATGAAGGGCAACAGATAACGGTGGAGAACGAGGACGAAGGGATCGGAAGACGGGAGGGGAGGGGCAAGAAGGTGGGAGGACGACGATTTGCACTGCGAGTGGCGATTCAGCTTGCGCCATGGCTTGCGCCAGTCACTCCAACACAGGTTAACAATAAGTTTCGCCATGGGTCGCGCCATAAACAGCGCCACGTACCACCCCCTTGAAAGAACATATCGTGGATACCCCCACGGGGGGACGTACAGCTGCGAACTGGTGTCAAAAACAAATTCCGTGGAACCCTGAAAAGAAGTGGGATGCTGGGAGAATGGGGCGGAAGGAAAATGAGAACTGCAACCGTGTCGAGAGGAGCGCGGAAGCCCCAAGTGAAAGCGCAAGTCTTCAATAAATTGTAAGGAAATATCAAGCGGGAGCCGCGACCCGGTGGTAAATTGCAAGGAAGTCCCAAGCGAAAGCGCGATTCTTCAATAAATTGTGAGGAAGTCCCAGGCGGGAGCCATTGTTGTAAACCGGGGACCAACAACGCAGTTTGACCCTCACGACTTTGTCCCTGAAAAAAACCAGGGTGCGAGCCTCAGGAAGGGCACTTCAATCGAAAAAACAATGTGCACTGGACGGGGGGGATCAACAATAATTATTCTTCAGAAATGAGAGTTCAACAACAACAACAACAACAACAACAACAACAAGAACAACAACAACAACAACAACAACAACAACAACAACAACAACAACAACAATAACAACGCCAACAACAACAACAACAATAATTTTAAGACCGTTCGCCCTTATATGCTCGAGTGTCCAATAACGCGTATTTTCCAAACCCTCGATACCCGCCCTTTTCGTTTTCGATTCAACCCCTTTTGGGGGGTATACCTTTCTTCCCTGCAGGCCGGGCCCCGGCAAGCGGCGGGGCGGCCGCGGACCGTCGGCCTGGCCAGCGGCAGCGCTGATCGGCGGGGCGGCCGCGGTCCGTCGACCCGACCACAACAAGGACGGACAGGGGACCGACGACGACGACGACGACGACGACGACGACGACGACGTCGAAGACGACGGCGACGACGACGTTGACGGCGACGAGGAGCAAAAGCGAGAGCGAGAGAGAACGACAGCAGGGCCACGAAGGGCACGAAGTAGGCCACGAAGGGCGACAGCGGGGACACGAATGCGTATGGGGCCACGAAGAGCGCGAACGAGCGGGGGCCACGAAGTGCAGATAATGCGGTGCCACAGAAGGCAACTATGGGGCCACTGAGGGTAGCAACTGGGCCACGTAGGACAGTGAGGGGGACATAAATGGCGACAGCGGGCCACGAAGGGCATGCACATGGGGCCACAACGGGCGCGACTCCTGGGTGCCTGGGTGTCGGGAGCGCGGCGCTTGGGCAAATTGCACGAAATTCCAACGCAAGGCCATTCTTCAGTAAGTTGCAAGCAAGTCTCCAGCGAGAGCGCGACTCCAGAGCGCCGGGAGAGCGATTTCTTAATAAATTGTAAAGAAGTCCCAAGCGAGAGCGCGATTCCTGAATAATATGCGAGGAAGTCTCGGGCGGGAGCGGGGGTCCTGCTTAAGGCCGTGAGTGGTTCAGGGAGCCCTCTCTGTCCTCAACCCCTTTTCTTCCCCTTCGGGGAGGGGGGTATCACTGTTCCCTATTAATAAACACCCCCTCCCCCAGGCGACTGGGGGCCAACCAGGGTCCATGCCGACCCCCCCCACCATCCCTTGTAAGAAAAACACTACAAAACACACGCTGCCTCCAAATTCGGAACATGCGCAGCCAACCACATGCGCCCCCACCAAAAAAAAAAAACATCCCTGTCAAATACAAAACCAGCGTACACTTGGAGGCGGCGGCGGCGGCGGCGGCGGCTGCGGCGGCGGTGGCTACGGCTGCGGCGGTTGCGGCGGCGGCGGCGGCGGGGGCGGGGGCGGCGGCGGCGGGGCGGGGGCGGCGGCGGCGGCGGCGGCCTGCGGCGGCGGCGGCGGTGGCGGCGCGGCAGCGGCTGCGCGCGCGGCGGCGAGTTTGGCAGCGGGGGGCGGCGGCGGCGGGCGGCGGGGGCGGCGGCGGCGGCGGCGGCGGCGGCGGCGGCGGCGGCGGCGGCGGCGGCGGCGGCGCGGCGGCGGGGCTGGGCGAGGCGGCGGCGGCGGCGGTAGCGGTGGCGGCAGCGGCTGCGGCGGCGGCGGCGGTTTGGCAGCGGGGGGCGGCGGCGGCGGCGGCGGCGGCGGCGGCGGCGGCGGCGGCGGCGGATTGGCCCCCAGTAGCTGCCCATCCCAAGACGACTGCTGAATATGCTGAGGCTCGGGCCAGACTCGGGTGCTACTTATGTGTTGGGAGGGCGGGTGGGAGTGAGCGAGACGGCTTGCGGGCGGGGAGGGGGTAACTTGACCCCTCCCCCTACCCCCTCCCCCTGGACCTGGAGAGGCCGTTCCGCGGGTCGTCAGGGCGTCCAAGATGGGCAGCCGAAAAGGCGCCGCATGCTGTAATTCCATAGGGCTTCGGGACCCGACGGGGGGACAGAGAAAAATGCTCGCCCCTGTTTTGATCGATCGCCTCCAAGATGGCCCCAAGAGACCTCCCAGACCCCCCCAAAGAGCCCCAAGAGGGCCCCAACAGCGCCCCAAGAGAGCCCCAAGGGAGCCCCAAGGGAGCCCCGCGAGAGGCACCACGGGAACCCCAAAAGGGCCCAGAGACCTCCAAAATATCCCCAAGAAGGTCCCGGGATACCCCCAAGATGCCTCCAAGAGCCTCCCAGAGCGACAGACCCATAGAAGTAGAAGGATATCTGCGTGGGCAGGAGGAGGTGCGCCCGAAAGCCACGACTGCCGGCATGCTTCGCACAAGAGACTGTTCTGGAATGGGCTGGTGGGGATGCGCGAAGCGTGAAGAATTGTAAGGAAGTCTCAGGCGGGAGCCGTTGTTGTTGTAACCCGGGGGCCAAGGGCCCAGTTTGAGCAGGAAGACTTTCCCTGTCAAAAAACAGGGTGGGAGCGTCGAGGGGCACACTTTGATTGAGAATTATCCCGGCAAAGCAACCTAACAGCGATGTGTAGAAGCATATCTGAAAGCATTCCCCTTAAGATTCAGATGAAAATCCAGTTGTCGAATTCTGCTGTTCTCGCAGTCGTAGTCGCATTCGCGATGACAGTCGCAGCGGCAACGGCAGTCGCAGTCACAGCCTCAGCCTCAGCCTGCCTCCTCCTCCTCCTCCACTCTCTCCTGCTCCTCCTCCTCCTCCTCCTCCTCCTCCTCCTCTTCCTCCTGCTCGTCCTCGTTCTCGTCCTCCTCGTCTTGCTCGTCCTCCTCCTCCTGGTGCTCTCTCCTCCTCCTCCTCCTCCTCCTCCTCCTCCTCCTCCTCCTCCTCCTCCTCCTCTTCCTCCTTCCTCCTCCTGGTGCTCCTCCCCCGTCCTCCTCCTCCGTCCTCCTCCTCCTCCTCCTCCTCCTCCTCCTCCTCCTCCTCCTCCTCCTCCTGGTAGTCCTCCCCCTCCCCTCCTCCTCCTCCTCCTCCTCCTCTCCTGGTCGTCCTCGTTCTCGTCCTCCTCGTCTTGCTCGTCCTCCTCCTCCTGGTGTTCTCTCCTCCTCCTCCTCCTCCTCCTCCTCCTCCTCCTCCTCCTCCTCCTCCTCCTCCTCCTCCTGGTGGTCCTCGTTCTCCTCCTCCTGGTGCTCTCCCCCCACCTCCTCCTCCTCCCCTCCTCCTCCTCCTCCTCCTCGTCCTCCTCCTCCTCTTCCTCCTCCTCCTCCTCCTCCTCCTCCTCCTCCTCCTCCTCCTCCTCCTCCTCCTCCTCCTCATCCTGGTACTCCTCCCCCTCCCCTCCTCCTCCTCCTCCTCCTCTTCCTGGTCGTCCTCCTCCTCCTGGTCGTCCTCCTCCTCCTGCTCGTCCTCCTCCTCCTCCTGCTCGTCCTTCTTCTCCTGCTCCTCCTGCTCCTCGTCCTGCTCCTGCTCGTCCTCGTCCTCCTGGTCTTGCTCGTCCTCCTCCTCGTCGTGCTCTTGCCCCTGCTGAAAATGTGGCCCAGGAATGGGAGTTCTGGGAAGTCGAAGAGCACGAAGTTGCCTACAGTTGGCTACGGGCATTCAAAATGTGGCCCGGGAATGGAGTTCTGGGAACTCGAAGAGCACGAAGTGGCCTACAGTTGGCTCCGGGCATTCAAAATGTGGCCCGGGAATGGAGTTCTGGGAACTCGAAGAGCACGAAGTGGCCTACAGTTGGCTCCGGCCCTCCAGAATGTGGCCCGGGAATGGAATTCTGGGAACTCGAAGAGCACGATGTGTATGACTGTTGCATACGGCCCTCCAGAGTGTGGCCCGGGAATGGCGTTCTGGGATGTCGAAGAGCACGAAGTGTGTGACTGTTGCATCCGGTTATTCTAAATGTGGCCCGGGAATGGCGTTCTGGGATCTCGAAGAGCACGAAGTGTGTGACTGTTGCATCCGGGTATTGAGAATGTGGCCTGGGAATGGAGTTCTGGGAAGTCGAAGAGCACGAAGTGTGGGACTGTTGGTGAAAAACGAGCCCGGCACCTGCCGCCCGGCAACTCCCAACACCTGCCCGGACCCCCCTGTGGAGTGATCTGCTGCTCTCTTTTGATCCCACTAGAAACCTATCAGTCTTCGCTGTTAGGTAAAAAAACAGTATGCACCGTGGGGGATCAACAATAGAGTATTCCTTCAGAAATGAGATTCAACAAACAACAACAACAACAACAATCACTTAACCCGAACGCTCAGTGTTCTCACCAGTGCCAGGGTTTTCATGCGACGCCAGCCAATACCCCCACTTTGTGGGGGGCAGTGCAAAAAAAAAAAAAAAAGAAAAAAAAACAAAAAAAAGCAACAAAAAAAAAGAAAAACAAAGAAAAAAAAAAAAAAAAAAAGGAAAAAAAAAAAAAAAAAGCTCTAAAAACAATAATCCCACGACTCGTTCGCCACCACCCACACCCAGCTTCCCGCCCTATTCAACAACAACAACAACAACAACACAACACACAACAACAACCACACACAATACTGCGCACTGGGGACCTCCGTTCTCACCAGTGCCAGGGTTTTCATAGGAGGCGGGCATACCCCCACTTTGTGGGGGGGCCGGTTCAAGCTCTACCAAATTTCCAAACGACTCTTCGCCACCACCCACACCCAGCTTCCCGCCCTATGACGTTCGGACACTTCACTTCGTGGCATGCGGACGACCGTGGCTACTATCAGGGCCCCGCGGCCGACGACGACGGCGTGCGCGCGCGAAGAAAAAACGAATGTGTCCCGCATGGTATTATTTGACAGGGATGATGGCCCTGGCAGGTGCGCAACCGTTGTCGCAGAAGTTCGGAAAAGTTGTTCGCAAAAGCCCGTTTGACAGAAATGTTTAAAAAGTGTTGGGTTTCCTACGAATCCGCAAGAGCGCGCGGGATGAGATTTTGACAATTTGTTGTTGAAAAACCATTGGTTTTTTGATGCTTTTATGTTAAAATCGCTACGAAAACTAAGGTTTTGGAAGGATTTCGTCTTGCGCGCGCGAATGTCCACTTACCTTATTTTTTGCAAGGGATTCTTGAAGTTTGGTTATGTTAGAACAAGAAATGTCATTTCTATTTTTTTTAGTGTTTTTTGCATGGGCAAGCGGGGGGAACAAACAAAACAAACCGGATCTGTAACCAACACCCTCTTTTTCTGAAGGCTTCCTCACTATAAAGGGAAATACGGAAAAAAACGAAAATGATGAAAATGTAGCTGCGGCCTAGGCGTCGCAGGGGGGGCGCGCACCAGGGGGCCCAACAATAATTATTCTTTAGAATAAATAATGTTCAACAACAACAACAACAACAATTACTAGCACGTGGGGACACACCGTTCTCACCAGCGCCAGGGTTTTCATAGGAGGCGGGCAATACCCCCACTTTGTGGGGGGCCGGTTCAAGCTCTACCAAATTTCCAAACGACTCTTCGCCACCACCCACACCCAGCTTCCCGCCCTATGACGTTCGGACACTTCACTTCGTGGCATGCGGACGACCGTTGCTACTATTCAGGGCCCCGCGGCCGACGACGACGGCGTGCGCGCGCGAAGAAAAAACGAATGTGTCCCGCATGGTATTATTTGACAAGGATGATGGCCCTGGCAGGTGCGCAACCGTTGTTGCAGAAGTTCGAAAAAGTTGCTCGCAAAAGCCCGTTTGACAGAAATGTTTAAAAAGTGTTGGGTTTCCTACGAATCCGCACGAGCGCGCGGGATGTAATTTTGACATTAAAAAATGGTTTTTTGATGTTGTTATGTTAAAATCGCTACGAAAACTAAGGTTTTGGAAGGATTTCGTCTTGCGCGCGAATGTCCACTTTACCTTATTTTTTGCAAGGGATTCTTGAAGTTTGGTTATGTTAAAACAAGAAATGTCCACTTTAGCTTTTTTTGCAAGGGAAAACCGATCGTAACAACACAACCGGATCCGGACTCCCCCGTTTTGCCTGAGACTTCCTCACGGAAATGATGAAAATGAGGCTGCGGCCTAGGCGCGGCGGGGGGGTCGTGCACCAGGGGCCCCAACAATAATTATTCTTTAGAAGTAATAATGTTCAACAACAACAACAACAACAACAACAACAACAACAACAACAACAACAACAACAACAATTACTAGCACGTGGGGACACTCCGTTCTCACCAGTGCCAGGGTTTTCTTAGGAGGCGGGCAATACCCCCACTTTGTGGGGGGGCCGGTTCAAGCTCTACAAAATTTCCAAACGACTCTTCGCTACCACCCACACCCAGCTTCCCGCCCTATGACGTTCGGACACTTCACTTCGTGGCATGCGGACGACCGTGGCTACTATTCAGGGCCCCGCGGCCGACGACGACGGCGTGCGCGCGCGAAGAAAAAACGAATGTGTCCCGCATGGTATTATTGACAGGGATGATGGCCCTGGCAGGTGCGCAACCGTTGTTGCAGAAGTTCGAAAAAGTTGCTCGCAAAAGCCCGTTTGACAGAAATGTTTAAAAAGTGTTGGTTTTCCTACGAATCCGCAAGAGCGCGCGGGATGAGATTTTGACATTTTTTTGTTGAAAAACAATTGGTTTTTTGATGTTTTTATGTTAAAATCGCTCCGAACACTAAGTTTTTGGAAGGATTTCGTCTTGCGCGCGCGAATGTCCACTTTACCTTATTTTTTGCAAAGGGATTCTTGAAATTTGATTATATTAGAACAAGAAATGTCATTTTATAGTGTTTTTTGCAAGGGAAAGCGGGGGGGAACAAAACAACCGGATCTTGATCACATCGAATTACCTGAGGCGTCCTCACGAAAATGATGAAAATGTAGCTGCGGCCTAGGCGGCGCAGGGGGGCCGTGCACCAGGGGCCCCAACAATAATTATTCTTTAGAATTAATAATGTTCAACAATCAGTTTACCCTCATGCGCCATGCTTCCACATGACACATGCATCCATCTGGATAACACACCCCATCATGGGGGATTTTTCTGGCATGCGGGATCCGATATTCCCTCACCCAGATATCCCGCCCAAGAAGGTTTGGCCACCACCTCTTCCGAGGAACTTCAACATCCATAGCTCGGACGGGCACATCGCCTTCGCAATCGCCTTGCGCATGCCCCGCATCTCAGAGGGAGAGGAGAGGAAGAGGAGGGGGAGATGAGAGAGATAGGGAGGGGGGGAGGAGAAGGGAGGGGGAGGAGGGGGAGGAAGGATGAGTAGTTGTAGTAGCAGCAGTTGATGATATTGTTGTTGCGGCTGTAGCACTAGTAGTAGTGGCAACGGTAGTAGTAGTCCAAGTAAGTAGAACTGGCTTGTGGCAGCCAAGCGTTCATAGCGACGTTGCTTTTTGATCCTCCTTTAATGTCTTCTCTCCCTATCCTTGAGACGCAGAAGTCTCAAAAAGTTAGATGGTTCAGCACATCCAGGAAACCTATCGCTGGACTGGCCCAGATATAGTTCCAGAAGCGGCTCGGGAAGCTGCGCAGGCGCCAGAAGCAGAGAAGCACCACGTACGGGCGCCGGCTCGGGCGTCCGGCCCAAAGCCGCTCCAGTATCGGCCCAGGACGGCTTCCCGGGCGCCGCAAGCAGAAATTGAACATTTTCGAAAGAAAAATGTGTATTGGAATGGCCTCTTTTCGGCGCGATCGGAAGGAACTGCCCGGGCGTCCGGCCCGGGAGCCGGGCCGGGTGCCGGCCGGGCCGGGTGCCGGCCCGAGCTCCGGAATCGGCCCGGACGGCCTCCCGGGCGCCGGAAGCAGAAATTCAGCATTTTCGAAAGAAAAATGTGTATTGAAATGGCCTTTTTTCGGCGCCGCCTCGAAACTCGATTTTCTGGCGCCCGGGCGCCGGCTCGGGCGCCAACCCGGGCGTCCGGCCCGGGAGCCGGGCCGGGTGCCGGCCCGAGCTCCGGAATCGGCCCGGACGGCTTCCCGGGCGCCGGAAGCAGAAATTCAGCATTTTCGAAGGAAAAATGTGTATTGGAATGGCGTTTTTTCGGCGCCGCCTCGGAACTCGATTTTCTGGCGCCCGGGCGCCGGCTCGGGCGCCGACCCAGGCGTCCGGCCCGGGAGCCGGGCCGGGTGCCGGCCCGAGCTCCGGAATCGGCCTGTTCCCGGGCGCCGGAAGCAGAAATTCAGCATTTTCGAAAGAAAAATGTGTATTGGAATGGCTTTTTTTCGGCGCCGCCTCGGAACTCGATTTTCCGGCGCCCGGGCGCCGGCTCGGGCGCCGACCCGGGCGTCCGGCCCGGGAGCCGGGCCGGGTGCCGGCCCGAGCTCCGGAATCGGCCCGGACGGCCTCCCTCCCCTCCCGGGCGCCGGAAGCAGAAATTCAGCATTTTCGAAAAGAAAAATGTGTATTGGAATGGCCTTTTTTCGGCGCCGCCTCGGAACTCGATTTTCCGGCGCCCGGGCGCCGGCTCGGGCGCCGACCCGGGCGTCCGGCCCGGGAGCCGCTCTCAGCGGCGAGCAAGAGCACCGAGCCCGAGTAAAAAAGGAGGAAGTCTCGAGCCGGAGCGTTGTTGTTGTTGTTGGGGGGCCGGTTTTGGCGGAACCCCAAAACGCCTGAGCGTGAGCCTCAATTTCAGAGGAAATGCGGCCGGCGCCTCGGCGAGAGCGCCAGGGCGAATATAGGGGGTCCAACAATTATAATTGTTTAGTAATTAAGGTTCAACAACAACAACAACAAGAATCCACATCGCGGAATCCCACTTCAGCCACGCACCCAGGGACAGTGCATGACCGTTCGGCCCTCTCACGCTGGTGTATATATAAGTACATATATATATATATATATACACCAATAAATCCTTACAGATTCCCGAACAACTTCTCTGGCTAAGTAATCGGGAGGGTCCGCCGAGCATCTTCCGCTTTCGCGCCCGTGCCGGCGCGTGGGCGCTCGTGGGCGCCCTGTGCCCTGGATGGGCTCGCCGAGAGTTCGCGGGCGCTCATGGGCGCCCCGTGCTCCTCCTCCTCCTCCTCCTCCTCCTCCTCCTCCTCCTCCTCCTCCTCCTCCTCCTCCTCCTCCTCCTCCTTCCATCCTCCTCCTCCTCCTCCTCCTCCTCCTCCTCCTCCGCATCCCCCTCCTCCTCCTCCTCCTCCTCCTCCTCCCTCCCTCCTCCTCCTCCTCTCCTCCTCCTACTCCTCCTCCTCTTCCTCATCTCCATCTCCATCTCCATCTCCATCTCCTCCTCCTCCCTCGCCCTCCTCCTCTCCTCCTCCTCCTCCTCCTCCTCACTCCTCCTCCTCCTCCTCCCCTCCTCTTCCTCCATCTCATCTCCATCTCCATCTCCAATCTCCTCCTCCTCCCCTCCTCCTCCTCCTCCTCCTCCTCCCTCCTCCTCCTCCCTCCATCTCCATCTCCATCTCCATCTCCATCTCCATCTCCTCCTCCTCCTCCTTCCTCCTCCTCCTCCTCCTCCTCCTCATCCTCCTCCTCCTCCTCCTCCTCCTCCTCCTCCTCCTCCCTTTTTATCCTCTTCCCCCCTCTTCCCTCCTCCTTTTTCCTCCTTTTTCAAAACATCGCTCACACCACATGGCTTACCAGCATATCTTACCCAGCATAGCTCGCACCACGCAGCGTGCACCGCACAGCTGTCGTGCACACGGAAGACAGCTCACGCCGCACAGGTCAAAACCGCACAGCGTGCACAACATAGCTTCCACCACATAGCTTCCACAACAGACTTTGCACCACATAGGTTACGCCGTACCGGTTGCTCCTGCATAGTGGCATGGATCCCTGTATGGGGTCCATGCTGCTAAACTATACACAAATATGTGTGCACGCAAACACTGGGATACTGTTGTGTGTAGATATACATACACATGCACAAATATACAAATGTAAGTATGTATATGTACATACAAACCAGTGTGTGTGTGTGTGTGTATCTAGCTATGTATATATATAGAGAGAGAGGAGGGAACAAATAACATTAAAACAAACTCTCTCACACACACGCACACACACAACACAAACATCCACACACACAATACACACAAACATCCACACACACACACACACACACGCGCACACGCACACGCACACACACACACACACACACGCACACACCCGCACACACACACACACACACACACACACACACACACACACACACACACACACACACACGCACACACACACACACACACACACACACACACGCGTATGCGCCACCGTGCCCTGAGGCATGAGTTGGTGCGTCCTCAGGTCCTTTGCCTCATCCCCAGAGCCCCCGTCCTCAATCCTGAAGGTTCTTCACGGGGCCGGGACCCCTAGCTCTCAAGTCTCCTGGGGCTTGCCGCGCGCCTCCAGGGCTCACCCCCCACTTATCGCATGACTTTCTCGGAGCCAAGAGAGCTCCAAGACGGGCAAAGAAGGCCCCAGGAGGCCTCCAAGACGGTCCCAGAGGGCTCCGAGCGGCCGAAAGACCGTTCCAAGCCGCTCCAGATGGCCGCCAGACGGCCCAAGAAGCATCCAAGACGCCCCAAGAGGCCTCCAAGAGACTTCCCACGAGGGTCCTAAGAGGTTAAAAACATTGATTTGTTTGCAAGATGGTGGCCTCCTCGCCTTTTCGGCTTCCCGAGGCTCCAAGACGGCACAAGAGGCCCCGAGATCGCTCCAAGGCGGCCCAAGAGGCCTCCAAGAGGGCCCCAAGACGGCCCAGGAGGGCGCCAAGACGGCCCAAGAGGCACCCAAGAGGGCCCAAGAGGCATCCAAAAAACGTTCCCAAGAGAGGGCCCCGAGGGGAGACCCGAACGGACATTTCGAGCCCTCGTCCCCAAGGATGGCCCTAGGCTCCTCCCAGAGGCCCACGAGGCGCCCCCGAGAGGCCCCAAGAAGGCCCCCAAGAGGCCCCCAGGAGGCCCCAAGAGGCCACCAAGAGGCCCCCAAGAGGCCCGCGGGCCGACACCTGCTGTACATGCCGGGCAGATCTAGTTCCGCCCAGGCGCCGCACGGGAGCGAGAGCGGCGCGCGCCTCAGGCGCCTTCCCGCTCCGCCCCGCGCGAGCGGCAGCCGCTGTCGTCGCCGTCGCCGCCGCCGGTCGTGCCGCTGCGGGCGTCCCGTCGTCTGTCGTGCTGTCGTCCCCGTCGCCGTCCAGGCCACCGCCGTCGCCGCCGCCTCCTGCGGCTGCTTGTGTCTCTGCCTGGACCTCGTGCCCCCTTTTGGGTGCGCGCGAAGCCAACCCAGAATCGGAGAACCCCAAGAGGCCCCCAAGACGCCTCCAAGAGGCCTCCCAGAGGCATCCCAACATACCCTGGTATGCATCCAATACGCCTCAAGCCCAGAAACGAGGCAAGGTGGCGGGATGGGTCGAAGGCCCTTGTATGTGTTTACATGGGCATAGAGAGGCGGAGAGATTATAAGCATTCGTATGTACCTCTATTTTTGCGAGCCCGGGGGGGGGAGAAACCACAAAAATCGGTCAGGAGGGCGGCAGAACGGCCCCCCGAGGGCACCAAGAGGCCCCAACCACCCAGCAGACGCCCGAAGACGACCCAGTGAAGACCTCCAAGAGGCTTTCGAAACTCAGAAAACATTGATTTTCAATGGTTCGGTATGAATTTGGGAATACTATGTTTTTCGGTCTTCTGGGCGAAGGCGCCCGGGAGGCCTCCAGAAGGCCCCAAGAAGCCCTTAAAACTTCCGTGAGGCCCGAAAAGCTCTCCAGAGCCTCCGCAAAAAAGAGCTGAGGAAGATAGGGGAAGAATTCGCAGGGTAGGGCGAGAAGGGGGAAGATGAAAAGGAAACAAGAAGGAAAGATAATAGGTCATGCCATAATTGACGGCGCCGTCGGGGGGAACCAACAAAAGGCGTTATCTTGAAATGGTCTGCCAGCATGCTTGCCAAACTTAATAACCAAGGTGCCTGGCGCGAAGCGTCAATGCAGTTTTGAATGTGTATGTTCCATCGATCGCAACACAGCTGTACACCATTTGGGCAGCAATCGTCGGCGAGGATTCTCTGAAAGCAGCTCGCGCAAAGACGATCAGGACGAGACAGGAAGAGAAGGAGGACAAGTAATGGTGCGACAGGTGCTGCTTTCATAACCACAGTCGGTGCGACAGGTGCTGCTTGCATACCCAAACCTGGGCCAGGATGGCCGTCTCAAGTGCGATAAGAAACCACGTGGCGAGCTTCACCGATCATCGCAGAGGCGGCACCTGTGGATTATCCTACAGGGTCAACGCCAAAAAAATGGGATGGGACAATATCGGGCCATGTCTTGTATGTGTATGTATGTTATAAATAAACATAAACAAATATAGAGATATTGATGTGTGCGTGTGCGTATCGCTATTCCCCTGAGTGTACCCTTTTTCCATGATGCAGGGGCGCATGGCGAGCGCAGGCGTCGTGGCATGGCGTGCACTCGGGAATTCACCTTCCTTGGTATCACAAACTTTCATGTTAAAGCCGAGAACGGGTAGGACGCGGGCGGACTGACCTCATCAAACAAGCACGAACGATCTGGCTTGAGGATGACGACGGAGACGGATGGCATGCGACTCCAGTGTGGGCCCATCTCGGGCAGCTCTTTACGGAAAGCAACTGGTAGGCTGCTTCTGTGGCAGAACTGTGCGTCGATGTTCTTCGAAGGGCTTGGATGCATGTCGACAACCTCTCATCCCTATCCAACTGCCCCCCCTCCCCCCGAACAAGGAAAGGACAAATACGGAATACTATGAAGAACGGACATGCACTCTTTGGGGGAGGGGGGAGGGGGGGGGGGGGGTCGAGGGCGGCGGGAGGGGGGATGGGGGGGGGGCGCGCGGAGGCGCGGGCGCGCAGAGGAGAGGAGGAGGGAGAGCAGGGGAGGAGGCCGGAGGGTGAGGGGGGGGGGGGGGGGGGGAGGGGGGGGGGGGGGGGGGGGTGGGGGTGGGTGGCCGGGAGGCGGAGGAGGGATCGCGACTGACGGGAGGGGCAGGGTGCGTGCGCGGAGGGGAAAGGGGAGGGGGGGGGGGGAGGGGGGGGCAGAAGACGCAGAAAACAAGCTCGGCGGGGGGCCGCGCCTGGCCCAGGGGGCGGCAGGCCCCGCAGAGGTAGAAGTCGCACTGACGGGGGGGAGCGGGTCGAACAGCCCCAGGGCAAGCACGGACGCAGCCAATGGATCGGCAGGGGGGGCAGCATCTCTCCGTTACCCCAGCCTTGTCCTCGTCCTCGCTCCTCCTCCCTCCCTCCCTCGCCCTCTCGGGGCCTCCCTCCCTCCGCCCACTCCATATCACTCCCTCCGACCACTCGCGTCCTCCTCCTCCTCCTTCCCTGAGCTAAAAAATACGTTCGTCTCGAAGATGATGGATGTAAATGGGGGCGTGCTGTTGGCGGGCTGTCTTCTGTCAGGGGGGCTGGAGAGCATGAAATAAGTGGGAGCCTGGCGCTGTGGTGCCGAGGGGACCTCAGAGTCCACGGGGGGCTGGGGTGAAGGCAGAGCGCTTCATTGATGGGTGCAGTATTTGAAGTGTGCTTGTTGTCGCGGCGTCAAGGGGGGGGGGGCGTTGCTGTGGGAGCGTTTGAAGGCGATGGAGCAGAGGCTGCAGAAGTGCCTGAATTTGGAAGTCAAGAGGTGGAAAATCGAGCAGCATGACCGTCAAGGTCGGCTTCGGCTCGGGCACGAGGGAGGACCACGCGATGGTCTTCTAACTGTCGCATTGTAGTGCCCGTGTTTGGTCTGGGGCTGGGTAATGTAATCGGGATGACTCTGTCTCGACCTCGTCGTGGACATGTGGCGTAGAAATCGGGTCGGCGGCACGGTCTGCAGTCAACGGCCGTGGGGTAGATGATCCTCGTCCTTGTTGCTGGAAGTAGGTAGGGGTGGTTTAAAAACTCGGAGGAGGTATGGGAAACTTACCTTTCCAATATCAACATAATGTGCGATGTGGAGACGGGCGGCCATGACTGAAGTAGGTGAATTAGTCACGCCGTGGCACACCTGGTGGAGTGGAGGCCAGTGTACGATTGGCTAAATAAACGTGGAAGGGGTGGTCCCTTGTACTGGCTTGGGAAGGGAAGCAGAGATTGGAGGGCCGAAGCTGGTGGCTTGTAAGCTGACTGTGGCATTGCGAGTGCTCCGTCGGCTGGTAGCATAGAATGCTGGAGGGGTGCTGCTGCGGGTACTGTAGGAGAGAATGCCAAGGGAGCCACAGCGCGCAAGGTCGTGCCACTCGTGTCAGCGAGGTGATCGGACAAGTCGTATGATGGTTGCCGTTGGAGGCCAGTCTGAAAAGGTACAACTGGATTGGGATGGACGCTGCTCAGGATGTCGTCGAGAATTTGAGGGGTGTGTGGCTAGAAGGGCTTGATATGTCGTCTACAATGTCCTGGGACAGCGCGTCGGTGGGGTGGCGCTCTTGAAGAAGCCTGCAAGCTTCGAGGTCAGCTAGGAGTGCCGTGTGCTTGGGGTGTTGGCATAAGCGGGCTGGGTGAAGGTGGGTGTTAGTCAGCAGGGAGTATATCGGCGTTGTAGGAGGAGGGGAGGGAGGGAGGAGGAGGAGGAGGAGAAGGAGGAGGGACATGGGGAGGAGGTTGTAGGATGAGGGGGATGAGGTGAAGGAGAGTGGATGGAGGGAGGAGTACAGAAGAGGAAAGAGAGAGGAGGAGGGGAGAAGACGGGGGAAGTGGGGAGGAGGGGAGGAGGGGAGGAGGAGGGCGATCATGTACGCCAAAGGTATGACCGTCTTTCTACCGTGTTTCGAGTGTTGGGGAGTGGGTGGAGGCGTCTCATGGTGCTTGTCCATCTTGCCCATGCTTAGGACTCCGTCCTTCGCATCATCTTGCGAGCTGACGAGCTGTTGTACAGCCTGACGCCCCAGTGAATCCCTGGCATGTTGCTGTTCGGCCTGCGCTACTCGGCCTATGAGTAGCCCTAACTGGCCATATTCTTGCTCACCATCGCGTCACCATTGCAGGTCTCGCCACTGCTCGTGTCTCGTCTCCTGCCTGTCGTGGTGGTCGGGCCCATCCCGGGCACCGTCGTGCTGGCCTTGCCCGCTGTCCCCTCGCTGCGGTGGAGGTGAGGTGGAGGCTGGATTTCGACTTCGTTCCATCGCTGCTCTCTGCTCGACTCCCAGGCGGCGGCGGCCGCGGCGGCTACGGCCGCGGCCGCCGCTTACCTGACGCTGCCGCCAGAGCGCCGTCATGGCGTGCCTGAGAAGAGGAGAAGGAGGAGGAGGAGGAGGAGGAGGAGGCAGAGAAGAGCAACAATATCGGGAAGCTCAGGGCTCAGGGAGGTTCTGAAAGGCTTCTCGGAACTCAGAGGGGGTCCAGCTCGGGCGGAGCCCGAGGGGAGGAGGAAGAGGAGAGGGGAGTTCCTCCCCCGGGGGAGTTCCTCCCCCCGTCCGAAAGTCTCCTCCCCCCCGTCCGAAAGACAATGCAGGCTGATCTGCACTGATGGTTGGTTAAGGACATCGCTAACTCGTTATCGTGGGTGCGGGGTGGAGAACAAAGGTTTCGATGGCATCGGGTAGGGTACATTCCAGTCTGCTCCGTTTTACACGTGCTTTGCGTGTGCAGATATTGTCTGCCCCTCCTCCTCCTCCTCCTCCTCCTCCTCCTCCTCCTCCTCCTCCTCCTCCTCCTCCTCCTCCTCCTCCTCCTCCTCCTCCTCCTCCTCCTCCTCCTCCTCCTCATGGGTGGGTAGGGCACTGTCGTATATCAGGAATCGAGTACGAGATCGACTACAGAAATGATTTACCCCAACATCCTAATAGCCCCCCAGGGCGTGAGTGGCCCAGGAGATGTCATCTTCCAACCCCCCCTCCTTCCCATCCGAGGGGGGGATGAGTATCAGTGTCCCCTAGTAACAAGCACCCCCTCCCCCTGGCGACCTGGCAGCCAATCAGGAACCATGAAAACACCCCCCCACACACCATCCCTGTCAAAACCAAACAAACCAGACTTTGGGGCAAAATCTTGGGCCATTCTCAGTGGCTCCCCGAGCACTTTGCATTGTTTGGGTGGAAAGTGACGGCGGGGGCGTTATCACATTGCCTGCTCTGCGCCAGGCCAACACCCCTGTCAACAAACAATACCAAATACGCTTCGCGGCGATGATCTGGATCATGCGCGGCCACCCCGAGATGAGTGCATATTGGCTTTTGACAATGACGGCGGGGGTGCTGGCACATTGCCTGCTATGAGCCGGGCCACCAGACACCATGATGGCCTCCCCGCCGCGATTGTGAAGTGGCTTTCGACAAGGATGGTGGGGCCGACATGTTTCCTGATATGTGCTGTCACGTGCGCGGGCGCACCTGGCACACCCTACCCGTGCCCCGAACGTGGCGCACCTGGCACGGCTTGACCATGCGACACACATAGCGCACGTGGAGCACGTGGCGCATCTGGCGCGCCAGGCGTGCCTGGCACGCTTGGGCTTCAGGGGTGCCTGGCGCACCCGGCGCGCGTGGCACACCTGGCGCGCGTGGCGCACCTCGCCACAGCGTCGCGCACATGGGGTCTGCTTTGGCTTCCAGTAGCTGCCCATCCATAGACGACCGCTGAACATGCTGAGGCTCGTGTGCAACTTATGTTTTGGGAGGGCGGATGAGAGTGAGCGAAACAGCTTGCGAGCGGGGAGGGTGTCTTGATCACTGCTCCTTGTTAAAATTCACCCCCTCCCCCACCCGACTGGGCCAACCCACGACATGCCCCCCACCTACACAGTCGAAAGTGAGCCTGGTAACTCAAATGGGGCATATAGCCTGGCAAATTGCATCCATCGCTCTGCTGTGAAGGTACAGTATGAGGGGTGGATGGGTAAGATAGGATAAGATCGATGTAATGATCTTTCCAGCACATAGCGAACACTCGCGGTGTCCGGGCAAATAGATGTCCATGCAAATAGCGAATACCATCAGGTATCCGGGCAAATAGGGCGCGCGTGCCTTGAGCCCAAGGCAGCGGCGCGCGAGCTATGCTCCCGATACTGTAACATCTCCCAAAGAGCTACCCTTAAAGTCGGAAGGGGAGGAGACGGAGAGC
>CAUYUJ010015652.1:133539-167863 GCA_963575745.1 Prorocentrum cordatum
AGGGGGGGGGGGCTGGCTCTGGACCTCTGCTCAATGCGACTGTTTGCGGCAGTGCGTCCTATGGGGGAGACGCCACCTGCTCGAAGCAGGCGCCCCAAACAGCCAAGACCTACTCCACGGAGGAGGGGGAGGGGGTGCGGGGGCCCGCGCCGATCGGCAAAACAATGAACGACGAAACGCTCACAAGCATGGATTCAGGAAGTTTTGCTCAGCGTGTCGCCGCGGCGGCCTCGGCGGCACGCCATGCCTTGCAAGCGGATGGCGTGGCGGCGTGGCGCTCCCAGCACCAGGCGACGAGAGGCCAGGCAAAGCTCGGGACGCTGACGCTCGGGACGTGGTCAGCGCGTCGCGCCGAAGCGTAGATCGGGTCGGGCGAAAGGGGGGATGGCACAGGGGGGTTTGAGAATCTGCTCACGTAGCTGATTTTCCCGGAGCCTCCCGACGCCGGAGACGGCCATGTATCGAGGAATGGGCCCCTCGGTGAGGCCGAAACCAGCTGCATGCAGCAGATTTCATCACCCCCCCTTTCCCAATCCCCCCCTTTCGCCCGGCCCGAGTGGAGGGGCCAGACTGGGAGGAGCGCCGCGCTGACCAAAAGCTCCCGACCGCAGACAATTTGGACATCTGCGCGGGATGCCCCGCCAGGGGAGGCGGGGAGTACACCTGCTGTCTGCACACCTCTCTGGGATCCCAGACATGATCGCGCCGTAAAAAATCACGGCGGGAAGCTTCTCGCTATTTTCGACCCAGGGTGGCCCTCGCCGGGAGCGTCAGGAAACGACTCAGGATGGAAAAGTGGTTCAGGCGGGTAATCGCAATCTCGACACTTCCGGCAATATGGAACCGATGCAGAAATTGACCAAGCACAACGAGACGGGTGAAGAACCAGTACCCTTTCAGGATCAAGACGGCGATCAGCATTAACTTGCGGAGTCAGTAGTTCGAGCAGCAGAAGAGCTACAACTGGTACCTGCAGATCATCAGTATGATGGTCAACCGACTGAGATAGCAGCACCATCAGACACGACGCCCATCGAGGACAATTCCACGCACTTTCAGTCTGAAGTGACTATGGTAAGTCAAATAGCATCCGATTCCATGGGAAGCGGATGGCAGATAGCGTCCAATGCCATGCTGGGGTAGTTCAGTATGGGGAGTGGACGGATAAGATAGGATAGGATCGATGTAATGATCTTTCCAGCACGTAGCGAACACCAGCAGTGTCCGGGCAAATAGGGCGCGCGTGCCTTGAGCCAAAGGCAACGGCGCGCGAGCTATACTCCCGATCCTATATAACATCTCCCAAAGAGCTACCCTTAAAGTCGGGAGGGGAGGAGACGGTGAGTATAGCCGCACAGCCGTTAGGCTCCACAAAGGCCGCGCGCACGACTGTTTGCAAGAAAAACAGCACGTACAGTCTTGCCTAACACCAGACTGTACGGCGAGTTTCCTCGCAAAGCTTTTTCACGCATACGCAAGATAGCCCTTTGGACATCAAAGGGCTATCGGCCCGGCTAGAGGTAAGCCAAACAGGCTATACCTTTCCGAGCAAAAGGGTATTATAGCAAAGAGCCTGAATCAATATGAACAGGCTCGCTGCCAAGCGTGAAAAGTGAGGCTCGTTTCCGAGCAACTAGGAGGGCGCCTCTGTATTAGGCGCCCGTGCTGGCAGACTGGACCGCGGGGGCAACAAGGACAGACTAAAACTGATTTGACTTAGGCTTGTTTCTGTCCTCAGGACCCCGAAAGGGGACAAACTGCTTCACGTCATACTTAAATGACTGAGTGCAGGCCCATCTGCGGTCATGCCTCTAGTATCACACCACTGTGCGTTGTGCACTATACCTATATTCATGAGCTCACGTATCCAGCTGATATGTCCCAGCAAAGTCCGTTCCGTCGGTATCTTAAGATCTTTGCTGAATAGCGATTCGTATACAGACTCAGCGTCTATAGTAAGGGATACTTTAATGGCTAGGCCTCCAACTTCACGCATATCACGTAGTTGTCGTGGAGTAAGTGCCCCTGCCTTGAGCTCGTGGAGAGTGGTGGGCGCGGGGTAGCATTCATCAAGGTTGTGTGCAGCTGCAAGTGCCGCAGCGGCATAGCTGGACCTCACCTGCAATCGGTGTGAGTTGCGTAGTCCGTCGCAAAGGTGGATGACGGATTTGCCTTGAGGCGAGTTTCTTCGCCGTAATACGTTAGCCCCACGGATGCCGTAGCCCTTGGTCTCATCGTCTTCCTCCCCGGTGACCTGCCGATACCCCGAATCACTGTGCATGTCTACTTCGCTCGTCGGTTTCATCCGGGGGAAGGTGATACGTTTCGGGCTGCTGATCAGCTTTCGCGTCGCAGCATTCAGTCGGCTGAAATGTAAGTTGGTGGGCTCTTGGATCTTCTGGAGAGAGACCACATACACCATAAGCCAGACTTGAGTAAGAAGGGCATAGGCGAGAGCTCCTCGCAGGCTAACGAACATGTCGGCGATGAATGGTAGCTTTGGCGTCAGCCGCCGCTCCCGTAAGTTCAGGGTGCGTGATAGGACGTAGTTGTAAAATGTATTCGTCCTGATCCATGATCACATCCCCTAGTTCATTCTTGGTGTAGCGAACGGCGCAGTTCGTATAGGAATGTTTGTGGAGCTTGCATTTGCCAAATACCTGTTCGACACGTTGTGCATAGTCATCTACGTTTTTCTCTAGGCCTGTCATGTTGATATCGTCGACATGTTTTGCCGTTAACAAATCTTGACTGAATTCAAACTCAGGATCGTAACTTGTCGGTGTGAGGCCTACAGCTCGTGTGGCCGTACGAAGCTTGAGGGGGAACGCTCTTGGGGCGCCCTTTGCACCCGTCCCTGGCTTGAGGCACCTGAGGCAGCGTCGGCTTTCATCGTAAGAAGAGAAGCCCGGTAGTGCACGAAGCACCTGGGCGCTTCCTGGTGGAAGAGCGAAGCAAACCATGCGAGTTCCCTCGCCGGTGGCATGAGCAAGTTCCTCATAGGTCAGACCTTTGAGGAATGCTTTGTCGATGTCCATAGATGCTAAGATCCATTCTGGATGACATGCCGCCTCACTTGCCAGGAGCATCTGAGACTGTCTTCGAGCAGTTCCTGAGAAGGTTTCTACATCAAACGCCTCCGCGTCCATGAATCCGCGAAGGACAAGTCTGAGACGGATGGTTTTAACATTTTGGTGCCTACCTTCACAAACTTCCACTTGCAGACGTATCTGGATGACGTGATGTTGGAAGCTTTAGATAGGTCATACATCTCGAAGCACCGGTTATCAAGCCAGATCTTGAGTTCGGTGTACAAAGCTTCGCTAAGCTCTTTAGGGTGTGCTGCTATATCGGCTTTGGTGAGTAGGTCGTCTTCCTTGACTACCACACCGCGCTTAGCAGCTGATGATACATATACTCTCATCGGTGCGACCATGTTAGTTTCAAGATGTGCAAGTTGGGTCTGATCCAACGCTACCATTGACATTGCTGGTGTGAAACATAACTCAACATAAGGACCATGTTCATCACTGTCAAGAGAATAGCCCTCGTCAGGTGTAGTCAAGCGTAGAGAGATAAGACAAAGCTCTTGTGGTTCAGGCTCGTCTCCGAGCGTTTCCGACACTATGATATCTTCCTCGTCCACGGATGCTGAGACCAGAACACATTGGTCGGGCAGCATAGTTGTTGGGACGCAGTAGAGATGATCGTCGGTAATCGTTGTGGGATGAAGGTCCATACGTAGTTCATCGTACCAGTCTTCCATCATCATAGCCTCGATGTCATGTTCCTCGCTTTCTTCGTAGATTGTAGATCGGCGACCTTCACTTGGTGATGAAGCACCTGGGGTGTCTGGTGGAGGCCTGTCTCCGGGCTGGTCATGTTCTCCAGATGTTGTGCCCAGGTGCTGATACTTGGCAAGGTCGTCATGAAATCCTAGGGGGGGAACGTGTGACGTCAGGCACTGGATGAGTCTGGAGTGAGTGCTACCAGTGATTTGAAATGTTCAGGCCGGTGCCCACACACTCATAATAGTGGAAGGCTGGGTTGACGTCGTTGTCGTAGTGGATCAGTGTCGACTCGGTGGCGTACTTAACTGCAGGTAGACTAGACACGCTCTTGGCCAGTCTCACGGCTACTACATGTTCAACTCGGAAATAATTTCGCACAAGATACTGTAGTGCAAGATGTACGCGCGGGTGGAACTTGCTGTCGTCCGACAGATTGAGGTTCCCCATGTAGTCTGGAATATAGCCAAAGACTTTGGCAGGTTTCCCTGCACCAAGGTGTGCCACATATGTAAGGACGGTTTGCATGGCCATGTTGTCCATGCCAAGTTCCCTGGTAAGGAGGCATGCAATGTATAGCGTGTGGCGAGCATCAGGGCACACTACAATTACCTCACGTGATCCTGCCTTGACGACGACGTGTCCTCGTTCAGGCACGTTACGGATCACAGGAAACGGGCCATTCCAGCCTCCATGGTCGTCCTTAGTGGCTGTAGGTCGGTGATAGTCGACCAAGTCCCCTGCTGAGTAAAGGCGAGCAGCATCTGGGGCCGTCTTAGCCCTGAGAGCACGATTTGTCTTAGCTACCGCCGTGGCTTGAGTTATTGCTTCCAGGTGACTTCCCTCGCACGGCGTTCTCGTTCGTCGCCTGACGTCTCGGGCCCCTTAGGAAAGTCAAGGGTGTCGAGGTCAGGAAGAAAAGAGGGCCGTCGCCCAGTGTGTGCTTGGTATGGATATACTCCGTTGTAAAACGTGAAAGCATTGGTGACGAAGATGCCTTCAGCCAATACTCTAGTGAATACAACAGGGATGTTGTCTATTCAGCTCTTCCTCAATCATATGGAGAGTGCCCCTAAGAATGCCGTTGCGTGACTCGATCGAGGTCGCGCGTTGGCCAGGCGCTCGGATACGAAGTGTTGCACCCTTGTTCGACATCATGGCCTTGGCAGCGTCATTGTTGAGGGCGCCTTCTCCATCTGAATACAAGACTTTCAAGGGTCCACGATAGGCAATCCAGCAGTATGGTAGGCGTCGAGTATAGTGTCACGTTCTCTATCAGAAATATCTTGGCCTGCTGCCAGGCGTATACATCGGTCCATAATATGAAATATGGTTCGTTTCTTGAAAAACATGAGATCTACTTCGCCTTCGTCAAGCCGATTTCCAGGAAGGCTTACGGAAGGTAGCGTAGAATTACCTGGACGTTCCCATACTCTACATTCCCGACATGTGTCACCGATTTCTTTGATCATATTTAGCCGAACGTTGTCCAGTCCCACTTTGTCTAGGATCAGCCTCATCTCGGGTTCCTTCGCATGGTACCACCGCAAGTGTAGTTTACGGAGTTCCTTTTTGACTACGTGAGGTTCGTGACTACGGAGGTGTTGCAGACTGTGTTGGATGTCAAATCTCGCCCAGTCGGGCAGTCGTGGAGCCCCCGAGCCAGTTGAGGCAAGAGGGTTCCTTATGGCTCTCCGCAGCCGGTCTCCTTCGTCAGCTGCGTCTGATGGTGGTGGTACGCCTTGTAGGCGACCGCGGCGGGCCGCTACTTGTGGTGGCTCGTCTGAAGACGCTGAAGGCGTGTTTCCACGCTCGGGCGCGTCTCGCAGTACATCGTAACTGCTGGCGCCAGATGTAGGATCAGCGTTCCCAAAGGCTCGTGGTCGCGGTGGCCTGGCGTGAGCGCCCTGACGGCCACCCGATGCTGACGCTTGGCCCTCCCCAGGTTTGGGTAAGGGTTTCCACCAAGCTGGCGCATTGTTGCCCTCGGGATCATGATCATCTGGGAGTTTGAACGGCTCAGCAAGACGGCATTTGCCGGGCTCAGTGTCGAGGTGGTTCTTAACGCCCTTGCTTCTCGTAAGGTCCCTTTGGCATGCAGGACATGACCAGTATACAGAGATAGAACCATGATGCTTGCACTGTGTAGGATCTCTGTTGTGACTGGGACTGTCCTTTCGGACATTGTCGATGCACGCTGGGCATGTAGCCACTCTTGGGATGATACGATCGCAAATGCGTCTCAAACCTTCTCCTGGTTCAGATTGATCAGGAAGGTCAGCAGGGTAAGCATGCGCAGTGCGTGTAGGCGCGTCTCCGCGCGTGGTGTCGATGGCTTTCGCCAAGTAGACGGCTTCCACAAAGGCAGACTGCAGTCGTCGAGTGTATTATTGTGCCAGTGAAAGCTCTCTGTTGCACGGTTGTGCGTGCACATGCTGACCGTTGCACTTTGAGTCGCTCAAAGGGTTTAAGAACCGTCTCGTCGTTGCTGGTGATATGTGTCGGCTGCTTGATATAGTCACCAGCCGTATCTTTAAGTCCCGTCGCACATTGGTCGATGTGTACGGTTGTGAAATGCGGTCGGTTGGCAAGTTCTTTCCATGGGGGAAATATCATCCACCCATGTTCCTGTGGGTTGTTCGCGTATAAACCACCTCCGTGCATTATCTTGAGCAACAGCTATTCTGCTTCAGTAAGTTATGTGTGGCAAATCTTCTTTATGATGCTGTTCCCAAGTGCTATGGTTGGCTTTGTAGTTGTAGTCGGATGGTGGTCCTGTGGTGCGGCAACTGGGCTGTAGAATGGCTACTCGCACGCGGCATACTGCGAAGTAATGATCTACAGCTCGCTGCACCGAGGGATCCCCCAGGTCGACACATGTGGTCTTGTCTAAGTTGCCTCCTGAGGAAAGACCCCTTGAGAAGGCAAGCTCTTAAATACCACCCTCACCTCCACAAAGCTCCAACATATCCACGCAATTATTGTGACCATAGCATAGCGTAGCTACTATGCTATACATGTCCGCGTGTGTGTCGGGCATAGATGTGGGGAGGGTAAGGAACAGGTCATCATCCTCGTCTGAGCATATCAGCTCAACAAGGACGTCAGTGCTCCAAATCGCCATGAGATCCTGTCCGAGTCCCGACAAGTCGTCACCGCAATCATCGTTTCCGTCTTCAACGTGCTTTTTGATGCGACGAGGCTTGATGCCTGCCTCCTTTTCGGCTTTGAGCCTTTCCTTCGGTTTGATACGCGACTCCGTAGGTAAGACTTGCTCGTCTTGTTCACCGGTCTGCGTGCCCATCGTCGTTGATGAGTGGGTGCGTGCTTCAATCTCCAGAGTCGGGAGGGGAGAAGGACAGTCATCTATGATGGCGCGTCTAGGCTGGGTTTCTGTGGTGATTGAGTAGGCTCGTTTCCGAGCATGACCGGTTCCTCGGGCTGCCAGTTTCTCCGTGTACTGATGATGGCAACCCCATGTAGGTAGTGGTGCATGCCAATCATATCCTGTTGGTTGATCGGCTACTGCAATATCCTGAATAACCGTGTTGGTATCCAGGTTGATTGTTACAAGTCGGATGACATCAGACCATTTCGGTCCTTCACATAGTGATGGATGTTGTGATCCGTACGTGTATAGGTATTCAAGTATATCGGCACGTTTCCGTGCGTAGTGTTGCTTCCCAGGGTTTTGTCGTTGAGGTGACGGATGAGTGTGATACGTGTCTGAGCTCGCCATTCGCCATGTCGTACCGTTTGGCCGTACCAATCCAACACATGTTGTGGTATCGCCAATTTGCACGTACATGCCCACAACTTAGAGCTCATCGGTATTGATGTTGCTACCTGCATATAGGTACCACTCGGTGTATTGTCTTGCATAGTAAACCGAATACCGAAATAACACAGCCGCATCCGTACCATTGTCAACTTGAAATCTTCCAGAGTATCACGTTTTGGTGATAACTTCCAAACGTATCCTGGGGGGCCAAACACTATGATTTTCATGCGGAGATTCTTGGCCTTTGTTTAAAGGTTTTGAATACGAGGCCAGTGTGGGGCCACTCTCTTTCCTGGGGTTCGTACATACCAGTCACCTGGGGTGCTGATCCATATTAGAGTATAGTCCCCACTGATCACCGCACCCAGGTAATCTGTGCCCACAGTCGTCATAAGCTCGTTGCGGGAAATGCGATCACAGATATAACCTCGGATGCGGAGGCCAGCGCAAGCCTCTCTCGTATCTTCGATGACGAAAGCTCTTTTACTATGGCAGGTGGCCCCGCTGTCCTTGTTACCCCCTGGCCTTTCGGCCATTAGGCAAGGCGACGAGGGGGCAGCGTCGCCCTGCCATCTTCGAGATAAAGAAGATGCGCCTGCAACGTCTGCCAGCATCTGGGCTCCCCTCAGATGCTGAAGCTCAGCACTTCAGCGCGCGGTAGCCTCAGAGGCGGATTGCTCCGCAAACGTGGCCAGCACGGATGGATTGTCCATCAGCTGCTTCAATTGGCCTTTCGACCTTGCGTCGTTGACCGTCTGCAGCTCATGGTTCGAGTATCCCATCACTATCTTCCGGCGGGGCCGTGCAGCATCCATGGGTGCAAGTCCGCCATGCTGGGCCAGTGTCCTGGCTACGATGCAATCGAACGTCTCCAGATCATCGATGCTGTCGCCTCTCATCGCTACTTTGGCGAGTGTCTCGAGCAACCCCTTGGGCAGGTTTCCCTGCAATTGTTGGCGCTCTTGCGCAGGGGTCGGCTCGCCTGTCAGCACCGTCTGGAACGACGTGGTACTTGTGCCCGAGGCGGGTTGCCCCGCGGCTCCGAATCGATCACACCTGATTGACAGATGCCCTGATGGCAACTTCGTTGTTGGCATGATCTTGGAGCCCTCGGGGAGTTCCATCTTGACCTGTCCCTTCCGAAGGAATATCAGCTTCTCCTGGCCTCGCTCGAGCACAATAATGGTGCGCTTGTCCTGCATACTGTCGAGGCCCAGGATAGCTGGCAGGTCCTTGCCACAGCCTGACGCAATATTCGTCTTGTACGAGTCGAGCTGGGTCGAACCCTGGTACTCGCAGGCAATGCTAAAGGTGCCCACGGTATCAGCTGGGGCCGACCCCTCGCCCACTCCGTTGATGTTCAAACGAGAACGAGGTTCAAACGTACAAGGACGATTATGTGCCTCAGCAGCCTGGACAAACTTGCGGCTCGTATTTTCTCCCATTATATTAATCTTCGAGCCCGCGTCTATGAGGATTGAATTTCCACCATCCTCAAGAAAGGTCTTACCAGGCTGCTTGGTACGCACTGTCTCTGAAGTGCCGGCTGCGCTGTCCGGCGGGTTTCCCCGCAATTATGTCGTACTCCTTGGCGGGTTTCCCCGCGTCGTGCTGGCACCTGGCCTTCCTGCGGCCATGCGTGCCAGGTCGATGTACTGGAAGTACGACACGTTCTGGGCTTGAGCGCCCTGTTTTTCCCGCCAGTTGGCATGCTCATCACGTACGCTCGCGTGCTGTTCGCGGGTGGTACGCCGCGTCAGCGTCAAGTACGAATGAAGGGCGATGTCCTGTAATCCCCCATTCGTGAGGCGGTCCCTGTACTACAACCACTCATCGAACTCATTGTTCGTTGCTGAGAGCTCGACGGCCCTGACTGCTGTTGCCACTGTCGCCACTGAAGAGTCTGAGAGATCAAACGAAGCACTCTCAGTCTCAGGATTATCGGCGTCCAACATGAACGTGGTGTGTGTGTGTGCATTGTCCATCTGGGTCTGGATGTGGCGGACACGCAGTTCTCGCAGCTGTTCAGGGTCCAGTGGCAGCTCGGCCCCACCCCCACTCTGTGGAGACATCGGAGGAGCCGCCTGCCCGACTCCAGGCTCGTAATGAGTCGGAAGGGTCGGCACAGGTGGAGTGTTAGGCAGGTTTCCCTGCTGAGGCGCCGTCATCGGGATACGCTGGTCGAAGTATCCCGTCTCCATCGGCGACCTCACCTCCTCCGGCGGGTCTCCCCGCTGCTGGGGCTGTGCTGTCTGCCTGTCCAGCATGCTGGCTGTCATTTCCTCCACCATGCTCCGCAACTCCCGCAGCTCCCTCGCTGACTGTTCGGGAGCCTGAGTGTAGGAGCCGGTCCATGCAAACGATGACGCTATGATGCCTGGCGCTCGGCAGATAACACATACTGGTTGCTGTGGATCTCCTTCTCGCTGATTCGTAACATGGCCCACCGCATTTGAGTTCCAGCACTCCTCGTGGATGATCTCCCCCAGCTGAAACTCCTCGAGGCATACCGCGCAGGTGTCTTCCATCCCAGTATAAATTTCCACATCTGGCGCCCTGGGGCACACCCGCCGCTGCCGCTCCAGGACTGACTCGGAGCCCAGGAAAGCAGCTGGAGGATCTCCTGCGGGAGCCAGTGCCTCCGGTGCTACGGCAACCACTGCTGGGGGAGCTGCCGTTGTGGAGGCTGCGGGCGACACGGCTGGCGAGTTTCCTCGCATGGGTGAGCCTCTGTTCCTCACGACCTCAAGTGCGGATGCACGCGCTTGGCCACGTACGCTCTGTACTGCCTGCCTGCGCCTAAAGCACGCCTGTTGAGTGTGGTACGTCTGCCTGACGTAGTCTGGTACTCCTCTGCTGCCTGATGATAGTGAATGGGCAGTAGGCTGGACAGCCACCACTGGCGTTGTCGGTGCAGGCATGAAAGCCATGTGCGGATACATGGACTGATCACTGCAGCGCACATTCGTGAGGCTATGAAACTGACCCGCCATTTCGCGAACAAATCTGTTCGGGACTCTAGACCCATCTGGGTACAGTGGCGGATCCATTGGTGCTGGCGCTGGCCTCTGGCCCTGAGCCATGCTCGGATGAGCATTGAAGGCCGGGATAAAGGCTCGTTGCCGAGCAGGGTCACGTGGGTTCGGGCCCTCTGGCTCCCAGGACCAGGCTGGCCTCCACCTCTGACCGCTCGGGTGGGGCAGGTTGTGACTCTGCACCTGTTGTACCGCAGCTGCCACCCTTGCGCGGTAGTCATCAGGCACTCCAGCAACAGTAGTTTGGCCAGCAACAGGTCGGTGGTGTATTGGAGTGCCGGGCAGGTTTCCCTGCAGACTCGTTGGCGTGCCAGGTGGCATCATGTTCAAAAGAGCTGTGCCATGCTCAGCTCTGGCCGCAGCGATCCGCTCCATGAGAGTGCCGTTCGTGGCAGATCGACCAGGAGTCCCAAACGGAGACTGCGCTGGTGGCGTCGCCACTGGGGTCATGCCCCTCGGTGTGTGCATGCTATGCGAGGGGCTCCCTGGCATCTGCTCAAATCGAGCAGGCTCTCCGAAGATGCGGCCGAACGTCAGCGGGTCTCCCTGCGGTTCGGGCATATCGTTTCTGAGTCCATTAACGGGCAGGTTTCCCTGCATGGCCTGACGGTTACGCGTCACCATAGCGGACATAGCTCCCTGGCCTGCGGCCCAAGGATCTTGCTGGCACAGTCTGTCCGCTAACTGTTCCACCTGCTCAGGATTTAGAGCGGCCGCGATCTGATCCAGATCTGAGGTGCTGAGGACCTGCCAAGATATGGCACTAGGCCCTTGGCTTGGAGCACGGCTTGGAGCCGCGCTTCCTGCCTCGCTCTCGTTGATCATAAGGATATGGTGGATCTCGGGCTGGTTTCCCAGCACTGTTGGGCTGTAGTGGTCCTCTACTTCTCTTTGAACATGAACCGTATGAGGCTCATTAGCCTCTCGGCCAAGAGACCATATGTGCTTGATGCTAGCACTGCCCACAGTGTTCCACCTGCGCGGGGCCGTCATTATGGCAGTGGAGACGCGTGCAAGGCGATTGCCCATATATTCTGGGTTCAGCCACTGCTTTCCCGTGGCGAGTTCTTCCACGTGTGAAATATAATATGGCTCAATGATGCCATCCTTTCCTTCTGATAGGACAACCCCATTGTCGGACCAGCAAAATACGATTCCGTCCTTCAGGGCTTGATGCCAGTCCACAAAAATAACGATCTCGGAATCGGGGCCCCATCCACTCTGCACGCCGCGACGACGAAGCGTCGGAACAAAGTGGATGTGTGATCGGCCCGCCCCTCTCTTCTTGGTGTTGTGTTCTTGACGATAAGAGAGACCATGCCACATGATGCCCTGAAAGGCTGTCCATCGTGTGCCACGCATGGCAACCTCGGGGTATGGGGCCGGTCTCCCGGCAGGATTGTCGTGTAGTACAATGTACGTGTACAACGACCACGGGGCCTTAGGCGTCCACGAATGCCCTTGCGAGGCACGGATGAATGTCGGATTTGCCAGAATCCCGTACCGAGACCTTCAACTGGAGACGCTGCTTCCCCTCACCGTCCGACTCGCGGACGCGAACGATCGCCATCATGATGGCAGCCATCTGGTCAACCGTTCTGTCGTAGAAGGTCTCAGCGATGATCTTGGCCTCATCCAGTCTAGGCTGATACCCGCCCTGTCTCGTACGTCCGTTGTGCCACGGAAACTCGCGTACGAGCTCGTCGAGATTGATCCATCCATCATGATCGTCGAATGTCTCAAGGCTCCGCACGGCATTGTGTGGTCTGTCAGGCGCGTGTCTGCAGATCCTGTTGAGGCATTTACTAAGCTGCTGGAGTGTATGGTTACTTCTCGGAACAATACCTTTCTGCCTGCAGCTCTCCATGAATGCCTCGCCCACCGAGCGCATCGGTGGAAGGTTCCGCAGGGCACGTCGACCATTGATCACAGACTGACTCCCGCTAGTAAAGGAAGTGTCCCCTGGGTGGTGCAGCTCATCCTCTGGCGGGTTTCCCCGCAACGGAGCCTCTGCCACCGCAGAGGCTGCGGCTCCTGAGGGGGGGGATGCTGCAGCTGCAGCGCCTGGCGGGTTTCCCCGCAGTGTTTCTCGGCTGGCGATGCCCTTGATCGCAGGCGCCCAGGTACCCCTAGATAGAGCACCTTCCTCAGACCTCTTGGAGCGTGCCGCCGCAGGCGAGGCCGGCGTAGGGGTAACCCCATGCACGCTCGAAAGCCTTGGCCTTGCCGGCGATAGAGCCGCTGCGGCTAGGCGGTCGTCTGCGGATTTCCACAGAGTCCTGCGGTTGTTGCCTAGGGTCGGGTCTCTGTGCCGGAGTTGCTCTAGTCGGTGACCTCGGCGTTTCAGAGCGAGGAATCTCCATCTGCACATCTAGCCCGAGTTCCTCTGAGCGGGCCGACGTCTGCTGTTTCTCCCCCGAAGGCGTCCTGGGTGCAGGTGTTTCGCTCTTGGCCTTCGGTTGGAGTGGGGGCTTCCTTGCCCCCTTCATATAGATCTTTTGGGACTCCAGCAGCATTTGGCGAGTTGCCTCGCGGGTGCGTTCGTCTGCTATTCGTTTGCGCTCCGCATCTGCTGCGGCTCGCTGAGCCTTCTGTTCATCGTCATCCATCATTTCTGGCTGTTGGGCCTGACTGGAGACGCCGGGCGGGTTTCCCCGCATTCCAGGAAGGCGATTGGGCGCATCTTTCCCTTCCCGGGTCATAGGCGCAAGTCCCTTCGGAGGCTGGACCTCCTCGGCCATCGGGCTCCTATGAGCCGTCGTTCCGAGACGACGGTTGATATCGTCGATCTCTGCTTGAGTCATCGGAACCACACGGTGGATGACCCTCCTTGGCAGGAGCGCGGCCTCTATTCGGGCTCAAGCCCTCGTTGCCCTACAGGACACCCAGGCCTGTGCTCCTGGAATGGCTCTGAGCACGGCCCACAGACTGCGTTGGGCCTGTATAGCTTGCGTGCCGCAATGACATTTCGCAGCTGCGCCCGTGCTACTTCTATCTCAGGACGACGAATGTTCGTCGCGAGCTGGTAGCCACCCCGTGCATGGACCTGCATTGGGCGCCCCTGCAAGCTGGGTTGCCTTCACCAAAGGCAGAGTGCTCACCCGTTTGACGCCTCGGGTCATTGTAGGCGAGCAGCTGGCCCCCTCGTCGAGCGGCATGCTCTGATGGGCCTGCTTGCCTCCATTCGCGTGGGAGCCGCGCCTGAGGGTGAGGGTCGCCCCTAAGGCGTGGATGCGAACGAGGCCTCCTGCATGCTCATCAGATGAGGCCGCCGACGCAGCCTGAGCAGGAACCGGCAGGGGGTCCTGCGGGGCCGCAGGCGGCGCATCTTGGGCAGACAGGTCCCCCTGCTGACTGGAGTCTGGCACAATTGGCTCTTGTGCAGGTGGTGGTGCGTCAGGACTGTCGGGGCTGAAATCCACCTCCTCGTCTTCGCCATTGGCTTCCATCATGAGGATGGTGGTCTCGTCCTCGCACATCCCACATCCATCACCCTCTTCATCTTCTGACATAGGGTTGCCGATGACGACGGTCATCGGTCCAGCCGGGACGGGCAGGTTTCCCTGCTGTACAAGCATCTGAGCATCGCTTGGCTGCCCCGGCGTCGGCGGCACGGTAGTCGGCTCAGGCTCGTCACCGAGCATAGCGCGCGCCTCGGGATGATCATAGTCATGTGTAGGCTGCCCGATAATATTTTGCATGGCCGTGTGGTTGGGCCGTAATCCCGCCGCCTGGAGACCCCATTCTGGCGGGGGAAGAGCCTGGCCACGCATGGAGATGCCCTTTCAAGAGCTTGGCGCCATCTCCCTCTGGAATACCACACATGTCGTTGCAGGTCCTCAGGGTGCACGCTGTCGATGAGAGCAAGGGCCGCCAGCACTAGCTCCGAGTCGTCACAGGCATCGGTGTCTTGTAGCATCATGTGGCCACTTTCGACACTCTCTTGACTCTCGGGATGTGCTACGACCGATGCAGCGTGCATCTGCGTGATCGGGTCTGCAGTTTCGCGCGCGGTCCGTACTCGCCTGGAGCGAGCGAGCCAGGTGGTGCGTATGGGTTCCCTGGCACGCCCGTAGTGAATGCTTGAGATTCTAATTCCATCAGATCGGCATAATTTGGAGGATATACTGGAGTGGGCCTGTTTCCAGGCACAAGGTCGGGTTGATGTCGAAGGTTGTAGTCAACCTCCGAAGGCGAGGCCTCAACAGTGACATCCTCGTCACTGCTCTCGTAGGCCGTGATGTTGCCTGGGTTACCGAACATCCAGTCGAAGAAGGATAAGGGCTGGTTGCCCAGCGCACCATTCTCCACAGGCGTAAGCTCGATATTTCCGAGAACAAATCGGCGGAGGTACTCGAGGTAGTACGCGTACAGTCCGTGGCCGTACGCCTCGAGCTCATCCAAGTTGTCCACGCTGCTGGCCCAAGTGAAAAATATCTGTTCCATGGCCTCAAAATCTTGGAGGCTCAGATATTCAATAACTGGTTCACTTGAGCCGAAATGGACTTCGGTCGATCTGCCCTTTCCATTTCCCTTCGCTGGACAGTCTTTTACAAGATGATCGGTATCATCACACTCATGGCACTTTAGGATCTGGCCGTCTCTACCTCGCGGGTTTCCCCGCCTACCTTTACCTCTGCCCGAAGTATCTCCACGGCCTTTACCGCGGCCTTTCCCCCCGAAAAATATCTCATCATACTGATCATCTGAGAGCCTCTGGGGGAAAGCCGAGATGCCTCGTCCATTCAACCTACGGCGACCCCGTTTGCCTTTACCTTTTCCTTTGAAGCTCCTCCGTATCCTCCTCCTAACACGACGCACTGGCTTTCGTGTGAACCTCCTCCACCTCCGCTTTGCCTGTTGTAATAACCAGAGCAGGTGTTCGGCACGCTGATTCTCACCTTCCATTTGCATGATATCTGACTAGTCTAAGGGTTCAATACCATCTGATGATATGGTGTCGGCGTCGGTGCCGGAGTCGAAATCGTCATTTCCTAGGTAGGTGGATACGCCGTCGTTGAGGGGGTTCGCTTCGCCCCATAAGGAACGGTGTGGTTGAGGTTCTGTAGGAGGAGGGCTGGTTGCCCAGCTTGGTTGTGGTCGATCCCCTGTTAGTAGGGCAGTAGACTCTCCAGGATCGTCGGCCCATGTGCTTGCGGGCCCGTTGCCAGGCTGAGCTCCGGTGGTTAAGGTAGTATAGAAATTTCCACTACCAGTTCCCCTTCCCCTCCCAAACACTGATCCTATGTTGCCAGGAGACCGTTCTGACAAATGGCCTATCGAGCGCATCCTCTCGCACAACTCATCATACTGTTGTTGTGTTCGGGGCATTTGGTGGTTATGTGGCTGCAAGAGTTGCATGGCTCTCTGGTTGCCGACGCCTAGGGCGCGGAATAGGATAGTAGTGAGCAGTTGGAAGTTGGGAAGGTCAAACCCCGCCGACTGCGCCTCAAGACGGGCCATCTCGAACCGAGTGAGGGTTACATCGATTCGTTCTCCGTGAGGCACATGACAGCCGATGGGCTGTGTGCCTGAAGTGAGCTGGCGCTCATCTTCCAGGCGTTCGAACATCATGCTTAAGAGGAACATGATGTAGGTTACTGGGTCGGTGTGGACACCGTCGATGTCCGCGCCGTAGTTTATAATGTCAGGCGGTATCCCCATGGCGAGTGTCCTCGCTAGGCCACCCAGGCCGCGTTGCATGGCGGCTGCTTGGGCCTGTGGCGCCATGCGTCCGCGTGTGACGTTGAGCCACGCGTTGACCTCATAAACGTACTCGCGGAAGGGCGCGTTGCCTTGAGGGCCCCAGTATGGGCCATGTGTTTGCGCATCGGTGCTGTTGTCTCCTCGGCGCATGTGCCCGATTGTTGCCCCCCAGCGCAAACCATATGACGGCGAAGATCACCAGCCCAAGGCTGTGAAGATATGGGTGGTTATCAGGCGCGTTGCCGCGCTGGGGCAGCGCCTTGTCAAGTCTTCGAGGCGCTTTATATTGCGGGTCTCCCCGCCTCTGCTTCAAGTGCTGCGCTTTTGGCTCGTTGCCGAGCGGTTGGTAGTAGCGTGGTGATGAAGCGTATATGGTACCAATGTTGTTGTCTAGACGTCGTACCTCTCGCGTTGCTTCTTGCTCTTGAATTGATCCTCGTAAATGTAATTGAAGTGGTGGCGCAGGGTGGTAGTTGGTCACGAAGATCGCGCCGGATAGCGTGAGGATAAGAAGAGCAATAGCTGACCACACGAGAGTGCGGCCAGCTCCGCTACCAAGTCTGATGTGACTATGGTAAGCCAGATATCATCCGATTCCATGGGAAGCGGATGGCAGATAGCGTCCAATGCCATGATGGGGTAGTTCAGTATGGGGAGCGGACGGATAAGATCGGATAAGATCGATGTAATGATCTTTCCAGCACATAGCGAACGCCAGCAGTGTCCGGGCAAATAGGGCGCGCGTGCCTTGAGCCAAAGGCAACGGCGCGCGAGCTATATTCCCGATCCTATATAACATCTCCCAAAGAGCTACCCTTAAAGTATTTCTCATGATGACGGCTGGCTCCAAATGTGCATCACAGCGAGCAGATCTTCAACAGCTATACCAAGATACAAGTCACATGAATGATGACTTCGAGGACTACATGAATCACTCGACCTCCACATCAGGCTCCACTCTACTTTGGAAAATATCGGACAGCATGTTAATCGTGGAGTGTCCGGGCGACTCCGAGTGTTTCTACTATTATATCCTCGAACAGACCTGCATACCAGTCTACGCATGACAAGCAGAACAACTCACTGCTGAAGAAGACTTTGCAAGGCGATGGGATCTCATCTAGCCCGCAGATCGTAAGGAGATCTCCTTATATGTTCAGCATGACCGCTTTCGGCCTCGACTGCAATCGGACTGTGCGTCGGACAACTTCATTGGTTCAGTTTGAGTGCGCATATGGATGTGGAAGGATAAGCGGGTACTACGTTCCCGTTTATGCGGCCGTGGCTTCAAGGACAACCAGAAGTACGCAGTGGGTCGACACAGCTCCAAGGCAGCCAGAGTCAGTCAGCGCATGATGATATCATTGGCCCAAACGCACGACGACTTTCAAGTGGAATCCTGGGACATATCATTTGCATTCCTTCAAGGGCTAAAGTTCGACGAGCTGACGCGCAACTCCAAGAAGCTCTGCCTGCACATTCGCAAGAAGAGACACGTGTACATCATACCACCAGCCAACGTGTGGCGGCACCTACGGGATCTCTCGAAGCTAGTTGACATTCTGAGAGACGCACCTGTACGTCCTGGAGTGCATCAAGCCTGTGCCAGGTCTGGTGGACGCGCCTCTACTGTGGCAGGCGGCGTTTACCTTACACGTGTGCGACGACATGCATGGAGCGAGAACTTTGCTGGACGAGAATTGTTTCAATTGGCATTCAGTCGATGTCTCGTAATGGCAACCACGCTCCACGTCGACGACTTACTACCTGTCGGACTGCAAGAATGGCTGGACTGGGTGCACGGGCTCATGGAGAAGAAAAGCAAAAACTTACGAGGAAGAAGCTCCCGCTCACTCATCTGGGATGTGATTACACCCGAATTCCCAACGACTGCATCTTCATCAGCCAGGACGCAAACCTGGACACCACCAAGGCTCCCGAGTTGTCGAAGCAGCGTCTGTCACAGGACAGTGAGCTTTGCACCAAAGAGGAGATTCATGATTACCGCTCAGTATGCTGCCAACCCTTACATGTACTGCAAACCAGATGGGACGTCAGCGCGGCCACAACTCAAATCCAGTCAAGACAGACCAAGCCAACGATCGCAGACATGAATGCCCTGATACTGACACTGGGTCGAGCGAAAAGAAATCGGCAAGGGATGGGTCTCTACTTTCATCGACGACACGGACGCTTTAAGTTATCATCGATAACTGATGCCAGTCACTGATTGAAAGTCACCAGCTACGCTCACGAGGCCCAAGGACTTCTCCTATGCGAGGACGTACCATTCAAGACCAAAAAGGACGGCCTACTCGACCCAGATGGTTACGGTCAGTTCATACCCAAGGCTCACCCGCTCACCGGGGCATCAAAGAAAGGCATGCACATCAGCTACTCAACGTCACGCGCTGAAGCACTGGCAGCAGTTGGAGGATCACAGACCGCACAGTACGTGGCACTACGAAATTCCACTACATTATCAGGCATCATGAACTTACAAAAAGCAGGGATTGACAGTGTTACCCGTGGATATGGGAACAGGCTGCTATGATCTGTATCAACTGATGGTGGGACGAAAGGGTATTGCGGCAGACAAACCACAAATATTGTGCATCCTCTCGCTTCGCGCGGACAGGATCAGTGGCATAATGGTGAGTGTTCCACCGGCCGACAGATCTAATGACTATGGACGGACTGACAAAGGTTGGTACCTTCCCGAAGTTGATGCAACAATATCTTACCACAGGGATTATTGACCTCCCGAGAACTACTACGACGACCTCTACGACCAAGAAGCAAAACGATAAACCCGTTGTGTTCAAGACCAACAACATCAAGAATAGCTACCCGGAGATCGATTCGATCGAGTTATCTGAGGCACCGCTCAGCACATAGGTTTTCACACTTTCTCCTCAAGAAGCAGGATCTGAGTAAGGATACCAGGCCCCAGGGGGTAGTAGAGAGTGTTCATATTGGGATAGGATCTTCAGGATGACTGAAAGAGCTCCGCGACATCGAAGCTCAAGCCGACCAGAAACTAACTCGGGGAGGGGGGTCGGGGAGGGGGAGGGAGGATGGGGGAGGGGGAAGGGGAGGGGGAGGAGGAGAAGGAGAAGGAGGGAGGAGGAGGAGGAGGACGATGAGGAGGACGAGGAGGAGGAGGAGGAGGAGGGGAAGAGGAGGAGGGGGAGGGAGGTCGGGGATGGGGGTCGGGGGGGGGGGGGAGGAAGGGAGGAGGGGGGGGAGGAGGAGGAAGAGGAGGAGGAGAGGAGAGGAGGAGGAAGAGGAGGAGGAGGAGGAGGAGGAGGGGAGTGAGGAGGAGGAGGAGGAGGAGGAGAGGAGGGAAGGAGGGGAGGGGGAGAGGGGAGGAGCGAGGAGGAGGGAGGAGGAGGTGAAGGATGAGGAGGAGGAGGAAGGAGGAGGAGAGGGGAGGGAGGGAGGGGGAGGGGGGGGAGGGGGAGGGAGGGGGGGAGGAGGAGGAGGAGGAGGAGGAGGAGGAGGAGGAGGAGGAGGAGGAGGAGGAGAGGAGGAGGAGGAGGAGGAGGAGGGAGGAGGGAGGAGGAGGAGGGGGAGGAGGAGGGGGAGGAAGAGGAGGGGGGGGGGGAGGAGGAGGAGGAGGAGGTGGAGGATGGGGAGGGGGAGGAGGAGGAGGAGGGGGGAGGAGGGGGAGGAAGGGGAAGGGGGAGGGGGAGGGGGAGGAGGAGGAGGAGGAGGAGGGGAGGAGGAGGAGGAGGAGAGGAGGAGGAGGAGGAGGAGGAGGAGGAGGAGGAGGAGGAGCAGGAGGAGGAGGAGGAGAAGGAGGAGGAGACTTCGGGAGAATTCGGCGTCGACGATGTCGAGTTTCGCCTGGGCGGGTGCCGCGTCGGGAGCCCAGAAGCACTTGGGGCCCCTAGAGCGGCGCGGGTCCCGTGGGCCTCAGAGATTCTGAATACTGGGCACGGGCGCTGGCGCGGGGTATCCTTACCCCGAGACAGCCGAGAAATTACGTACTTCCCATTCTTAGTGGGGGTCCGCAGGGGTTGAAAAGCCCTTGAATACTACCCCCGTCTGACGCGTTGGCTCGACGGCCACATATGTTGCACCACCACGTGGAGGCATGCTCTGCATACTCCATGATGTGCGAAGGGTGAACTGATTTAGCGCCGATCTGGAGACAATGCCTAGTGTCTACTTCCCCACGGGCCCTTGGGTTCCCAGGGGGCAGGGGCTTGCAGATCCTAAGCCATCTTTTGATGGTAGTAAGTCCAGACTTGCTGCTGATTGCCTCGTTGCACGAACTACATTGCCATCTACTACAGGAAGGGTGGAGGCGGTGAGGGGTGGAGGAGAGGGCCTGGCTCAACTCACTCATCCTCCGGGTTCTAGTCCTTCTAGCTCCTGCTGCTTCCTGGACCTCCTGGGATGACGGATCTCGGGCGACGGCGTCTAGATGGGCGCGGGGGAGTCGTTTCCACACGAGCGAACCCGTCGCACGCGCCCATCCATACATGCGCATCTGCGCCCTCGGGATCGCGTGCTGCGCTGCACCGCGCTCCGCCAGGGCGTCAGCCACCGCGTTGCCGAGCCATGCCTGCTCGTCGAGGTGCAGCGCCAGCATCTCCTCGGCCTCCAGGTGGCTGGAGATGTGCCGCAGCTCCACCAACTCCGATGGGTTCTGGAGCTCTGGGCTGCGCTGGCGGAGTGCATCCTCCATCGCGTCCCAGATGTCCCTGTTGTTTCTTCGCGTGCCTCATCTGAAGAAGTGCGCCCTCTGCCAACCGCGGATCGCCACGTCCGAGTCGGTCCAGATAAGCACTCTGCCTTGGGTGGACTTCAGTGCCTGGACGATGGCCCACAACTCCGCTCGGTTGTTGGCCTGACGTCGTCCTGGCAGTGGTCCGTACTGTGCCTGCTGGATCTTCCATGTTCCGTCGTTCTCCGTCAAAATAGTCCATCCCCATCCGCAGCGTCGGTATCGCGGGTCGCTGGCGTGCTCCCCGCCGCTGCCGTCAGTGCTGATGGTTGTGATGGCGTCGGTGCTGGCGTCGGTGCTGGCGTCGGTGCTGCCGTCGCTACCGGTGTCCAGTGGTTGGTTGGTGGTCGTGCAGTCTGGCGGCGTGGTCCACTCACGTGGCACCAGTCCTCTCAACCAAAAGCATGGCACGTGCTGGCTGCCCTCGATCGCGCGCTCCCGTATCTTGTTGGTCTTCACGTAGTCCTCGTTTTTCATCGTTTCGTGCTGTGCAGTTACCCCAAACTCTGTGGATGTCGTGGCATACCATGCCACATTCGCATCTGTTGTCCGCGTTGTCAAACGTCTGGTGCTTGCGCCCTGGCGTCCACATCGCCGCACATGCAATTGCCTGCAACATTCCCGCGTCATGGTACTTCCCTTGTCTGCGCAGCTTTCGTAACTTCCTGCTCAGGTCGTATGTGTCGATGCCGAACTCGGAGCCTTTGCCAAGCCAATGGTTGGATGCCTTGGCCCAGTGCTGGAGTTGGTGTGCTTCTAAAATGGCGTGGATCACGTCTGCAGGGTCCCCGCGGTGGTCGTCGTCTCCCATCTGCCACAGGTTACCCTGGTTGTCGATCCATTCGGTCGGAGATACTGCGTCCCAGCCGATCTCCCATAGTGATAGTATGACCGTTCCAATGAGGCCTCGTCGTTGCTTCCATCGGTAGATGGGCGGCACGTTGTGGAGGCGCTGGTAAATAACTGGCCATGCTTGGTGCGCTCCCTGGTGTAGGTGATCGCGACGGCTCCAGACGTCGAACCAAGTGTCCAAAACTCCTCGGAGGATGGCTGCAGCTGGGTCCGCGTCCGCCAAGGTGAGGTAGGTGTGGAGGCATCTGCCCGCCCAGCGCTTCCCCAATGCCCTGGCGCACCGTCGTCGTGCTGTCGTGATCGCTGTCGGTGCCTCGCCGTATACTTTGCATCCGTAGAGGTAGGAGGCCATGGGGCCCTGCGTGATCAGGGCTCTCCTGCGTTGTGCTCGTAGTCGCCGCAGCTTCAGTGCAGGAGGAGGAGGAGGAGGAGGAGGAGGAGGAGGAGGAGGAGGAGGAGGAGGAGGGAGGAGGAGGAGGAGGGAGGAGGTAGGAGGAGCGAAAGGGAGGAGGAGGATGGGGAGGGAGGAGGAGGAGGAGGAGGAGGAGGAGGAGGAGGAGGGAGGAGGAGGTAGGAGGAGGAGGGAGAGAGGAGGAGGAGGAGGAGGGGAGGAGGAGAAGAGGAGGAGGAGGAGGGGAGAGGCAGGAGGATGGGAGGAGGAGGAGGGAGGAGGGAGGTGGAGGAGGAGGGGAGGTGGAGGGAGGGGGGGAGGAGGGGGGAGGGGAGGAGGAAGGAGGAGGAGGAGGAGGAGGAGGAGGAGGAGGAGCAGGAGGAGGAGGTGGAGCAGGAGGGGAGAGGAGCAGGTGTGTGAGGAGGAGGAGGAGGTGGAGAGGAGGAGGAGGAGGAGGAGGAGGGAGGCAGGAGAGGAGGAGGTGAGGAGGGGAGGAGGAGGAGGAGTGAATGGAGGAGGAGGAGGTGGAGGAGGAGGAGGAGGAGAGGAGGAGGAGGAGGGAGGTAGGAGGAGGTGAGGAGGAGGGGGGGGGAGTTGTGTCCGGGGGTGTCCTGCTGCTCGAGGCTCCCGTCGCTCCCGCCCGGCGCGGCGGCCGCCAAGCGCCTGGAGCTCGCGGCGCAGAGGCTGGGCGCCGCCGCGAGCTGGCCTCTCGGGCGCTGCCGCGGCTCGGCGGGCGAAGGGCGGCAGCAAACAGACAGTGGTATCCTCCTCCTCCTCCTCCTCCTCTCCTTCTCCTCCTCCTCCCTCCTCCTCCTTCCTCCTCCTCCTCCTCCTCCTCCTCCCTCCTCCCCTCTCCCCTCCTCCTCCTCCTCCTCCTCCTCCTCCTCCTCCTCCTCCTCCTCCTCCTCCTCCTCCTCCTCCTCCTCCTCCTCCTCCTCCACCTCAGCCGTTCTGGCTCAGACCGTTGTGGCTGAGCTTGCAAACGCGTGCTTCAGAGCGGCTCGCGCTTGCGGGCCAATCGATTGACTCTTTCACGAGGCCTGGAAGGCCAACTCATCGGCGCGGGAACTCCCGCAGTGGATGGCACCTCCACGTGTCCACGTGCTGCTTGGGCCGCGTACGCCCCACTAGGGATGCTCGTGCGGCTGCGCAGACAACTGGGCGTCGAGGGTCGCGCATCGCATGCGTCGTCGTCCTGCCGCGCAGAAGACCATCCAGGCGGCGCGCCAGGCTGCTTCCAGGACCAAGTCTGCGTCGCAGCCGTCAGGTCCTGGGCCCAAGCAGCCCCTCGGGCAACGGGCCAATGGACCGCCAGGGAGTGCAAACGCGGAGTTGCTCAAGCAGCTCCAGGACTTGCAGCGGCAAGTCGCGAAGCTCACAGGCGGCTCACGGCCAAAATCAAGTGCTGTGCCTCCGTGGGCCGCAGGTGGCGGCGGTGGCAAGGGCAGCGGGAATGCCCCATCCACGTCAGGGCAAGAGGTGATCGCCTACCCCAAGAAGCTCGGGGTCGACAGCTCGGCCATTGTGGTAGTCGAGGAGGCGGGGGAGCAGGCTACGGAGGCAGGGAAGAAGAGGGCGCCCACTGCGCAGTCTGCGCGCTGGCGGGCGGGCGGAGAGTCTCATGGCGAAGCTCTCCAAGCTGGAGGCGAGGGTCAGGGAGATCGAGCGGCAGAGAGATGCCCTGGACGAGGAGCTCGCCGCGGTCAACGAGTCCTTGGCCAAGGGGCGCGAGACCTGGTACAAGCGCCGGATCTGCTGTGCAAGGCCCACGCGAGCGAGTTCGACGACTCGCTCAAGGCCACGTCAGCAGGGCTCGCCTCGTCCGTTGTCGAATCGACTGAGGGGGAGGCAGCGCTGGAGAAGCTTCAGCAGTTGCAGCGGGCCGCCAGGGAGGCGAAGTGCGCTGCTGATGATGATGCGGCTGCTGCTGGCGCTTCTGCCCCCCCCCCCTGGGAGGGAGCGGCGAGCGCGTGGCCGCCGATGGCGGCGATAGTGAAGACGTCGACATGGAGCTGCTGCGAGGCGAGGACTTCGCCGAGCGCAAACAAGCCTTCGAGACCGCAGCCGAGGAGCTCCAGGCGGCCATGGGCGGCCCCCAGGAGGTGCTGGGCGCAGCCAAACGCAAGTACCAGGCAGCCGCCCGCGCCATCGGGGTCAAGCGGGCGCGGAAGTGCGGCTCCTAGCTCGGGGCAGCCTGCCCTCGGCCACGGTGCGGGCCGGAGCACTGGCGTGGCCGACCTGGCAGCGCTCCACCGGCGCGACATGATCGACGCGGGCTGGGAAGAGGCCGCGGGTTTTGCTGCCCCAGTCATTCGTGACGACCTGCTCTTCGAGTCGACGCTGTTCCGCCAGCTGGGCTGCGAAGGGGCGCCGAGGCTCGACCCAGAGGAGTGGCCTACGCCCGGAGCTGGGCGCGTGGCCCGAGGGCCCTCAAGCGCGTCGGCTGCAGGGTCGGCTCGGCCGAGGAGGGCGTCTTCCAGTGCCCCCCCAGCTGGCCGGGGATGTCCCCCCCTTGGGCCGGGGGCAACGTCGAGCCGAATCGGGTCGTCGGCTGGGGGATCTGCGTCGAGAGGCGCACCCACGGCTCCTTCGGAGCCGCAGAGGTCGCCGCATGGACTTCGGGCCCCAGCGGGAGCTCGTGCAGGCTTTCCCCAACTGGCCAGAGATGTGCATTCCTCTGGGTTGGGGACAGGTGCGACCTTGGTGGCGACTGGCTCTACATCGGCCCCTGCGTCGACTGGGTGTTCGATGGCGTTGGAACGCAAATCCTGGGACCCTCTGAGGTGCCCAGGTTCCACGTCGCCCCCTGTCTACTCTTCCCCCAGGGCACCCCTTCCACAGGAGGCGGGGGCACCAGCGGGTGGGGAGGATGGGCAGGGCGTTTGCTGGATTCAGTCCCCCGAAGGTTTCGAAGTTGCTGGGGCAGCTTTCCCTCTTCCCCGCGCTGCGCTAGATGCGGATTCGGAGATAGCTCGGTCAAATTCCGACAGGAGGGGGCGTGAACCTCCTGCTCGTCGTATTATTGCAGACGAATGTCAGCCTCTCGTGGCTCAGGGATCTGCTGAAAGCCGTCTCCTGACAGACGTTGAGGCGGCCGACGTGTCTGGCATGGTCTTGCAGGGGCGTGGACGCGAGTTCCAGGACGCGGCGGTGATGGGTAACTTTTGGGGCAAGTTCGGCGTCGAAGGCGAGGGCCACTCGGCGGTCGCGACCATTGATGGGCCGCCTGGTCCAGCTGAGCCCAAGAGCAGAGGCAACGCGAAGTCGCTCACGATCCTCGGCATGCATTCCAACGCGTGGAGTTCAGCGGAGACAGTTGTGAAGTGGTTCATGGATCGTGGAGATTGCAACATGGGGGGCTCGAGGAGGTTCCTGATTGTCTGTGCGCGCAGGAGACTCGGCTGAAATTAACTGAGAAGGTTATCTCGGCAACTCGCTGGTGCTCTCGGCGTGGATGGCACGTTGCGCACGGCATGGCCCGCAGCACGGGATCAGGACCTACGCAAAGCTCGTCAGGGGTAGCAGTTGCGGTCCAGCAGGCCATCGGGCCGGTGCATGCGTTGCCAGACCAGCTGAGTGGATGCAAGAATCGGTTCGCGATCAGGAAGGCGAGCGCCGGCTTCCCGCAGGGGCTGCTGATCGTCTCGGCCTACTGCGTCACGGGCGTCGAGCTGGCGGGGCGCAACCTGACCCTGCTCGAATCAGCGGGCGACTATCTCCTGAGCCAGCCACTGCCCTGGATAGTCCGGTCGGTGGGATTTCAATTTTGCGCCGTCCGACTTGCTCGCGTCAGGGCGGCTGCAGACGGTTAGGGGTGAGGTCGCTACGCCGACTGACCCGGCGCGCGCAGGGGCCCCGGCACCCCGAACCCGACTGGCCGACTTGGCGGCCCAGGCTGTCCTAGGGGGCACCTCCGACGGCTGGGTCACTGAGGAGTTCGAAGTCTCAGGAGGAGGTGGGCGCGTCTTGGACTACTCCGTTGTAGCGGACTGCTTGGCATCCAGGGTCAAGAGCCCAAAGGTCTTTGTGGACGCCCCGTTGCACCCCCGCCGCCCCGCGTTCTTGGAAGTAGAGGGCCTCCCCCACACGGCCGTCATCAGCGGGCAGGTTAGGCTGCAGGCGCTCGAGCATGACATGCGTGGGCCTCGCCCTGCACCTCCAGAGGACCTCGGATGGGGCTGGGCTCTCGGGGCCGATCGTAGCGAGCTCTCCCTGGAAGACGCGTGTGAGAAGTGGTTGGCGTTTTTCGGAGGCTAGGCTTGCCCACGCCCATGGGATTGAAGCGCCAGAAGCCAACGGTGACACGGGCAGGGCCCAAGGGCCGCGCGTGCAGAAGGCCCCAGCGGGTGCTCTTTGGGATAAAAACCAGAAGCGTAGATCCTCCAGCTCCACGACAGCATGGGTGGCGTTCCAGGCTCTCCTGCTGCGCCGCCGCCAATGCGCCGCAGGCTCGTTTGGCCGTCGGGGCCATGTTTCTCTCCAGCTGGCGTGACAGGCTGGCGCGCGCGCGATAGATGGCTCGCTGCCCGTCGAGGGCAACCTCTCTTCCAAGGTGCTAGAGACGCCCGCCGGGGGCGCTCCAGAGGGCGAGCTCCAGGGGGACTCAGAGGTGCTCGAGGAGTTAGACAGGGGGGTCAGCAAGAGGAGGCTACAGGACGCGAAGGCTGGCATGAAGGAGTGGAAGGAGTGGGCGGCGGGGTCTGCAAAGGACGGGGGCAAAGCAGCGCATGCCTTCTTTAAGCGGACCCTCTCGAGCCCAACTTCGTGGCCCACCGATGCTGGCGTTCCTGCTTGTGGGCGGGGGGCGCTAAGTATCCTTCTGGGCGCGCGGGCGCCGCTCTGGTTTGCAGGGGGCCGCGGGGCCCGTCATCCGCCCGCGTGGGAAGCCCCGCCTGACGAGCCCGAGCTGCCGCCGATCACTGTCGATCAGCTCCGAAGGGTGCGCAAAAGGTACTCGCGTAAGTATGGGCTCTGCTGGGGCGGGTTCCATCCGCGATGGGTGCAGGATCTCAGCGATGAGCGCGCGGGCCGCCTAGTGGACACCTTGGGTCAGTTCGAGCGGGCCCCGAAAGACCTCCTACTTTTCAAATCTAATTTCGTGCTCTTCGACAAGAGCGACGGGAGGGCCCGACCGATTTGGCTCTCGGCGTTTGACATGGCCCAGGGCCCGCCAGCCGCTGCAGCAAGAGCGGGGGCAGGCTCATCTCGATGAAGTGTTCTGGGAAGCTAGCAGCACCACTACGCGTGAACGAGCGGGATGGACGCGCAATTTACTGGGCAGCTACTGTAGACGGGTGGGCTTCGACTCAGGGTCAGCCTCAGTCGACTTGTCTAAGTTATATGAGCACGCCGGCCATGAAGATGTGCATGATTCTGTAGCTCGGTCTGGATTTCCCATTCGCCTGCTGCGCTGCCTCTGCACGGCGCGCGCGTGCCCTCGCGCGCTGATTCGCGGGGGCGCAGCGTCCAGCATCGCGCGCGCAAGTGGCTCGGGCATAGCTGGATGCAGCGGGGCAACCTGCCTGGCGAAGTTGCTGCTCTCGGGGCCCCTTCTGAAAGCTAAACAGGGCCGGCCCCAATTGTTTACCAGGTACGTGGTGGGCGACATAGCGTCGCAGGCATGCGGCAAGAGCATCCAGGTTGCTTCTGTCGTCAGCTCGGGCGTTGGGTCGCTGCTCGTTGATTTCGATCGGCTCCATCTCCCTGTCGCCGTGAAGAAAGAAGACGAAGTATATTTGTAGTGCCGAAGTCCATGGCCTCATCCAAAGCCAGTGGCGGCCCCCCCCTCGTCGCGCGTGGACGCGGCTCGAAATCTTGTCACGGACGCCACCTCGGGCACGTGTCGTCGGGTTGGGATCGCCAGGGGCAGATTCGCTGCTACCAAATCTCGCTCGCGTCGGCTCCAGGTTTTAAGGAATGCAGTGGCGGGCGTAGGCCCATCCAAAGGGTCGGGCAACTGCCGTGGCCACGTGGGGAAGCAGCACGTCGGGGATCCCCCCATCGGTGATGCGTGGGCTCAGAGCGTCAGCTGCTAGGAGCATTGGGCGGCTTCCCAAGGGCTCAAGTCTAAGGCTCAGGCTTCACTCTTTCAGGATGGGGCTGCAAGCGGGCCCCGTCAGCGTCCTGCACCGGCCATGTGGCCTACCAATGGGCCGCGGCCGTTCCCCGTCTAGGCTGATCCTGGGGGCGACGATGGACGCGGCGATCGAAAAGCTGGGCCGTTTCCGCCACCCTTGGAGGGCGGCCTCGTCGCCCGCGGGCGCTGCGTACCTTCCCCTGGACAGGGTCGGCTGGAGGTTTTTAACCAGCACTAGACTTCGGGAAGATCTAGGGATCGCCTGGAATCTCAGTCAGCCCCCCCCCCCTGCGAAGTCAGGGAGCTAGTGCGCGAGGGAGCGGCCAGGACGTCAGACAGGCTGGCCCTCGAGAGTTCAGGACGCTTGGGGCCCGAAGGCCCCTTGGGACCCGATCGTGCGTCTCCTGTTTTTGTTGGGCGGGCCTCTGGTCCCTTCTCAGGGGCAAGAGTCAGCGCTGGTCCCCGCGCCTCAGAGAGCGGTGCGCTCGCTGCTGTGCAACGCGCAGTGGCCTCAGCAACGGGTTTGCGGGCACGGCCTGCGCGAATCTGATTTCGTCGAAGGCCCCGAGGCAGAACATAACTGACAAAACCAAAGAAAAAACACAGCAGCACCATCAGCAAGAGGACGCTTTGGCCGCCTGCCCCCGCGCCTTGACGCGCTCGGCGAGCGCCAATATCCCCGAGGTCGGGATGAGCCTGATTCTCGAGGAGGTCGCGATGTCGACTTTGTGTGCGGGGCGCACGAGGGATGCCGCAGAGACGGCGTGTCGCCCTGGCTTGCCGCGCGCGCCCGTCGTGCCTTGGATCGTGGGGTCAGCGCGGGGGAGCGTTTTGCGAGATGTGTGCTGCCGAGCCCCGTTGCCGTCATAGGGGAACAAAAAATGGCATAAACATAAAAAAATGGAGGTCCGCGTGGATTCCTCGGATCGGCGCTGGGCCCCCCCGGCGGCGCCTCCGGCGCCGCCCCTGGCGCACTCCGCGCGCCAGGGAGGGGGTCCAGCGCCGATCCGAGAAACCCGCGCGGACCTCAACGTTTTTATGTTTATGCCAGTTTTTGCTCCCCTATTTCACCCCCCGAATGGAGCCAGAAGTTTCTGTCGGGTGGGTGAACAGACCTGCCAGCGGATTCCTCTCGGGTTGCACTTTTAATGGCGGGTCAGCTATGTTGCCGTCGCTGCCAGGCGTCAGCAAAGCGGGCTGGGCTCTAGTGCAGGTAGACCCAGTGGGCAACGTGCTGCATGCAGCCTACGGGCCAGTCCCGTGGAGCTTCGGGCCTCGCCAAACGGCCAAGGATGGGAAGCATTGGGCTATTCACATGCTCACGCAAGTTGGCATGGCGCCGTTCGAGCTTTATCTAGATTGCAAAGCCACTCTGGAGGTGCTGCTTGAGGGTCCTGGATCGGGGGAGTCGGCGAGGTCCCCTCGGAACCACATGTGGAACCCCTTTTGAGCGGCTTTCGGAGGCTCCGACATCCAGGCCCACAAGACTCTCAGCCACGACATAGAAGCTGGTCGCTCGACGTGGTGGGAGAAAAAGGCCAACAGCAGTGCTGGCCAGTATGCCAAGCTAGGAGCTCTGATGCACGGAGTGGATGAGTCACACGCGGCACTCTTTCGGGGTTTCGAAGCGTTGGCTCTTGAACAAAGGGAGGTGGGCAGGCAGGCTCGAGGTTTTGATGGCCACCTACGGCCAGAGCAGGCAGGACACTGTGGGCCTGGAGCCCACTGTCCAGGACCAGCCCTCGGAGCCGCCGCCCGACCCAGCTGATGAGGAGGGGGAGGTCGTTCCGTCATCGTGTGTCGTGGAGGCGGCGGGGGACGGAGGGGAGCAGCGTTGGGCTGATGAGGCCCGCCAGGCATTCTACTTCCGTCGGCATGCCCTCGTTCGATGCCCGATCGAGGCTCCCTCCAAGATTGGAGACAAGGTTGTTTTCTGTTAGAAGTGTGGGGGTTATACCTTGGGCCGTCTGGGGCACACCCTCCTGGACCGTTGTCCGGGAAAGCCTGCCAGTCCAGAGATTGGGACCCTATTGAACCGGCTCCGTGCAGGGAAACACCCACACTACCGTCCCACCACTAAGTCTCTCGTGCTCGGACCTCCAGGCCCGTTGAGCTCCCAGGAGCAGGCCGAGATCGAGAGACTCGTGGATTCGTGCGAAGCTGCTGCCGCGAGTTCGTGCACGCCGTCGGCAGAAGGCTTCTTTCCAGGACTGCCATCGCAAGCTTCGGTGCTTGCGGCCTGTGGGATTCTGGAGGCAGAGCTGCCTCGGGTGAAGGAACTTGGGCAGCGTTGGGCCGTGGACAGCTCAGATAATGACTCTAAGGCCTCCGACGGTGAGCTCTTCTGACCGTGAACCCGCCTTTATGGCCGTCCACCACCACCACCACCTCCTCCTCCTCCTCCTCCTCCTCTTCCTCCTCCTCCTCCTCCTCCTCCTCCTCTTCCTCCTAGGCCCGACCACAAGAAACCTCAAGAAACCCATATATGATCGCGCCGCCAAAAACTCAGGGCGGCAACCTTTCGCTATCTTCGGCCCCTGGGGGCCCTCGCCGGGCCCCAGGGCCGTCAGAAAACGACTCAAGATGAAAAATCGGCCCCGGGGAAAGGGTCGGGACTTCCGGGAACGCAGTCTGAAAAAATCCAGACGTCGCATGTCTGTGAAGAAACCTCCCACAAGGAACCTGACCCTGAGACCCCAGAACGTCCATCGATGTTTGGTGCGGGAGCGTCACGCCTTCCATGGCAAAACCATCGAATCCTAAGAAACCCAAGGCACTCTGGAGGCAAGCGGGGTGTTTCTTGGCATGGGTTTTCACTGTACAGGAGGGCTGCTGAAAGAAGGAGCGCTACATGAGGAACGAAGCAATTTTCTGGGGCGCCAGAAGTGCCACTGAATGCCCTGAGGAACAGCGAGTCACCATCCGAACCCAAAGCGGTGCTTGCGTCAGCGTCTCGACTGCACGGTGAGGGCATTTGCCTACGACGGCACGATGTTAACATGTAGCCCGTCTAGTGCGCGGCGCTAAGGCAAAGAGCCACATCCGAAAGCCCCCCGCGCCCTCAGTGAAGCTGCCGAAAACTTCCAAGGCGAACGTGCACGGCACAGGGGCGAGAGCCACACTTTGACGACGGCCCGCCCTCCGTCCGTGAAGCTTGCTGCAGCTCTCAGGCGTCACTGAACGACGCAATCTTGCTCGCAGGCAGTGGCTGCACGATCTCACCTGCGTGATGGCCATCACGCACGAGGGGCTGCGGCGCACCCCGCACGCAGCACCGCGGCCCTGCACACTCGACGCGCACCACGGGGAACCGTTGGCACGGAACTGCTCGTGGCTGCTACGGTTATGTCGGGCGTGTCCCCCTACAGGGGGATTTCCGACGAAAAATAAAAGATACCCCAAAAATGATTAGAAAATTGTCCAAAAACAGTCTGGGGACTACTGCTTTAGTATTGTTTGCCCTTCTTGGGGTATTTGTGGTGTTTTTTTTGTCTATTTTTCGTCGAAAATCCCCCTGTGGGGGGACACGCCCGACTTCATGCTACGGTGAGGAGCCACTGGGTACGGAACCCAGGGCCTGAAGACGGTGGCACTCCGACTGCGGCCTGGCCATGGCTATCACCACCGCCCTCATCAGATGAGGATTCCGCCAGGGCCCGGAACCTCCTGGGCGCACCCCTTGACGAAGGCCCCCACCGTAGATGCCTCCGCCGCCATGGACGCTTGCCCCATGACGGCTGGAAGATTTCAACCCCGACGTGCCGCCCCAGGGCAAGCGCCCCTGGCGGCGGAAACATGTGCGTCATACCGCGTTCCGTCCGCCAAGCAACACTCGAGCACGCTGGATGGGGGAGCAAGGGAGAGAAAGGAACCTCGCGTGCGAAGCGCGCGCCTACCCAGATCATCAACGCGGACCTCCGCAAGCGATTGTGTTCGTGCCGTGTTTACTCCGACCACCCTGCGGTTGGGTGGCGGTTTTGAATAAGCGCTAGTGCTGCTCCTTCTTCTCCCTCTCGCATCCTCCCGCCTACTCCCCCCACCTCCCCTCCTGCATCAATAATGCCGCATCCCTCCTCTTGCCTCCGACCTCCTACCTGTTTCCTACCTCGCCTCATAGGCGCTGGCGACTTCCAACTGTGCGAGGATCGGCACTTTAATGAGCTCCTTGGAGGTCCAGCGCGCTGTCTTATTCGGACCAGACATGCTGGCTCCTTCCCTGGGCGCTGCCAAGAACGCACAGCACTCTCGGAAGCTCAGAGGAGCTCCCGCAGAAAGCGGTCTCACTCAAATCTAAACGGTAACTCGCCCCTCCCGGGGGGCTGCCAACTTCGTAAATGCCCGCATTTCCGCTTGCTTCAGGGAGGCCCAGCGGAGTGTGGCCTTATCCAGATCCAAGCGGCAACTCGTCCTCCCACTGAGCTGCCAGCTTAACAATTGTCGCCATTTAAGAGTGCATCCTGGAGTTTCAGCGGGGCACGGTCCTACCGATATCCAATCTGTAGTTCGCCCCCCCTGAAGGTTGCAAGCTGCGCTGCTGTCGCCACATGCGTGGGCTTCTGGGACGCCCTTCGTAATGCGGTTTTCGCCAGATCCGAACTGTAGTTCTCCTTCGTCGGGGGGCTGCAACCTGCACAGCTGTCACCCCTTTCGTGGGCTCCTGGGAGTTCTGGCGCAGTGCGGTTTTGCCCACATCCGAAGGGTGAATCGCCCTCGCTAGAGGCGGTCGACTGCAGCGCCGATCCTTCCGCGAACCTCTGAAAGGCCCAGCCCCCTCACGCACTTCTTGCATCATGGGTGCTCAGCTGGCCCCGAAGACGGCTTCCTTCGGCGGCGAGCACGGGGGGGAAGTGAGAAGGGGGCGGGCCTTCTCAGGCAGCTCGGGAGTCCCCCGGTCCTCCGAAAACTGTTCTACGCCTCCCCTCGAGACACAACAGAACTTCTCAGAAGGCGCGACGGCTTCTGAGAAGTCCCGCCGCCTTCTGAGAAGCTCTCCTCCTTCGGCGGTGGACGAACCTCCCTTTAGCAGACCTGCCCTTAGTGAAAACGGCCTGGGGCCGAAACCGACGAACCTGGACCCGCAAAAATGACGGCCGCGACGCCCTCTCGCGAGCCGAGAACGGCCAATTCCCTAATCGACGTGTCAGGGGTAGGAGGTCTGTCCACCTCCGACTCCCTCTCGCTTCCCCCCCTCGCTCGCCGCCGATGCGTGCACCAGGGGTGCCAGCACTCTCTGAATAGAACTTTTCTCAAGCGCTAGGCGAAGTTCAGTAACGTTATCGTCCTCTGGCGGACTCAGGCTGAACCCTGAAGAAGGCAGCGGAGCAGGGAACAAGACTCTGGCGAGAAAACCCCCCCGTGACTCCGCGGCTGCATGAAGGCTGGCACACATAGAACTAAGCATCGTGTCTATGAAAACCCGGTCTTGAGTCATATCCGGGGGTTTGCTCGCCGCCGAGGCGTGCACCAGGGGTGCCCAGCTGGCCCCGAGGGCGGCTCCTTGGGAGGCCGCGGCGGCGTGGACAGCGAATCCTGTTCAAAATGAACAGGAGCTGCTGTTGGGCATTGTACCCATTCTTTCCGTGCCCATTTCGGGCGTCCAGATTCTCGCTTCCCCCCCTCGCTCGCCGCCGAGGCGTGCACCAGCTCGCCATCGCTCGGACGTCCATTCCCTGTGTTTTGCGTGGTTTTTTCGCGAAATGGTCAAGGATGCTCCTCGATGGTCCTCGCCGAAGGAAAAATGCACACGTCCGAGCGATGCCAAGCCAGGGGTGCCCAGCTGGCCCCGAGGGCGGCTCCCTGGGGGGGGCCGCGACCCCGCACGCACCCCTTCCCGACGCTTCGTGCCCCGCGGGACCTCGAGGAGGCGGCCCGCCGGCCCCCAGGGACGGCGGCAGGGAGCCCACATCCGGCAGGAGGAGGGGGAGGAGGAGGAGGAGGAGGAGGAGGAGGAGGAGGAGGAG
>CAUYUJ010015652.1:172963-177963 GCA_963575745.1 Prorocentrum cordatum
GATGATGGATGATGATGATGATGATGATGATGATGATGATGATGATGATGATGATGATGATGATGATGATGATGATGATGATGATGATGATGATGATGATGATGATGATGATGATGATGATGATGATGATGATGATGATGATGATGATGATGATGATGGATGAGGAGGAGGAGGAGGAGGAGGACACCTCTCACGCGCTGGCCCGCTGGCCCCCAAGACGGCCCCCGAGACGGCGGCAGGGAGCCCACATTTAAGTCGGTCGTGTCCCCCCCCAGGAGGAGGAGGAGGAGGTGGAGGAGGAGGAGGAGGGGGAGGAGGAGGAGGAGGGGGAGGAGGAGGAGGAGGAGGTGGAGGTGGAGGTGGACGGCCATCGTGATTGTTTCACGACGCGACCACCTCTGGGTCTGCCTCCCACGACGGGAGGCCCCCGAGGCCCAAGACGCCCCGGGAGGCTCCCAGGAGACCCCCCCCCGCGCGGCCGCGGCACGACGAGGGGGCGCCGGCACGATTGTTTGACGATTAGTTAGTATTGGTGTGTGTGTGTGTGTGTTGTTTTTTGGTATTTTTAATTTTTCGCCCAAACACTGTTAACTATGTTTTAATATTTGGGGGGCGCCGGCACGATTTTTTAACTACTCTTTAATATATTTGTTTGGGGAGGAAAAACAAAGTATTTTTTATGCTTCGCCCAAAATCCCCCCTGTGGGGGGACAGGCCCGACTTAACGGCAGCACATGGGGGCCTCCCCTCGTCGGCTCTCGCGAAACGACGCTGCATCGACGCCACATCGGCGCCAAAACGACGCGGAAACGGCGCTACGTCGACGCCACATCGACACTGGATCGACGCTGCTCGACGCCGGCCGACGCCAAGTCGGCGCTGTCTCATCGACTCCCAGAAGCTAATCGACGCGAGTCGACGCTAACGACGGAGTTGAGAGGGTATACCAGGCTCCCATGATTTGCTACCGAACCCGTGGGCTCAACAGCATCTCGCCGCCATCCATCGCCGCACCTTGTCGCTTCTGTCCCCCCGCCCTGTGCTCTGGTCCTTTTGGTCCCTGCCAGCCCGCGTGCTCCCCATGGCCTCTTCGCCCCCTCTTTTTCTGCGGCGAGCCCGGGCAGGTCTGCGCTGGATCGGATCGCGAAATCGGATCGGATCGAGCGGATCGAATCGCCAGCGACTCGCCCCGAATTGGATCGGTATCGAATCGCCGCGCCCCGCGTCTGGCTGGCCCTGGCCGGTGCCGGTGAATAGAGCCGGATCACATCGAGTTGGAACCGCGGCCCCAGCCAGCGAGCCACATCGCAGCGAGTCGGATCGTGGGCGGCCTTGGCGGGGGGGGGAGTGCTAAGGAGAAGGCTTTCTCAGAAGGCTCGGAAGTCCCCGGGCCGCCTCCGAAGTGCTCCGAGCCCTTCCCCGAGGGCGCAGAGAGACGTCTCCGAGGACGCGAGGGCCTCTGAGAAGTCCCGCCGCCTTCTGGGAGGGCCTCCTCCTCCTCCTCGCTCCCCCTACTCTGAAGTCGGGCCTGTCCCCCTACAGGGGGATTTTCGACGAAAAATCAAGAATACCCCAAAAATAATAGAAACATAGTCCAAAAATAGTCTGGGGGCTATTTTTTTGAGTATTTTAAAACCTTTTTGGGATATGTTTGGGGTATTTGTTTATTTTACGTCGAAAATCCCCCTGTAGGGGGATAGGCCCGACTTAACCCTACTCGCACGCCGCCGACTTTGCTCCTCATCCTCGTCGTCGTCGTCGTCACCCTGGAATGTGTACTCTACGTCTTGTCCTTCGGTGTCGGCTTCCCGGGCGTCGTTCGCACAGGATCGCATGCTTCGTCACATGTCCAATCAGGTTGGATTGGCACGCTGATGCGTTCACCTTGTGGCAGATGGGTTCCCAGACATGCTCGTGTCATACAAAAATCAAGACGGGCGGTTTTCTCACTATTTTCGACCCCCGGGGGGCCCTCGCCGGGCCCCGGGACTGTCAAAAACCACTCACGATGAGACACCGGCCCGGGGGAAAGGGTCGGGACTTCCGGGGACGCCGCCCTGAAAAAATCAGGACGTGGCATGTCTGGGTTGGGAACGTCTCCGGGCGATGCTCTCTGGAGCAAAGGTGCCTCGGGGGGCGTAGCTCCACTTCAAGACACCGTTGACGTCGAACTTTCGGATGGCGTCGTCGGCTCCAAGGTAGATGTTGCTGTTGTCGTCGATGAGGGGACTGCCGACCGGAATGGTGCTGTACACTCCGGTTGGGTGATGCCACCCCCAGGTTACGCTTTGAGTGAGGTCCTTCGCGCCGGCGTAATTGTTTTCCTCGCGGTTGGCGGAGTCTTGCCAGAAGAACTTGCCATCAGTTCTGTTGACCTTCGTGATCTCGTAATTCTGGTACTTGGTGACGCCCATCTTGTTCTGCACTCCGAGGGCGGCGAAATACTTCTTCTTGTCGATGGCGTCAGCGAAGCGGCTCGTCACGCCACCCTGGCTCCTGTTGGGCGCCCTCGGACTCCAGTCGCTGGGGCCCAGGCACTGTGAGCGGGCACGGGCGAAACGGACCCCCATCTTGCCGTGACGAGGCGGACCCAGACATGCCACGTCCTGAGTTTTCCAAGACGGCGTCCCCGGAAGTCCCGACCCTCTGCCCGGGGCCGGTTTCTCCTCCTGAGTCGTTTCTTGACGGCCCCGGGGGCCGGCGAGGGCCCCCCGGGGGCCGACGGTAGCGAAAAACCGCCCGTCCCGTTGTTTTTTTACGACGCGAGCACGTCCGGGGAGTCCTCCAGGAAACGCGCCCCGGACCCCGTGGCTGGCCACTTGCCACCCCAGAGATCCGATGTCGTGTTTTTTTCAATGCGGGGTCCCCGGAAGTCTCGACCCATTCCCCAGGACCGGCTTTGCAACCTGAGTCCTCTCTTGACAGTCCTGGGGCCCGGCGAGGGCCCCTCGAGGTCGAAAAATGCGAAGAACCTCCTCAATGCGTTGGATCTCTGGGACCAGGGAGGAGGAGGAGGAGGAGGAGGAGGAGGAGGAGGAGGAGGAGGAGGAGGAGGAGGAGCGCTGCCCCAGCAGGACCCCTCTGTCGTGGCGACCCGGGAACCTCGATGGAATGTCGTCACCCATCCTCCCGCCTCTCGGTCCTCGACCATCGATCCTAGAACCTTGAACTCTCGATCCCTCGATCCCTCGAGCCTCGAGCTTTCGAACTCTGGGTCTCTCCACCGATCCTGCCTATCGCCCCCGCCTTCCTTCCTTCCTACCACCTCTGTGGAGCGGTCGTTCAGGGCGAGTTTCGCTGACGAGGAGAACCTTCCCTCCTCTCCGTCGCCACCGATCCCAGGAGAAGTCAGCATCGAAAAGACAAATCAGATCGGATCGGAAGGCGCGTTGGATCGGGCTGCATCGTCAAGGAAGCGAGGTCGAAACGGATCGGCTACGCCAGGCGAGCATCGGGCCGCATCGGACCGGTTGCCGGAACATCTAGAACAATAAATAATGGCAAAACATGATGATACAGGAGAAACGCCCCAACCATAATCTCTTTAGGGTTATGGGGCTATGGGGCTATAGGCGTATAGGGCCATAGGGCTATAGGGCTGTAGGGCTATAGGGCCATAGGGCTATAGGGCTGTAGGGCTATGGGGTTATAGGGCTATATAAATAAGGTTATTGGGATGTAGGGCTATAGGAATATAGGGCTATAGGGCAACAGGGCAATAGGGCTATAGGGCTATAGGGCTATGGGGCTATGGGGCTATAGCGCTATAGGGCTATAGGGCTATAGGGCTATAAGGCTATAGAGCCTATTGTAAGGCCATAGGGCTATAGGGCACCTGGGCACCCGTGCACCACCTGGGCACCCGGGCACCTAGGCACCCGGGCGTGCCGCCGAAATTGGCGCCATACCCAACCTAAACATATGAATCCGCTAGGACCCCTACAGAGGTAAGCTCTGATTGGGAAAACTTTCGGAGGTCAACCCGGAGATTTTGGATCTGCGCGGAAATCCACGCCCTGGTGCCCGGAACTCCGACAATGTATACGTAAACTCATGTTTTTTTTTCAACGACCACCATCACGGACGTGCCCAGGAAACTCTTCGGACCAAGAAGGAGGGCGAGAGAGGACAGGGCGCTGCGCGGATATCCCCTGCGGCCGAAGCGGCCACCTTCATCGGGGAGACGTGGCAATTCGGGGGGCCCGGGTTGGCCTGACGGGGCCGTCAGAGAAATGACGAGACACAACCTGAAATTTGACGCGTGCTCCCGCTGCACGCGTCCCATGGAAACCGGACCGTCAACATTCAGGGCGGGCCCATCCAGAAGCGTCGGCAAGCCCAAGCTCTGGCGAACTCGAGTCTTACGCTTCCCCGAACTTCTACCCAGCACAAGCGCACAACGGGACGAACTGAATCGGACGAGGCTTGAATTCGGCCGCGCGTGGGGCCTGAAGTCGGCGTTGGGGCGGCGCTCAGTCGAGGGAAAGCCTGTTTCTGCTTGCGCGGTGTGCGTAACCATCTGATTGTGACCACAAGTGCTGTCCGACGCAGCGCTGTGGCACTTCTCCCCGCATATTGCGCGACAAGAGCGTTACCACAATATCAATCCTCCTCCTCCTCCTCCTCCTCCTCCTCTGAAGCAATACAACATGGCATACGCTCAAACGTTTGGAGGTCCGCGCGGGCTTGTTAGATCGGCGCTGGATCCCTTTCCCTGGCGCGCGGAGGCGCCGCCCAGGCGATCCAGCACCGATCCAAGAAATTTGCGCGGGCCTCCGAAAACGAATGTGTATCGTTTGTTGCTCTCTGAATCTTCTGTGAGGTCGTTGTGGTGCCCGCTTTGCGCGTGCATTGGTGCGGGTGTCGGTTCGAAGCGAACCGAACCGATGGAGTCGGAGTGGGCCCCGCTTGGGAGCGGCAGGGGGTTCCGAACTGGTTGGGAGCCCCAGAAAATCTCAGGGGGAAGGGACGGAGCCAAATCTACTCGAAAATATAATCCA
>CAUYUJ010015652.1:182963-185463 GCA_963575745.1 Prorocentrum cordatum
CGCCATCGTCTTCTGGAAAGCGCAACCCTCGACGGCGGCACCGGTTTGGCTGGGGCGGTCGCCGCCGCCTTTTCCACCCGGGCTGCCTCTGCCTCCGCGGCCGCGCATCCACGGATCCTCACGCTGCATCATAGCCATGAGGTGTTTGACACCCTGGTTTGTTTCGTCGGCAGTCTTGCCCGCGGCATTCATCGACCCCCCCAACCAGCCCGCGCGCTTGGAGAGGGCCTCCATCTCAGCCCGCAGGCGCTTGAAAGCGGGCTGATCCTCAAGAGCGACAGCAGGCCCAGCAGGCTCACCGTTGTTGACGAACGCTGCCAAGCGCCGCGCGGTGCTCTGGAGACGGGGGTCGCCGTTCGCGCCGCGCTGCTGTGAGGGCCCCGTCGGCGTTGCCCGTCGGGCCAGCACTCGGGGCCCCGTGGGGCATGGTGGTCAAGGCGGAGGCCAACTCGTGCGTCTGCATCGTGTTCGGCTGGGTCGGGGACGTCGGACCGTTGCCACCGCCACCGTTTCCAGCCGTCTGCTTGGCCTGAGCTGTCGCCAAAGCACTGCCAAGCCGAGCCATCCGCCCGAACGACGCCAGACTGCCCATCATGTCATTGAACTGGCTGGCGAAACCCATGAGGCCGTCTGGTAGGGGCCGCGGCCGCCGCGCCCCTCGCCGCCCCAGCTGCCCTTGCCTCCCCACGGAGCGCCGCCCATAGCAGCTGTGGAAGAGCAAGGTGTTGGAAATGAAGAAGCACAGGGCGGAGCAAAGGACGAGGCCAGACGCGCGTGTTCTTGGGCCCGAACGCAACAGCGACCGCGCGAGGTGGCCAGGGGGGACTGGTCGGGGCCCTGGGCTTTGACAAGATCGGGGAACGTCTTGTAGATTAGCTGGGGGGGCGACCCGAATCACGCCCTGGGGCTCAGTACGGGGCTGAACCTGGACCCAAAGCTTGAACACAAACGTGAAGGGGTAGCCCAACCTTACATATACAAGGATGTCGACTATGATGAGGTACGTTACGATGTGCATGTTACCAATCAAATTCTTCCAACGGGATAAATTTCGGCTCGGTGTCGTCTAAGGAGTGCTCGATCTTTCTTAGAGGCGTATGGGGGGAATGATTATTTGGCGAGGTCTGATAGGGCTCCAGTCCAGGCACACTTCTCATTATGATGCAGGGGTTCCAGGGTGAATTCCGCGAAACTCAGGTGGACCTCCGAATCTAAAGACTTCTGAACAACTATGGTGTCATTGACAATATTGAAAGAGCCATCGACCTTAAACTTGACAATGTTTTGCTTGAAACACGCACACACGCACACCTGCCCTATCGTCCGAGAGACGCGCGCACGACAAAGGGCACGAGAAAACAGGCCCAAGTCGTCGACATATCGACCAGCAGCAATATGCTTCCTTCTTTTTGGGTGACCTGCATCATGCGAGGTCCCATCACGGCTTAGAACGATCTCCAGGACGCACCCCGACAGTGGGCCTCCAATGGGGATGCCTTTGATCCGCTCCAAGCAAAAGTTGCCGATGCGGTACAGCCGCGCCCCAAAAAACCAAGACGGCACCTGCGCAACAACTTGAAACTGAAGATGCACCTACCTGCATGCGGCACTGCACAGTTTCCACCCCAGCGAGTTTCGAAACCACGTTTCTTATCGGTGATCGTGATAGTATGCGAACGAGTGCGTCGAGGTATCTGGTCGAATAGCTGGTCGATTGCCTTTTCGATTTCGTGCGAGTCGAGGTCTTCGTATGCCTGGCCTGCATCAGCGACGACGATGGTCGGATGAACCATAGCAGTGCTGCATGCGACTGTGTGCACGGAGGCGAACCTGTTCCCGAACTTGCAGCCCACGTTGGATCTCAGCACCGCAGCGTCCTTGCAGGGTCGAAGGTGTCGACGAAGTGGGAGCAGAAGTAGTCGGGGATGTAGACTTACATGTAGAGGATACGAAAAGGGTCGGTGGTACACCAGCCATACAGACAGCTCCAGGCAGACCCAAACACACGATGGTGAAAAGCAAGTAGACGTGGGGATCATCAAGAGCGGCAGCAGCAAGCAGCGACGGCCCTCGACTCCTTTTTTCCACCTGCCAAGCTAACTGCACGGTGCTGCACAATCAGCAACACGAACGCGCCATGCTTCAGACTGTAAACCCACACGCGTGCGCACTACAGTCTCTGATAGTAGTGTGAGCGTCGACCTAAGCCAACAGCCTGGATACACGGCTAGAGCAAAAACAGCAGTGGACGGAGAGATCTGAGCAAGGGCCCTTGCTTCTCGCCTCAGCCTATTTCCGCCGTCCCTGCTCGGGCACTCCTAGCTTCAAAGTGCTGCGCAAGACCTGTTCGCCCGACGGGCCTCGGGAGAGCTCAGGGCGAACAAAACGAGTTTTTTGTTCGCCCGACGAGCTTCGAGAGAGCTCAGGGCGAACAGTTACTGCATGTGCGAATGGGTGCTAAAAACCAGAATGTGAAGAAACTTAAACTGAAACGCGCGCA
>CAUYUJ010015652.1:187963-215463 GCA_963575745.1 Prorocentrum cordatum
CCTCGGGACCCCGAAAGGGAACAAACTGCTTCACGTCATACTTGAATGACTGAGTGCCTGACATCACTTCCAAAAGCAGCTCCCGATCGATGCTTCCCTTTGTATGCCCATCTGCGGTCACATCCCTAGTATCACACCATTGCGCGTTATGTACTATACCTATATCCATGAGCTCACGTATCCAAGCAGAGCCCGTTCTGTCGGTATCTTAAGATCCTTGCTTGAAAATGATTTATAAACAGACTCAGCGTCTATGGTAATAGATACTTTAATGGCTAGGCCTCCAACTTCACGCATATCTCGTAGTTGTCGTGGAGTCAGAGCTCCTGCCTTGAGCTCGTGGAGAGTGATGAGCGTAGGGTAACACTCATCGAGGTTATGCGCAGCTGCGAGTGCCTCCGCAGCATAGCTGGACCTCACCTGCAGTCGGTGTGATTTGCATAGTCCGTCGCAGAGGTGAACGACGGATTTGCCTTGAGGCGAGTTTCCTCGCCGTAGTACATTGGCCCCGCGTATGCCGTAGCCCTTAGTCTCAGCATCCTCCTCCCCGGTGAGCTTCCGATACCCCAAATCGCTGTGTATGTCAACTTCATTCGTCGGCTTCATCCGAGGGAAGGTGATGCGTTTCGGGCTGCTGATCAGCTTTCGCGTCACAGCATTAAGTCGCCTGACTTGTAGGTTGGCGGGCTCTAGGATTTTCTGGAGAGAGACCACGTATACCATGAGCAAGATTTGAGTAAGAAGGGCATAGGCGAGGGCTCCTCGCAAGCTGACGAACATGTCGGTATTAAGTTTCGTGGCTTTCGCATCGGCCGCCGCTCCTGTATGTTCTGGGTGTGTGATAGGACGAAGTTGTTTGATATGCTCGCCCTGGTCATTCTTGGTGTAGCGAACGGCGCAGTTCGTATATGAGTGTTTGTTAAGCTTGCATGTGCCAAACACCTTTTCGACACGTTGTATATAGTCGTCTATATTTTTCTCTAGGCCCGTCATGTTAATATCATCGACATGTTTTGCCGTTAGCAAATCTTGGTCGGTGTAAGGCATATAGATCGTGTGGTCGTACGAAGTTTGAGAGAGAACGCTCTTGGGGCGTCCTTTGTACCCGTTCCTGGTTTGAGGCACCTGAGGCAGTGTCGGCTTTCGTCATAGGATGAAAAGCCGGGTAGCGTACGAAGTACCTGGGCACTTCCCGGTGGAAGGGCGAAGCAAACCATGCGAGTTTCCTCGCCGGTGGCATGGGCAAGTTCCTCGTAGGTCAGACCCTTGAGGAACGCCTTATCGATATCCATAGATGCTAAGATCCACTCTGGATGGCATGCCGCCTCACTTGCCAGGAGTCTCTGGGACTGCCTTCGAGCGGTTCCCGAGAAAGTTTCCACGTCGAAAGCCTCAGTGTCCATAGATCCACGAAGGACAAGTCTGAGACGAATGGTTTTAACGTTCTCGGTACCCACCTTCACAAACTTCCACATATATACATACCTGGATGTCATGATGTTGGAAGCTTTGGATAAATCATACATCTCAAAGCATCGGTTATCAATCCAGATTTTGGGTTCAGTGTAGCAAGCTTCACGCACCTATTTTGGATGTGCTGCTATGTCGGCTTTGGTGAGTAGGTCATCTTCTTTGACTGCCACAGCACGTTTAGCAGCAGAGGGTACATATACTCTCATCGTTGCGACCAGATCGGTGTCGAGCTGAGCCAGTTGAGTATGATCCAACACTGCCTTTGACATTTCTGATGTGAAACATAACTCAACATAGGGACCATATTCATCACTGTCAAGAGAGTAGCTCTCATCAGGTGTGGTTGAGCAGAGAGAGAGACTAGACAGGACTCTCGTGGATCAGGCTCGTCCCCGAGCGATTCCGACAATGCGATATCTTCTTCGTCCACAGATGCTGAAACCAAAACACATTGGTCGGGCAGCATGGTTGTTGGGACGCAGTAAAGATAATCGTCGGTAGTTGTCGTGGGATGAAGGTCCATACCCAACTCGTCGTACCACCCTTCCAATATCATAGCTTCGATATTATGGTCCTCGTTTTCTTCATAGATTGTCGACAGACGGCCTTCACTCGGCGATGAAGCACCTGGGGTGTCTGGTGGAGGCCTGTTTCCAGGCGAATCGTGTTCTCCAGACGTGGTGCTTGAATGCTGATATTTGGCCAAGTCGTCGTGAAATCCTAAGGAAGGGACACGTGAAGTCAAGCATAGGATAAGTCTGGAATGAGTGCTACCAGTGGTTTGAGACATGGTCAGGCCAGTGCCCACACACTCATAGTAGTGGAAGGCTGGGCTGATATCGTTGTCGTAGTGGATCAGCGTAGACCCGGTGGCGTACTTTACTGCAGGTAGACTTGACACACTTTTGGCCAACCTAACTGCTACTACGTTTTCTACTCGGAAATAATTTCGCACGAGATACTGCAGTGCTAGATGCACGCGCGGGTGAAACTTGCTGTCGTCTGAAAGATTGAGGTTTCCCTTGTAATCTGGGATGTAGCCGAAGACTTTGGCAGGTTCCCCTGAACCGAGGTGTGCCACATATGTAAGGACGGTTTGCATGGCCATATTATCCATGCCAAGTTCCCGTGCGAGGAGACATTCAATGTATAGTGTGTGACGAGCATCAGGTTACATCACAATTACCTCACGAGATCCTGCCTTGATAACAATATGTCCTCTTTCAGGCACGCTGCGGCGTTTTAGCCCTGAGAGCGCGATTTGTCTTGGCCACAGCAGTGGCTTGAGTTATGGCTTCTAGGCTAAATTCCCTCACACGACGTTCTCGTTCGTGTCCTGATGTCTCGGGCCCCTTGGGAAAGTCAAGGGTGTCGAGGTCAGGAAGAAAGGAGGGCTGACGTCCAGTGTGTGCTTGGTGTGGCGATACTCCGTTGTAAAACGTAAAGGCATTGGTAACGAAGATGCCTTCAGCCAATACTCTAGTGAATACAACAGGGATGTTGTGTCTATTCAGCTCTTCCTCAATCATGTGGAGGACACCTCTGAGAATGCCGTTTCGTGACTCAATTGAAGTCGCGTGTTGGCCCGGCGCTCGGATTCGGAGTTCCGTACCCTCATGAGCTATCATGGCCTTAGCGGCATCTGTCAGGGCGCCTTCTCCGTCTGAGTATAAGACTTCGAAGGGTCCACGATAGGCAATCCAGCAATGGTGGTATGCGTCAAGTATCGTATCACGTTATCTGTCGGAGATTTATTGGCCTGCTGCCAGGCGAATACAACCGTCCATAATGTGGAATATGGTCCGTTTCTTATAAAACATGAGATCCATTTCGCCTTCATCGAGCCAATTACCAGGAAGGCTCACCGAAGGTAATGTTGAGTTTCCTGGACGTTCCCATGCTCTGCATTCCCGACAGGTATCGCAAATTTCTTTGATCATGTTTAGTCGAACGCTGTCCAGTCCCACTTTGTCTAGGATTAGCCTCATCTTGGGTTCCTTCGCGTGATACCATTGCAAATGCAGTTTACGGAGTTCCTTTTTAACAACATGAGGTTCGTGACTGCGGAGATTTTGCAGACTGTGTTGGATGTCGAATCTCGTCCAGTCGGGTAGTCGTGGAGCCCCCGAGCCGGTGGCGGCAAGAGGGTTCCTTGTAGTTCTCCGCAGTCGGTCTCCTTCGTCAACTGCATCTGGTGGTGGTGGTACGCCTTGTAGGCGGCCGCGACGGGCCGCTACCTGTGGCGCTTCGCTAGAGGACGCAGAAGGCATGTTTCCACGCTCGGGGGCGTCTCGTAGCATGTCGTAGCTGCTGGCACCAGATGTCGGATCAACGTTACCGATGGATCGTGGTCGTGGTGGCCTGGCGTATGCGCCTTGGCGGCCACCTGACGCTGAAGCTTGGCCCTCACCAGGTTCAGGTAAGGGTTTCCACCAAGCTGGCGCGGTTTTACCTTCGGGGTCGTGGTCGTCTGGAAACTTAAATGGTTCAGCAAAACGACATTTACCATATTCGGTATCGAGGTGGTTCTTAACACCTTTGCTTCTCGTAAGATCCCTCTGGCATGCGGGACATGGCCAATATACAAAGATGGAATCATGATACTTACACTGCGTAGGGTCTCTGTTGTGGCTAGGACTGTCCCTTCGGACGTTGTCGATGCATGCCGGGCATGTGGCCACCTTTGGGATGATACGATCACCGATGCGTCTCATACCTTCGCCTGGTTCGGCTTGATCAGGAAGGTCGGCAGGGTAAGCATGAGCAGTACTTGTAGGCGCGTTTCCGCGCGTAGTATCAATGGCTTTCGCCAGATAGACGGCTTCCACAAAGGCAGACTGCAGTCGTCGAGTGTATTTTTGTGCCAGTGAAAACTCTCTGTTGCACGGTTGTGCGTGCACATGCTGACCGTTGCATTTGAGTCGCTCAAAGGGTTTAAGAATCGTCTCGTCATTGCTGGTGATATGTCGGCTTCTTCATATAGTCACCAGCCGTATCTTTGAGTCCCGTCGCACACTGATCAATGCGTACGGTTATAATGTGTGGTCGGTTGGCAAGTTTATTCCATGGGGAAATATCATCCACCCATGTTCCTGTGGGTTGTTCGCGTATAAACCACCTCCGAGCGTTATCTTGGACAACATCAATTTTACCACAGTAAGTTATGTGTGGTAAATATTCTTTGTGGTGCTGTTCCCAAGTGTTGTGATTGACTTTGTAGTTGTAGTAGGATGCTGGTCCTGTGGTGCGGCAACTGGGTTGTAGTATGGCAACTCGCACGTAGCATATAGCGAAGTAATGATCTACAACCCGCTGCACCGAGGGGTCTCCCAGGTCGACATATGTGGTCTTGTCTAGGTTGCCTCCTGAGGAGAGTCCCCGTGAGAAGGCAAGCTCTGAAATACCACCCTCACCGCCACAAAGCTCCAACATATCCACGCAGTTGTTATGACCATAGCATAGTGTAGCAACTATGCTGTATAAGTCAGCGTGTGTGTCGGGCATAGATGTGGGGAGGGTAAGGAAAAGGTCATCGTCCTCATCGGAGCTTATCAGCTCAATAGGGACGTCAGTACTCCAGGTCGCCATAAGATCCTGTCCGAGTCCTGACAAGTCGTCGCCGCAGTCGTCGTTTCCGTCTTCAACGTGCTTTTTGAATGCGACGAGGCTTGATGCCTGCTTCCTTTTCGGCTTTGAGCCTTTCCTTCTGCTTGATACGCGATTCTGTAGGTAAGACTTGCTCGTTTTGTTCGCCGGTCTCTGTGCCCATTGTCGTGGTTGAGTGGGTGCATGCTTCAATCGCCAGAGTCGGGAGGGGGAGAGAACAGTCATCTATGATGACGCGTCGAAATTTTTGCGGTGATTGAGTCGGCTCGTTTCCGAGCAAGACCGGTTCATCGGGTTGCCAATGCAACTGAGTGCTGATGTTGGCAATCCCTGCAGGTAGTGGTGCATGCCAATCATACCCTGTTGGTTGATCGGCGACTGAAATATCCTGAATAACCGCATTGGTATCCAGGTTAATCGTTACACGTCGGATAACATCAGACCATTTCGGTCCTCCCTTGTTGGTCGTCGCGTAGTGATGGACGTTATGGTCCGTGCGTGTATAGATGTTCAGATCTATAGTCACGTTTCCGTGCGTGGTGGTGCTTCCCAAGATTTTGTCGTTCAGGTGACGGATGAGTGCAGTGCGTGTCTGAACTCTCCATTCAGCATGCCGTACCGTATGGCCATACCAATCCAACACATGTTGTGGCATCGCCTGTTTGCATGTACATGCCCACAATTTCGAGCTAATCGGTATTGATGTCGCTACCTGCATATAAGTACCACTCGGTGTACTGTCTTGCATATTGAACCGAATACCGAAATGACACAAACGCATCCGCATCACTGACAACTTAAGATCTTCCAGGGTATCACGTACTGGAGATAACTTCCAAACCTATCCTGGGGGACCGAATATTATGATTGTCATGCGGAGTTTCCTGGCTTTTATCAAAAGGTTCTGGATACGTGACCAATGTGGGGCCACTCTCTTTCCTGGAGTTCGTACATGCCAGTCACCCGGGGTACTGATCCATATGAGAATGTAATCTCCACTGATCACCGCACCCAGGTAATCTGTGCCCACGCTCGTCATAAGCTCATTGTGGGAAATACGATCACCGATATAACCTCGGGTGCGGAGGTCGGCGCAAGCCTCTCTTGTATCTTCAATGACAAAAGCCCTCTTACTAAGGCAGGTTACCCCGCTGTCCTTGTTACCCCCCGGCTTTTCGGCCAACAGGCAACACGACGAGGGGGCGACGTCGCCCTGCCATCTTCAAGGTAAAGAAGATGTGCCTGCAATGTCTGCCAGCATCTGGGCTTCCCTCAGATGCTGGAGCTCAGCACTGCAGCGCGCCGTGGCCTCAAAGGCGGATTGCTCCGCAAATGCTGTCAGCGTGGATGGATTATCCATCAGCCGTTTCAGCGCGCCTTTGGACCTCGCGTCGCTGACTGTCTGCAGCTCACGGTTAGTGTACCCCATCACTATCTTCCGGCGGGACCGTACAGCGTCCATGGGTACACTTCCACCATGCTGGGCCAGTGTCCTGGCAACGAAGCAATCGAACGTTTCGAGATCGTCGATGCTGTCGCCTCGCATGGTGGCCTTGGCGAGCGTCTCCATCAACCCCTGAGGCAGGTTTCCCTGCAATTGCTCGCGCTCCTGCGCCGGGGTCGGCCCGCCCGTTAGCACCGTCTGGAATGACGTGCTGCTTGAGCTAGAGGCGGGTTGCCCCGCAGCTCCAAAACAATCACACCTGATCGAAAGATGCCCTGGCGGCAACTTCGTCGTCGGCATGATATTGGAGCCCTCGGGGAGCTCCATCTCGACCTGCCCCTTCCCAGGGAATATCAGCTTCTCCTGGCCTCGTTCAAGCACAATGATCGTGCGTTTGTCCTGCATACTATCGAGGCCTAAGATGGCTGGCAGGTCTTTGCCACAGCCTGACACATTGTTCGTTTTGTACGAACCGAGCTGGGTCGACCCCTGGTACTCGCAAGCAATGCTGAATGTGCCTACGGTATCCGCTGGGGCCGACCCTTCCCCCACTCCGTTGATGTTCAAACGAGAGCGGGGCTCGAACGTACAAGTGCGGCCGTGTGCCTCAGCAGCCTGGACGAACTTGCGGCTCGTGTTTTCACCCATGATGTTGATCTTCGGGCCTACATCGATGAGGGTAGAGTTTCCACCATCGTCCAAGAACGTCTTACTCGGCTGCTTGATGTGCACCGTTTCTGAAGTGTCGGCTGTGCTGTTTGGCGGGTTTCCCCGCAGGTCAGTTGTACTCCCTGGCGGGTTGCCCCGCATGACGCTGGCATACGGCCTGCCTTCGGCCATACGTACCAGGTCGATGTACTGGAAGTACGACACGTGCTGGACGTGATCGCCACGCTCCTCCCTCCAGTTGGCATACTCATCACGTATGCTCTAATATTGCTCGCGGGTCGTGCGTCTCGTCAGCGTCAGATACGAGTGAAGGGCAATATCCTGCAACCCCTCATTCGTGAGGTGATCCCTGTACCGCAGCCACTCTCCGAACTCCTCGTTCGTCGCTGTGATGTCAACGGCCCTGGCTGCTGCTGCTGCTGTTGCCACTGAGGAATCTGAGAGGTCAAACGACGCACCATCAGTGTCAGGATTGTCGGCGTCCAGCATGAACGTCGTGTGCGCATTATCCATTTGATTCTGGAAATGCCGAACACGCAACTCACGCAACTGATCAGGGTCCAGTGCTATCTCTGCCCCGCCCCCACTCTGGGGAGACATCTGAGGAGTGTTAGGCAGGTTTCCCTGCTGAGGCGCCGTCATCGGGATAAGCTGATCGAAGTATCCCGTCTCCATCGGCGGCCTCACCTCCTCTGGCAGGTTTCCCTGCTGCTGGGGCTGAGCTGTCTGCCTATCTAGCATCCTGGCTGTCATCTCCTCCACCATGCTCCTCAACTCCCGCAGCTCTCTCGCTGCTTGCTCAAGAGTCTGAATGAAGGAGCCGGTCCACGGGAATGATGACGCTATGATGCCAGGTGCTCGGCAGATAGCACATGGTGGCTGCTGAGGATCTCCCTCGCGCTGATTTGCGACGCGGCCCACCACGTTTGAATTCCAACACACCCTCATGGAATAAGTGATTACACCTCAAACGATAAACACTTTCCCTGGGCTGAAATTCTTCGAGGCATACCGCGCAGGTATCTTCCATCCCAGTGAAAACTTCCACATCTGCTGCTCTGGGATACACCCGCCGCTGTCTCTCCAAGACCGTCTCGGAGGGCATGAAGGCTGCTGGGGGAACCACTGATGGATCCAGCACCTCCGGCACTCCGGCAGCCACAGCTGCAGGGACTGCTGGCACGGAGGCTGTAGGCGTCACAGCAGGCGAGTTTCCTCGCAGTGGCGAGCCTCTGTTCCTCACAACTTCAAGCGCGGCTGCACGTGAATGATCACGCACGTTCTGCACGGCCTGTCTGCGCCTAAAGCATGCCTGTTGAGTGTGGTATGTCTGCCTGATATAATCAGGCACACCTCTACTGCCAGACGATATCGAATGGGCAGTGGGTTGGACAGCCACATCTGGCGTCGTCGGCGCAGGCATAAAGGCCATGTGCGGATGCATGGACTGATCACTGCAGCGCACGTTAGTGAGGCTGTGGAACTGATCCGCCATTTCACACACAAACTTGTTCGGGACTCTAGACCCACCAGGGTACAGTGGCGGATCCATGTGTGCTGGCGGTGGCCTCTGGCCCTGTGCCATGCTCGGGTGAGCATTAAAGGCTGGGATAAAGGCTCGTTGCCGAGCAGGACCCCTTGGATTGGGACCCTCAGGCTCCAAGGACCAGGCCGGCCTCCACCTTTGACCGCTTGGGTGAGGCAGATTATGGCTCTGCACCTGCTGCGCAGCGGCTGCCACCCTCGCACGGTAGTCTTCAGGCACACCAGCGGCAGAGGTATGACCAGCAAACGGTCGTGAATGGCCTGGGGTGCCGGGCAGGTTTCCCTGCTGACTAGTTGGAGTGCCAGGCGGCATCATGTTCAGGAGAGCTGTACCATGTTCAGCCCTAGCCGCTGCGATCCTCTCCATGAGGGTGCCACTCGTGGCAGGGCGACCAGGAGTCCCGAACGGAGACTGTGCAGGTGGCGTCGCCATTGGGGTCACGCCCCTTGGTGTGTGCATACTTGGCGAGGGGCTACCATGCATCTGCTCGAATCGAGCAGGCTCTCCAAAGATGCGGCCGAACGTCTGCGGGTCTCCCCGCGGCTCAGGCATCTCATTTCTGAGTCCATTTATAGGCAGGTTCCCCTGCATGGCCTGACGATTTCGCGTCGCCATGGCGGACATTGCTCCCTGGCCAGCGGCCCAGGGGTCTTGTTGGTATAACCTGTCCGCCAATTGCTCCACCTGTTCAGGGTTCAGAGCGGCCGCTATCTGGTCCAGGTCCGAGGTGTGCTGATGGCCTGCCAAGATATGGCGCTAGGCCCTTGGCTTGGGGCGCCGCTTGGTGCCGCGCTCCCGGCCTCACTCTCGGTGATCATGAAGATATGGTGGACCTCAGGCTGGTTTCCCAGCGTGGCAGGGCTGTAGTGGTCCCCGACCTCCCTGTGGAGGTAGACCATGGGAGGGTCGACTCCCTCTTGGTCTCGGGACCACTGGTATTTGACGCTGGCACTGCCAACGTCAGCCCACCGGCCAGGGTTCGAAAGCACGGCAGGGGGAACTCGCACCCGGCGACCCCCCAGGTACTCTGGATTTCGCCAGTGCTTCCCCGTGGCAAGGTCCTCTACGTGGGAAATGTAGTATGGTTCTATGACATCATTATGTCCCTCGGACAAGAGGACTCCGTTATCAGACCAACAGAACTTCATACCATCTTGCATGGCCTTGCGCCAATCTACGAAGATGATAATGTCAGATTCTGGGTCCCACCCACTGTTCACGGCACGACGGCGGACCGTCGGCACGAAGTGGATGCGCGACCGGCCTGTCCCCTTTTTCTTCGTGTTGTGCTCGGGTCTACAGGACAGGCCGTGCCACATAATGCCTTCGAAGGCATACCACCGAGTGCCACGCATGGCTACCTCGGGGTACGGGGCCGGTCTCCCGGCAGGTTGGTCGCACAGTACAATATAATTGTACAGCGACCATGGAGCTTTCAATGTCCACGAATGCCCCTGAGAGGCGCGGATGAAGATCTCGGTCTCGCCGGAGTCCCGCATTAACACCTTGAACTGAAGGCGCTGTTTTTCTTCTCCGTCTGGTTCGCGGACATGAACCACTGACATACTTGCCATTCATGATGGCTCGCCAGTGGGTCCAACCGAGCGCCTACATAGATGCTCGTTGATGACCTCGGCCTCGTCATATCTTGGATTATACCCAGCGTGTTTTGATTGACCTGTGTTCCACGGATAATGGTTCACGAGTTCCACTAGGTTAACCCAACCATCATGATCATCGAAAGATTCCAAGCGCCACACAGGATTGTGTTGCTTGTCTGGTGCATGTCTGCATATCCTGCTGAGAGCTTTGCTCAGCTGTTTGAGAATATCGTTGGATGTGGGAAGGATTCCAGCTTTCCTGCATTCCTTCATGAATGTCTCATCCACCGAACGTATCGGTGGGAGCTTCCGAAGTGCAAGTCTATCGATGATCACATTTGGAGTGCCACTGGTGAAGGACGTGTCACCTGGGTGGTGCAGCTGAACCACTGGCGGGTTTCCCCGCATAGGAAGCTCTGTTGCTGAAGAGGCTGCGGCTCCAGAAGAGGAGGAAGCTGCAGCGGCAGCGCCTGGCGGGTTTCCCCGCGGAGATGCGCGACTGACGCTGCCCCTGATCTTCGGCGCCCAGGTACCCCTCGACATAGCTCCTTCATCGGACCTCCTGGAACGAGCCGCCACAGGCGAAGCTGGCGCAGGTGCATACCCACTGCGCTCGAAAGCTGCCGCCCTTTTCGCAATGGAAATGCTGCGACTAAGCGGGCGTCTTCGTTCCTCCATAGGGTCCTGAGGTTGCTGCTTGGGCACAGACGCTTGTGGAGGAGTTGCGCCAATCGGCGGCTTCGGCGTCGCAGATCGAGGCACCTCCATATGCACGTCTGGCCCAGGGTCCTGAGGGCTCGTCTTCGGTTTCGGCACCGGGGACGGCTTAGGTGTCGGGGGTTCACTCTTGGCCTTCGAAGTTAGTGGGAGTGGGGGCTTCGTAGCCCTCTTCATGTAGATCTTACTGGAATCTTCCAACATCTTGCGAGTTGCCTCGCGAGCGCGGTCTTCTGCTGTCCGCATACGCTCCTCATCCTCCGCCACACGTTGAGCCTTTATCTCATCCTTGATTGTCGGTTCTGGTTGTTGGGACTGGCTAGAGACGCCAGGCGAGTTTCCTCGCATACTACAAGCCTCGTCAAAAATAAACAGAAACGCAGATGGAAAGCACAGCGATCGATCTTCTCGGGCACTCGCTAGAAATTGCGTTCTTCAATGCTGCGGAGGGGTCGTCGGATTTTTGAAGCCCTTGCGTCCACGTCAGATATCTAGCGTCAGCATTGGAGTAGCGCTGACCATACAATCACCGAAAACAGAATCCCTCCGTTTATTTTTGACGAGGGTTGTTCGCTTATAGGCTTCTAAGCCGCTTTCTCTCGCTAATGCGCAGCACGTGTCCGTCCGCTCGGCTGGATAATTAGTTTGCGTTTAGCGACTAGCTTGCCGCCGCCCAGACAGCCGCCCACCCCTAGTCGCGCGGCGCTGAACTGAACAGATTCGGGGGGGCGAGACAGATAAATCATCGGCATCGTCGTCTGCGCCATCGACACCTCAGCCATCGACGCCACAATCACCCGGTGTAAGATAGCGGGTAGACGTTCCAATGTTATGGAAGTTCGTGCGTCTGGGAGCTTTCGCGCGATTCTCGGCGTCCGCTGTAGCGTAACAATTAGCAAATCGCTAGGTCGACAGCGCGGAAGACCGTATAGGTCGTTGAATCGGATACGGGGCACAGCTAGGGAGAAGGAGGTCGTGCAAAATCACGGGTAGACGTTCCAATCTTATAGAAATTCTTGCGTCTGGGAGCTTTCGCACGATTCTCGGCGTCCGTGGCAGCGTAACAGTAGCAAAACGCTAGGTCAACAACACGGAAGACGCGTTTAGGTCGTTGTGTCGGAACCGGCGCAGCTAAGGAGAAGGGGCGGTGCAAAATCGCAGGTAGACGTTCCAATGTTATGGAAATTTGCGCGGCTGGGAGCTTTCGCGCCGCCGCCGCCCAAAGGAGGGTTGTTACAAAGGATGATGGCGGGTATTTGTCCAACTACCCCGCCGCCGCCCACTCGGCATGCGCTTTGATTTAGCGCGGCGGACACTGCAGTCACTTCGACGTATTATTTGTACAACAACTACCCACCCTTGCCCACCAGAGTGTATTTTTTGCAAAGGATTATGGCCGGGTAGTTGTTGATACTAACCAACAACTACCCGACCGCCGCCCACTCGGGTTGCATTTTTATATAGTACGGCGGTCACCGACGTCACTTCGACATATTATTTGTACAACAACTACCCACCCATGACCACCGGAGTGTATTTTTTGTCACGTATGATTGACGGGTAATTGGGTAGTTGCAATTTTTAAAAGAAAGAAAACGGGGGGCATCTTATTCTTTTAGAAAAATGCAACTACCCAAGTACCCGGCAATAATCAGTAACAAAAAATACATTCCGGTGGACATGGGTGGGTAGTTGTTGTACAAATAATAGGTCGAAGTGACGTCGGTGACCGCCGCGCTATATAAAAATGTAATCCGAGTGGGCGGCGGCCGGGTAGTTGTTGGTTAGTACCAACAACTGCCCGGCCATAATCCTTTGCAAAAAATACACTCTGGTGGGCAAGGGTGGGTAGTTGTTATACAAATAATATGCCGAAGTTACTGCGGTGTTCGCCGCGCTGCATCAAAGCGCATGCCGAGTGGGCGGCCCCCAGGTTGCCGCGGGCGGGTCCAGGGGCGGCTGCCAGGTTGCCGCGGGGGGGTCCAGAAGTATATCTCCTTGATCGGACCAAGTAGATGGGTGCCTCCCCCCCGCCGTCGGCCGCGCCGCCGCCGCCGGCCCCGCGCGTCTTCCGCGGCCGCCGTGCTCGAGTTTCTTGGGTGCCGCGCGTGGCAGTTTAGCGCGATGTACATTGCACCGCACATATGGTGCCAAGATAATATAAGAGCGAATTGTTCGGGGTGAACACTGATTTTTACAGCGGCCAAGCCTCGTCAAAAATAAACAGAAACGCAAATGGAAAGCACAGCGACCGATCTTCTCGGGCACTCGCTAGAAACTGCGTTCTTCCATGCTGCGGAGGGGTCGTCGGATTTTTGATGCTCTTGCGTCCGCGCCAGATATCTAGCGTCAGCATTGGAGTAGCGCTGACCATGCAATCACCGAAAACAGAATCCCTCAGTTTATTCTTGACGAGGGTTGTTCGCTTATAGGCTTCTACGCCGTTTTCTTTCGCTAATGCGCAGCACGTGTCCGCCCGCTCGGCTGGATAATTGGCTTGCGTTTAGCGACTAGCTTGCCGCCGCCCAGACAGCCGCCCACCCCTTGTCGCGCGGCGCTGAACTGAACAGATTCGGGGGGACGAGACAGATAAATCATCGGCATCGTCGTCTGCGCCATCGACACCTCAGCCATCGACGCCACAATCACCTGGTGTAAGATAGCGGGTAGACGTTCCAATGTTATGGAAGTTCGTGCGTCTGGGAGCTTTCGCGCGATTCTCGGCGTCCGCTGTAGCGTATCAATTAGCAAATCGCTAGGTCGACAACGCGGAAGACCGCATAGGTCGTTGAATCGGATACGGCACAGCTAGGGAGAAGGAGTTCGTGCAAAATCACGGGTAGACGTTCCAATCTTATGGAAATTCTTGCGTCTGGGAGCTTTCGCACGATTCTCGGCGTCCGTGGCAGCGTAACAGTAGCAAATCGCTAGGTCAACAACACGGAAGACGCGTTTAGGTCGTTGTGTCGGAACCGGCGCAGCTAAGGAGAAGGGACGGTGCAAAATCGCAGGTAGACGTTCCAATGTTATGGAAATTTGCGCGGCTGGGAGCTTTCGCGCCGCCGCCGCCCAAAGGAGGGTTGTTACAAAGGATGATGGCGGGTATTTGTCCAACTACCCCGCCGCCGCCCACTCGGCATGCGCTTTGATTTAGCGCGGCGGACACTGCAGTCACTTCGACGTATTATTTGTACAACAACTACCCACCCTTGCCCACCAGAGTGTATTTTTTGCAAAGGATTATGGCCGGGTAGTTGTTGATACTAACCAACAACTACCCGACCGCCGCCCACTCGGGTTGCATTTTTATATAGTACGGCGGTCACCGACGTCACTTCGACATATTATTTGTACAACAACTACCCACCCATGTCCACCGGAGTGTATTTTTTGTCACGTATGATTGCCGGGTACTTGGGTAGTTGCAAATTTTTAAAAGAAAAAGGGGGGCATCTTATTCTTTTAGAAAAATGCAACTACCCAAGTACCCGGCAATAATCAGTAACAAAAAATACACTCCGGTGGACATGGGTGGGTAGTTGTTGTACAAATAGTATGTCGAAGTGACGTCGGTGACCGCCGCGCTATATAAAAATGCAATCCGAGTGGGCGGCGGCCGGGTAGTTGTTGGTTAGTACCAACAACTACCCGGCCATAATCCTTTGCAAAAAATACACTCTGGTGGGCAAGGGTGGGTAGTTGTTGTACAAATAATATGCGAAGTTACTGCGGTGTTCGCCGCGCTGCATCAAAGCGCATGCCGAGTGGACGGCCCCCAGGTTGCCGCGGGGGGGTCCAGGGGCGGCTGCCAGGTTGCCGCGGGGGGGTCCAGAAGTATATCTCCTTGATAGGACCAAGTAGATGGGTGCCTCCCCCCCGCCGTCGGCCGCGCCGCCGCCGCCGGCCCCGCGCGTCTTCCGCGGCTGCCGCGCTCGAGTTTCTTGGGTGCCGCGCGTGGCAGTTTAGCGCGATGTACATTGCACCGCACATATGGTGCCAAGATAATATAAGAACCTATTGTTTGGGGTGAACACTGATTATTACAGCGGCCAAGCCTCGTCAAAAATAAACAGAAACGCAGATGGAAAGCACAGCGATCGATCTTCTCGGGCACTCGCTAGAAATTGCGTTCTTCAATGCTGCGGAGGGGTCGTCGGATTTTTGAAGCCCTTGCGTCCACGTCAGATATCTAGCGTCAGCATTGGAGTAGCGCTGACCATACAATCACCGAAAACAGAATCCCTCAGTTTATTTTTGACGAGGGTTGTTCGCTTATAGGCTTCTAAGCCGCTTTCTCTCGCTAATGCGCAGCACGTGTCCGTCCGCTCGGCTGGATAATTAGTTTGCGTTTAGCGACTAGCTTGCCGCCGCCCAGACAGCCGCCCACCCCTTGTCGCGCGGCGCTGAACTGAACAGATTCGGGGGGGCGAGACAGATAAATCATCGGCATCGTCGTCTGCGCCATCGACACCTCAGCCATCGACGCCACAATCACCTGGTGTAAGATAGCGGGTAGACGTTCCAATGTTATGGAAGTTCGTGCGTCTGGGAGCTTTCGCGCGATTCTCGGCGTCCGCTGTAGCGTAACAATTAGCAAATCGCTAGGTCGACAACGCGGAAGACCGTATAGGTCGTTGAATCGGATACGGCACAGCTAGGGAGAAGGAGTTCGTGCAAAATCACGGGTAGACGTTCCAATCTTATGAAATTCTTGCGTCTGGGAGCTTTCGCGCGATTCTCGGCGTCCGTGGCAGCGTAACAGTAGCAAATCGCTAGGTCAACAACACGGAAGACGCGTTTAGGTCGTTGTGTCGGAACCGGCGCAGCTAAGGAGAAGGGACGGTGCAAAATCACAGGTAGACGTTCCAATGTTATGGAAATTTGCGCGGCTGGGAGCTTTCGCGCCGCCGCCGCCCAAAGGAGGGCTGTTACAAAGGATGATGGCGGGTATTTGTCCAACTACCCCGCCGCCGCCCACTCGGCATGCGCTTTGATTTAGCGCGGCGGACACTGCAGTCACTTCGACGTATTATTTGTACAACAACTACCCACCCTTGCCCACCAGAGTGTATTTTTTGCAAAGGATTATGGCCGGGTAGTTGTTGGTACTAACCAACAACTACCCGACCGCCGCCCACTCGGGTTGCATTTTTATATAGTACGGCGGTCACCGACGTCACTTCGACATATTATTTGTACAACAACTACCCACCCATGTCCACCGGAGTGTATTTTTTGTCACGTACGATTGCCGGGTACTTGGGTAGTTGCAAATTTTTAAAAGAAACGAAAGGGGGGCATTTTATCCTTTTAGAAAAATGCAACTACCCAAGTACCCGGCAATAATCAGTAACAAAAAATACACTCCGGTGGACATGGGTGGGTAGTTGTTGTACAAATAGTATGTCGAAGTGACGTCGGTGACCGCCGCGCTATATAAAAATGCAATCCGAGTGGGCGGCGGCCGGGTAGTTGTTGGTTAGTACCAACAACTACCCGGCCATAATCCTTTGCAAAAAATACACTCTGGTGGGCAAGGGTGGGTAGTTGTTGTACAAATAGTATGCCGAAGTTACTACGGTGTCGCCGCGCTGCATCAAAGCGCATGCCGAGTGGGCGGCCCCCAGGTTGCCGCGGGGGGGTCCAGGGGCGGCTGCCAGGTTGCCGCGGGGGGGTCCAGAAGCATATCTCCTTGATAGGACCAAGTAGATGGGTGCCTCCCCCCCGCCGTCGGCCGCGCCGCCGCCGCCGGCCCCGCGCGTCTTCCGCGGCTGCCGTGCTCGAGTTTCTTGGGTGCCGCGCGTGGCAGTTTAGCGCGATGTACATTGCACCGCACATATGGTGCCAAGATACTATAAGAACCTATTGTTTGGGGTGAACACTGATTATTACAGCGGCCAAGCCTCGTCAAAAATAAACAGAAACGCAGATGGAAAGCACAGCGATCGATCTTCTCGGGCACTCGCTAGAAATTGCGTTCTTCAATGCTGCGGAGGGGTCGTCGGATTTTTGAAGCCCTTGCGTCCACGTCAGATATCTAGCGTCAGCATTGGAGTAGCGCTGACCATACAATCACCGAAAACAGAATCCCTCAGTTTATTTTTGACGAGGGTTGTAGGAAGACTGAAAAGCGCGTCTTTTTCTTCCTGGGTCATGGCTACCAGTCCCCTTGGAACCGGGGTAGGTTTTTCTTCTTCTTTCGGATCCAAGTGGCTCAAGATCCCGAGACGATGATTCACTTCCGCGATCTCGTCCTGCGTCATCGGGATAAGTGGCGGATGGCCCTCTTTAGGAGGGGTTTTGCCCCTGTTGGGGCTCAGGCCTTCGTTGTTGCCTACGGGGCATCCTGGCCTGTGCTTCTGGAACGGCTGGGAACAAGGTCCGCATGCTGCGTAGGCCTATACTGCTTGCGCGCCGCGATAATGTCTCGCAACTGAATCCGCGCTTCTTGAATTTCAGGGCGGCGGATATTTGTTGCAAGCTGATAGCCTCCGCGGATGGCCTTGCCATCACTGTCCCTATAGGCAGGGTTGCCCTTGCCAAAGGCCGAGTGTTCCCCTTTTCGGCGTCTTGGGTCGTTGTACGGAAGTAGCTGGCCACCTCTCCTGAGAGCGTGTTCTTTTGGGCCAGCCTGCCTCCACTCACGAGGAAGTCGAGCCTGTGGATGTGGCTCTTCTCTGACGCGCGTATGGGAACGAGACCTTCTGGTGTTCTCATCAGAAGAAGCTGCCGAAGCAGCAGGAGCGGCACCCGGTGGAGGTGCCTGAGGAGGCCCCTGTGCGATCCCAGATGGATCGTCCGATGGAGGCAGGTCTCCCTGCTGGGTGGAGCTCGGCGCAAATGGTGCTTGTGCCGATGGTGATGATGATTCAGACTCGTCAGGATCGAAGTCAACCTCTTCCTCACAGTTCACGTCCCCCATGAGGATGGTGACGTCATCCTCATCTAACCCGCAACCATCGCCTTCTACTTCTTCTGATGTCGAACTACCGATGATGATGGCCATTGGCGCATCTGGTACAGGCAGGTTTCCCTGCATAGCCGGCGTCTGGGCGTCGCTCGGCTGTCCCGGAGTAGGAGGCATTGTTGTCGGCTCAGGCTCGTCGCCGAGCATAGGCTGCCCAGCAATGTTACGCATGGCCGTATGGTTTGGCCTCATTCCCACCGCCTGGAGACCCCATCCTGGCGGAGAAAGATCATGACCGCGCATAGCCATCGCCATTTCCAGAGCACGACGCCATCTACCACGGGAGTATATCAAGTGTCTCTGCACTTCCTGAGGATACACGCTGTCAATGAGAGTCAGAGCTGCCAAAAGTAGCTCTGAACTACCGCAAGCATCATTATCCTGTTCTGTCATGATGCCAGCTTCGATGTGTTCTTGACTCTCAGGATAACCAATTGTAAGTACCTCATGCATCCTCATGAGGGTCTGCAAAAGGGCACGTGGTCCATATTCGCCTGGAGCAAGCGAGCCAGGAGGTATGAACGGAATATCTGGTTCGCCTGCAATGAAGGCCTGAACAAATGCCTGAGACTCCATTTCAATTAAGTCTTCAGTGGTCTGGGTATATTCTCCCATCAAAGAAGGCCTGTTTCCAGGCGGGATTTCGGGCGGAGGTTCGAGGTTCCGTTGAACCTCGGAAGGCGAAGCCTCTATAGTGGTGTCCTCGTCGTCGCTCTCGTAGGCCATGATGTTGCCTGGGTTCCCGAACATCCAGTCGAAGAAGGGGAGAGGCTCGTTTCCTAGCGCACCGTGTTCCACGGGAGTGAGTTCGTTACTGCCCGTGACGAACCGGCGGACGTACTCGAGGTAGTACGCGTACAATCCATGACCATACCCCTCGAGCTCGTCGATGTTGTCCATGCCAACAACCCAAGTGAAAAATATCTGTTCCATAGCCTCAAAGTCCTGGAGGCTCAGATATTCAATGGATGGTGCACTTGAGCCAAAATGGACTTCGGACGACATGCCCTTTCCATTTCCCTTCGCTGGACAATCTCGCACAAGATGATCGGAACTACCACATTCATGGCATTTGAGAACCTGGCCGTCTCTACCTCGCGGGTTTCCCCGCCTACCTTTACCTTTACCTGAGGTCTCTCTACGGCCTTTACCACGGCCTTTTCCCCCAAAGAATATCTCATCATGTTGTTCATCTGAGAGCCTCTGGAGAAATGCCGCGACACCTCGCCCGTTCAACCTCCGACGACCACGCTTGCCTTTACCCTTTCCTTTAAAACTTCTGCGTATCCTCCTTCTAATACGACGCACTGGTTTTCGCGTGAACCTCCTCCACCTTCGTTTAGCCTGTTGTAACAGCCAGAATAAATGCTCAGCACGCTGATTGTCGTTATCCATATTCATGATATCTGACCAATCTAGAGCTTCAACACCATCCGATGATATAGTGTCTGTGTCGGTGCCGGAATCGAAATCTTCGTCTCCTACATAGGTGGGTACACCGTCGGTTAGGGGATTTGATTCCCCCCATAACGAGCGGTGTGGTTGTGGTTCTCTAGAAGGAGGGCTGGTTGCCCAGCTTGGTTGTGATCGATCCCCTGCTAATAAAGCAGTGGATTCTCCTGGGTCATCGGCCCATATGCTTGAGGGCCCGTTTCCAGGCTGGGCTTCAGTGGTCAAGGTAGTGTAGAAATTTCCACTACCAGATCCCCTTCCCCTTCCAAACACAGATCCTATGTTACCAGGAGACCGTTCGGATAGGTGGCCTATCGAACGCATCCTCTCCAGCAACTCATCATACTGTTGTTGTGTTCGAGGCATTTGGTGGTTGAGTGGCTGTAAGAGTTGCATGGCTTTCTGGTTGCCGACGCCTAAGGCGCGGAATAGGATAGTGGTTAGCAGTTGGAAGTTAGGAAGGTCGAATCCCACCGACTGTGCCTCAAGTCGGGCCATTTCGAATCGGGTAAGAGTGACATCGATTCGTTCCCCGTGAGGCACATGGAAGTCGATGAGTTGTGTGCCGGAAGTGAGCTGTCGCTCATCTTCCAGGCGTTCGAACTTCATGCTGAGGAGGAACATGATGTAAGTTACTGGGTCTGTGTGGACCCCATCAATGTCAGCACCATAGTTTATAATGTCAGGCGGTACCCTCATGGCGAGTGTCCTCGCTAGGCCACCTAGGCCGCGTTGTATTGCGGCCGCTTGGGCCTGTGGCGTCATACGTCCGCTTGTAACGTTGAGCCATGCGTTGACCTCGTAGATGTACTCACGAAAAGGTACATTACCTTGAGGGTCCCAATATGGGCCATGTGTTTGCCCATCGGTGCTGTTATCTCCACGACGCATGTGTCCGATTGCTGCCCCCAGCGCGAACCATATGATAGCGAAAACGATTAGCCCGAGAATGTGTAACGAAGGACGGTTATGATGCGCGTTGTCGCGCTGGGGTAGCGCCTTGTCGAGTCTTCGAGGCGCTCTGTCTGGCGGGTCTCCCCGCCCTTGCTTCAAGTATTGCGCTGTTAGCTCGTTGCCGAGCGGTTGGTAGTAACGCAATGATGAAGCGTATATGGTACCAGTTTGGTCGTCTAGACGTCGTACCTCTCGTGTTGCTTCTTGCTCTTGAATAGATCCTCGTAAACGTACTGGGAGTGGTGGCGCAGGGTGGTAGGTGGTCACGAAGATCGTGCCGAAGAATATGAGGCTGAGAAGAGCAAGAGCTGACCACACGAGAGTGCGGCCAGCTCCGCTACCAAGTCGAAAGTGAGCCTGGTAACTCAAATGGGGCATATAGCCTGGCAAATTGCATCCATCGCTCTGCTGTGAAGGTACAGTATGAGGGGTGGATGGGTAAGATAGGATAAGATCGATGTAATGATCTTTCCAGCACATAGCGAACACTCGCGGTGTCCGGGCAAGTAGGGCGCGCGTGCCTTGAGCCCAAGGCAGCGGCGCGCGAGCTATGCTCCCGATACTGTAACATCTCCCAAAGAGCTACCCTTAAAGTTACACACCATTCCCGACAAAAAACAATGCAGAATGCACTTGGCCTCGAAATCAAGAGCACGCGAGGGCGCCCAGCGACCACTTTGCATTGGTTTTTGAAAAGGACGGCGGGGGGGGGCGTCATATTGCTCGCTGCGCGCAGGCCAACCATCCCTATCAGAAAAAAATAATACGCAATGTACGTTGCCTCTACATCTGGAGCATGCGCGGGCGCCCCGCGACCACTTTGCATCGGTTTTTGACAGGGACGGCGGGGGTGCCGTCATAGTGCTTGCTGCGCGCAAGCCAGCCATCCCTGTCAAAAACAATACATCGTGCACTTCGCCTCCACATCTGGAGCCACCTGGCGCGCCTGGCCCGCTTGGGCCTCCAGGGTGCCCGGTGCACCTGGAACCCGTGGCGCACATGGCATTCGTGGCGCTCCCAAGCAATATGCTAAAAAACTCCCTCGGGTGATCCTTATGTGTTGGGAGGGCGGGTGGGAGTGAGCGAGACGGCTCGCGGGCGAAGGGGGGGGCCTCGACCCCTCCACCTCCCCCCTCCCCCTGGACCTGAACGGGGGGGCCGCGGGTCGTTAGAGCGTCCAAAACGGCCTCGGCGAGAAAGCCAAAATCATTGATTTTACACTAAGGTGTTGGCCACATCTCCGAGAGGCTCCAAGAGGCCTCCAAAAGGCACCCAAGACGCCCCAAGAGGCCCAGCGAGGCGGCCAAAGTTACTGATGTTACGAAGGTTTGGGTCACGTGTTGGCCTCCTGGAAGGGGCCCCTCATTTAGTACGGCCCGTCCTTTGATGGCTCTCCTCCAAGATGGCCACAAGATGGTCCCCCGAGGTTCCCAAGATGGCCCCAAGAGCCTCCCGGAAGCCCACGAGGCGCCCCCAAGAGGCGCCCCCAAGAGGCCCCCGAGAGGGCCCCCAAGATGCCCCCAAGAGGCTCCCAAGAGGCCTCCCCAAGAGGCTCCAAGAGGCCCCCCAGAAGCACCCAAAAGGCCCCTGGTGCTGCCGAGAAAGCTCCAAGACGCCCCAAGAGGACTCCAAGAAGCTCTCGAATGACATCCGAAGAGACTCCGAGAGGCATCATGAGGCCTCTGACCTTCCTGCTCGCCCTCCTCATCCTCCTCCTCCTCCTCCTCCTCCTCCTCCTCCTCCTCCTCCCCCTCCTCCTCCTCCTCCTCCTCCTCCTCCTCATCTTCCTCCTCCTCCTCCTCCTACTCATCCTCCATTCCATTTCCTTATAAACAAGTGGCACGCGTGCCATGGCCCTTGCACAGAAAGGAAGGGGGAGGAGGAGCATGTGGAGGAGGGGGGGAGAGGGGCCGTGAAATCGCGGAGAAGGAGGGCTTAAAGAGGGCCGCAAGAGGGGCTTCAGAGGGCGAGCTTGAGGAGGCGCTAAGGGCCGTCCCCCACAAGATGGCCTCAAAGACCTGCAACATGCTCCCAAGAGACCTCCAACAGACACCCAAGAAGCCCACAAAAGTTCTCAAAAAGCCCCCGGTAACCAGGAAATTGAACAGGCTTCCCTGAAACCTCCAAGGTCCAAAGAGGGCCCCAAGAAGTTCTGGAGCAGACCCGGCTGCTGGATGCTCGCGGTGCAAAGTGCCACACGTCACGGGTGGGTGGGTGGGTGGGTGGGAGGGTGGGATGCGGAGGGGGCGCGGGCCGGAGGGGGCGCGCGGGCTGGTAGGTGGGAGGATGCGGAGGGCCTAGAGCTAAGGGGTCGGGGCGGGGCGGTGCCGTGCCGAAAACAAGTGGTCGGGGCGGAGGGGGCACGTTTGCTGGTGGGTGGGTCGATGCGGAAGAGGCGCGCGGGATGGGGGGGCGGTACCATGCCAAAACAAAAAAGTCGGGGGGGAGGGGGCGCGCGGGATGGGGGGGCGGTGCCGTGCCGAAATGAAAGGGTCGGGACGGAGGGAGCGCGCTGGCTGGTGGATGGAGTGATAAAGGGGGCGTTCGGGCTGGGGGTGGTGGTGCCGTGCCGAAACACGTGGCACGCGTGCCATAGCTCTTGCACCGAAAGAAAGGGGAAGGAGGCGGATGGGGGCGCGCTGGCTGGCGGATGGGGTGATGGAAGGGGCACTCGGGATGGGGGGGCGGTGCCGTGCCGAAATGAAGTGGTCGGGGCGGAGGGGGCGCGTTGGCCGGTGGGTGGGGTGATGCAGAGGGTGCGCTCGGAATGGGAGGGGCGGTGCCGTGCCGAAATAAAGGGGTCAGGGCGGAGGGGGCGGTGCCGCGCCGAAACAAAGGGGTCGGGGCGGAGGGGGCGTGCTGGATGGCGGGTGGGGGGGTGCGGAGGGGGCGCGGGCGGAGGGGTCGCGCTGGCTGGTGGGTGGGAGGATGCGGATGGGCCATAGCAAGGGGTCGGGGCGGGGCGGGGCCGTGCCGAAGTAAAAGGGGTCGGGGCGGAGGTGGAGCTCTGGCTGGTGGGTGGGGGATGTGGATGAGGCTCGCGGGATCCGGGGGGCGGTGCCGTGCCGAAACGAAGGGGCTGGGGCGGAGGGGGCGCTCTGGCTGGCGGGTGGGGGGAAGAGGGGGCGCGCGGGATGGGAGGGGGGGGCGGTGCCGTGCCGAAATAAAAGGGTCGGGACGGAGGGGGCGCGCTGGCTGGTGTGCTGCGTGTCGCAGGTGACGCTCGCCTCGGTTGACGAAAAGGCTGGTTGGATCACCAAGAAACTAAGAAAACACGTGCAAGGTAACACCAACACGCTTACTGGTTGCTCCCTATTCCGGCCTGGGAGATGTCGACCGCTAGATCAAAAAACGTGCAACCGATGCGCGAATCGCAAACGAGGCACCTGATCCCAAACATTTGCAGATGACGGTGGCCTGCCACTGTGTAAATCGATACGCTGGGCGTCTTGGAGTGTGGTTCGCTATCTGACAAGATAAATGTAGTTTTCCCACGGGCGACCTCCAAGTCGTGGCATACCCATTTGAACAACAGAAGCAAGACCCCCTACGTCATGAGCATTCTTTTCTGGCGCGCGTCACGGCCCCCACACTGCCCGAAGACGAAGCAAGACCGCCTCAAGACACAGCCCCTCTCCCGTCCAATCCCGTCCCATCCCCTCCACTTCCCTCCCTGCCCCTCGCGGGCTCCGCGCATACGTACACCCCAACCCCAAGGGAAGCTGGAGCCGTCGATAAGCTGAGAATGATCGAAGACAGAGGGACAGGCACCCCAGGGCGGAAAGGAGAGAAGGGAGAGCCCAAAGAGAAAACGAGGGGAGCAGCAGAGGGAAAGGAAGCACACGGAGGGACAGGGAGAAGAGCGAGAGGCGAGGAGTCGAAACGCGGGAAGCTGGCGAAACATGCTGCAAGAAGATCGGAAGACAGACCGGATCCGAGCGGTACAAGCCGGCGGGCCTCTTCAGGAGTCTTCCCCCTGCGACGATGGAGAGCCAGGATCGAAGTCGCGGAGAAGGGCGAGGGGAAAGACCAACGCCAAGGCGAGAAGGTCAGGGCTGGATGGGCATGGTACGGTCAGGGAGACAGCGCAGATTGGCCGATTGAAGAGAGCATCCTGGCGGCAGTCCATGACCATGGTGCCGAGCACGACCGACGCCGCGCATCCGTCACACCTGAGATGCAGGAGCTGCCCCGCGTTCCCCGGACCAAGCCAAACTCAATCTGGACCGAGGTCGCCAGACACGTTCACTTTGCCATTGGGGCTCCCGCAGAACTCCGATGGGACCGAGCTCCTACGGAGCCACCAAACATGTGAGGGGTGTGCCCGACTGGGCGTGGTCAGGCATGCGAACTTTGCCACTTGGGTCTTGTGTGGAGCTCGCATGGGGCCACGAAACATGTGAAGGGGTTTGCCAGACTGGGCGTGGTCAGAAATGCGAGCCCTGCCATCTGGGCCTTCGGTGGAGCTCCCTATGGGGCCACGACCACGAAACATGCGAGGAATGTGACACGGAGAGCAGAGTCGGGAGGAGGACGAGAGGAGGCGGGATGGGAGACGCGCGGCGTTGCGGGTTCAAAAACGAGGACCCAAAAACCCAGCATGGTTGGGAGCAAATGCGAAATGCACGCGGCCGCCCCGACCTGGCCCCGAATGCTGGATTGTCGGCGCGTGGGCTCCCGTGGCCGCTCACTGTCGCGCCCCGTTGCCGCCCCGTTGTTGGCTTGCATACTCATGTTACGCACTGCCTTGCACTGGCACCGACTAGACAGCGCTCGCCCACTGTTCGAGGTCCACGCTGGGACCACGTGCGGCTGTGCACGATTTGGAGCAGAAGGGGATGACGCACGCGCTGGGAGGTCCAAGCGCACACATGTGACGCAGGCACCTCCGTCACTGTGGGCACGGCGAGCTGCAGCTGCAGCTGCAGGAGTCATCGGGCCCACTGCGGCCCGAATCGGACAGGGGCAGCACTGCAAACTCGGGGGCGAGCGAGCGAGCGCGTCGGTGTCCGCCCGACGGGCTGGGCCCTCAAGAATCCTTGTCGGCGTGTGGACGTTATGGAGGGGAGCGCGCATGGCAAAGGTGCTCGTGATCGGGCGTCGGTGGCCACGGGTTTGGGTCGCACGTGGGTACTGGTGGCCGGTCGGATGAGAACTGTCGGTCGGCTGCTGGAGGTCGAAATCTGGATGCCGGGAGTCAGAAGGTGGAAAGTGGAAGTCGGAGTGCGGATGGTGGAGGTCGCAAGTTGAGGCTTGAGATCAAGTGTTTTTGTTGGGATTTGGAGGTCGAAAGCTGGAGACAGGGAGTCGGAACCTGGAAAGCAAACGTTGCAATGCGGAAGGTGGCGATCGTGAGCCGAAGCTGGACGTCGGGTGCTGCTGGTGGGAGTTGGTGGTCAAGCGCTGGAAAATGGGAGTCGGATCGGAGGTGAAGGTGGAAGTCTGAGTGCCGAGAGTGGGGGTCGCAACTTGAGGCTTGAGATCAAGCTTTTCTGTTGGGATCTGGAGGTCGAAAGCTGGAGGCTGGGAGTCGGAACGCGGAAAGTGGGCGTCGCAGAGCGGAAGTTGACAGTCGTGAACCGAGGCTAGAGGTCGGGTGCTGCTCCTGCGAGGTGGAAATCGAAAACTGGAGACTGGGAGCCGGCAGGTGGAAGTCGAAGCGTGGAAGGTGGAGGTCGCAAATTGAAACTTGCGATATACGGTTTCTGATGAGATTTGGATGTCGAGAGCTGGAGACTGGGAATCGAAACGCGGAAAGTGGACGCCGTAGTAAAACTGGAGGTCGGGTGCTGCTGTTGGGAGCTGGAGGTCGAAAATTGTAAACTGGGAGCCAAGCATAGATGAAGGAAGCTGGGGTGCGGAAAATGGAGGTCAAAATCCAAGCTGGAAAACGGGTGCTGCTGGTGGGAATTGGGGACCGCAAGCTGGAGATTGGAAGTCGGAAAATGGTAGGTGGGCTGTGGAAGATGGGAGTCGCTGGGTGGAGTTACAAGCTGGGCGCGCGAGGTAGGAGGTTCAGTGCTGCTGGTAGGGTTAAGAAGTCGAAAGCTGGAATCTGGGAGTTGAAAGGTAAAGGGTGGAATGTGAAGAATGTAAGCTGGAAGTCGCACTGTGGAAGATGAAGGCCGAGAGCCAGGAATCGGAAGATGGAGGGTGTGGCCTTTGCGTTCAGATCAGATGTCGCTGTTGGAGGCTCTCTAGGGTAGACGAAGAAATTATTGCATGTAGTTCGGAAGCCCGTCCTCAAAACGGTTCCACATTTGGAGGTATAATGCCACATCCACCCACTGTCTGTCGCGTTTGTACTTCGTAACGGGTTTAAGGAAAGATACAAAGTCATCATCCCACAGATTCCGTTGACCGCCTTGTCGTCGTTCTGCTCGTCGTGTGTTGTGCGCTCTCGGGTCCCAGGTTACACACCGTCTCGTCCACCTGTCGGGACCGTGGCCTGCAAATCGTGCTGCGTAGCTCAAGTTCTTCTTCTGGTATAGGTTCTTCCATCCTTGCACGCGCATGCGCTCAGCAATTCCTGTGGCATTGGTTGTGTTCCTACGTATACAGTCGGTCTAGAGATCCAGGCCATCAGTATTGCTGTCGTCGTCCCCGTTGCGTGGTCCAGGGTCGCGCTGGAGGACGGCGTCGGGGGCTGCGCTGTCAATATTTAGAAGCTGCGTCGACGTGTTTCCGCCAGGGTCGTCTTCTCGGCATGCCCACGACCGCATGAAGCATCTTCCATTGTGTCCCCTGCAGCGTGAGGAGCATGTCCTTGCTGAGAGCCCACGACCAGCATCCTTGCATGACGCAAGATGTGAGTGAGTGTTCCGTTGGGGAATCAGAACCTGATGTGCAGAAAGGAGTTCGTTCCGTAACTGGCTGAACTTGGCCCACCCTGCGGCGATCCTGTTTGGTAGCTCGTACTCGTGGAATGTGCGAAACGACAGTTTTCAGCTTAACTATGTTGTGCTCTGGTCATTGTCCAAGACGCCGATGCGCACATCGTCCGACAAGATGTGCGCTACTTTTCCCCATCCTCTGGCTGACGTTGGTGAAGATATTGGTTTTGTCGGGGCG